>OX421505.1:6332586-6932586 GCA_949126835.1 Anisus vortex | reverse complement strand
TTTAAAGTAAATATTTAGTCACTTTTATATTTAAAGTGTGAATATTTAGTCACTTTTATGTTTAAAGTGTGATTATTTAGTCACTTTTATGTTTAAAGTGAAAATTTAGTCACTTCTATGTTTAAAGAGAATATTTAGTCACTTTTATGTTTAAAGTGTGATATTTAGACACTTTTTAGTTTTAAGTGAATGTTTACTCAATTTTATGTTTAAAGTGAATATTTAGTCATTTTTATGTTTAAAGTGAATATTTAGTCACTTTTGTGTTTAAAGTGAATATTTAGTCACTTTTATGTTTAAAGTGAATATTTAGTCACTATTATGTTTAAAGTGAATATTTAGTCACTTTTATGTTTAAAGTGAATGTTTAGTAACTTTTATGTTTAAAGTGAATATTTAGTCACTTTTATGTTTAAAGTGAATATTTAGTAACTTTAATGTTTAAAGTGAATATTTAGTCACTTGTATATTTAAATTGTAATATTTAGTCACTTTTATTATGTTTAAAATGAAAATTTATTCACTTTTATGTTTAAAGTGAATATATAGTCACTTTTATTTTTAAAGTGTGAATATTTAGTCACTCTTATGTGTTAAAGAGAATATTTAGTCACTTTTATGCTTAAATTGAATATTTAGTCACTTTTATGTTCAAAGTGAATATTTAGTCACTTTTATGTTTAAAGTGAATATTTAGTCACTCTTATGTTTAAAGATAATATTTAGTCACTTTTTTGTTGTAAGTGAATGTTTACTCATTTTTTATGTTTAAAGTGAATATTTAGTCACTTTTATGTTTAAAGAGAATATTTAGTCACTTTTATGTTTAAAGTTAATATATTTGGTCACTTTTATGTTTAAAGTGAATATTTAGTCACTTTTATGTTTAAAGTGAATATTTAGTCACTTTTTTGTTGAAAGTGAATGTTTACTCATTTTTATGTTTAAAGTGAATATTTAGTCACTTTTATGTTTAAAGAGAATATTTAATCACTTTTATGTTTAAAGTGAATATTTAGTAACTTTTATGTTTAAAGTGAATCATTAGTCACTTTTATGTTTAAAGTGTGAATATTTAGTCACTTTTATGTTTAAAGTGAATATTTAGTCACTTTAATGTTTAAAGTGAATATTTAGTCACTTTTATGTTAAAAGTGTGAATATTTTGTCATTTTTATGTTTAATGTTAATATTTTGTCACTTTTATGTTTAAACTGAATATTTAGTCACTTTTATGTTTAAAGTGAATGTTTAGTAACTTTTATGTTTAAAGTGAATATTTAGTCACTTTTATGTTTAAAGTGAATATTTAGTAACTTTTATGTTTAAAGTGAATCATTAGTCACTTTTATGTTTAAAGTGTGAATATTTAGTCACTTTTATGTTTAAAGTAAATATTTAGTCACTTTTTTTTTTTAAAGTGAATATCTAGTCTCTTTTATGTTTAAAATAAATATTTAGTCACTCTTATGTTTAAAGTGAATATTTAGTCACTTTTATGTTTAAAGTGTTAATATTTAGTCGCTTTTATGTTTAAAGTGAATATTTAGTCACTTTTATGATTAAATTGAATATTTTGTAAATTTTATGTTTAAAGTGAATATTTAGTCACTTTAATGTTTAAAGTGAATATTTAGTCACTTTTATGTTTAAAGTGAATATTTAGTCACTTTTTTGTTTAAAGTGTGATATTTAGTTACTTTTTGGTTGAAAGTGAATTTTTACTCACTTTTATGTTTAAAGTGAATATTTAGTCACTTTTATGTTTAAAGTGAACATTTAGTCACTTTTATGATTAAAGTGAATATTTATTAACTTTTATGTTTAAAGTGAATATTTAGTCACTTTTATGTTAAAAGTGAATATTTAGTCACTTTTATGTTTAAAGTGTGAATATTTAGTCATTTTTATGTTTAAAGTGAATATTGAGTCACTTTTATGTTTAATATGAATATTTAGTCACTATTATGTTTAAAGTGAATATTTAGTCACTTTTATGTTTAAAGTGAATATTGAGTCACTTTTATGTTTAAAGTGAATGTTTAGTAACTTTTATGTTTAAAGTAAATATTTAATCACTTTTATGTTTAAAGTGAATATTTAGTCTCTTTTATGTTTAAAGTGTGAATATTTAGTCACTTTTATGTTTAAAGTGAATGTTTAGTAACTTTTATGTTTAAAGTGAATATTTAATCACTTTTATGTTTAAAGTGAATATTTAGTAACTTTTATGTTTAAAGTAAATCATTAGTCACTTTTATGTTTAAAGTGTGAATATTTAGTCACTTTTATGTTTAAAGTGATTATTTAGTCACTTTTATGTTTAAAGTGAATATTTAGTCACTTTTATGTTAAAAGTGTGAATATTTTGTCATTTTTATGTTTAAAGTGAATATTTAGTCACTTTTATGTTTAAAGTGAATGTTTAGTAACTTTTATGTTTAAAGTGAATATTTAGTCACTTTTATGTTTAAAGTGAATATTTAGTAACTTTTATGTTTAAAGTGAATCATTAGTCACTTTTATGTTTAAAGTGTGAATATTTAGTCACTTTTATGTTTAAAGTGAATATTTAGTCACTTCTATGTTTAAAGTGAATATTTTGTCACTTTTATGTTAAAAGTGTGAATATTTAGTCATTTTTATGTTTAAAGTGAATATTTAGTCACTTTTATGTTTAAAGTGAATATTTAGTCACTTTTATGTTTAAAGTGAATATTTAGTCACTTTTATGTTTAAAGTGAATATTTAGTCACTTTTATGTGAAAAGAGTGAATATTTAGTCATTTTTTTTTTAAAGTGAATATTTAGTCACTTTTGTGTTTAAAGTGAATAGTTAGTCACTTTTATGTGTAAATTTAATATTTGTCATTTTATGTTTAAAGTGAATATTTAGTCACTTTTATGTTGAAAGAGAATATTTAGTTACTTTTATTTTTAAAGTGAATATTTAGTCACTTTTTTGTTTATAGTGAATATTTAGTCACTTTTATGTTTAAAGTGAATATTTAGTGACTTTTATGTTTAAAGTGAATATTTAGTCACTTTTATGTTTAAAGTGAATATTTAGTCACTTTTATGTTTAAAGTGTGAATATTTAGTCACTTTTATGTTTAAAGTGAATGTTTAGTAACTTTTATGTTTAAAGTAAATATTTAATCACTTTTATGTTTAAAGTGAATATTTAGTAACATTTATGTTTAAAGTGAATCATTAGTCACTTTTATGTTTAAAGTGTGAATATTTAGTCACTTTTATGTTTAAAGTGAATATTTAGTCACTTTTATGTTTAAAGTGAATATTTAGTCACTTTTTTGTTAAAAGTGTGAATATTTTGTCATTTTTATGTTTAATGTTAATATTTTGTCACTTTTATGTTTAAAGTGAATATTTAGTCACTTTTATGTTTAAAGTGAATGTTTAGTAACTTTTATGTTTAAAGTGAATATTTAGTAACTTTTATGTTTAAAGTGAATATTTAGTAACTTTTATGTTTAAAGTGAATCATTAGTCACTTTTATGTTTAAAGTGTGAATATTTAGTCACTTTTATGTTTAAAGTGAATATTTAGTCACTTTTATGTTTAAAGTGAATATTTTGTCACTTTTATGTTAAAAGTGTGAATATTTAGTCATTTTTATGTTTAAAGTGAATATTTAGTCTCTTTTATGTTTAAAGTGAATATTTAGTAACTTTTATGTTTAAAGTAATTCATTAGTTACTTTTATGTTTAAAGTGTGAATATTTAGTCACTTTTATGTTTAAAGTGAATATTTAGTCACTTTAATGTTTAAAGTAAATATTTTGTCACTTTTATGTGAAAAAAGTGAATATTTAGTCATTTTTATTTTTAAAGTGAATATTTAGTCACTTTTGTGTTTAAAGTGAATATTTAGTCACTTTTATGTTTAAATTTAATATTTAGTCACTTTTATGTTTAAAAAGAATATTTAGTCACTTTTATGTTGAAAGAGAATATTTAGTTACTTTTATGTTTAAAGTGAATATTTAGTCACTTTTTTGTTTATAGTAAATATTTAGTCACTTTTATGTTTAAAGTGAATATTTAGTCACTTTTATGTTTAAAGTGAATATTTAGTCACTTTTATGTTTAAAGTGAATATTTAGTCACTTTTATGTTTAAAGTGTGAATATTTAGTAACTTTTATGTTTAAAGTGAATATTTAGTCACTTTTATGTTTAAATTAAATATTTAGTCACTTTTATGTTTAAAGTGTGATATTTAGTTACTTTTTGGTTGAAAGTGAATGTTTACTCACTTTTATGTTTAAAGTGAACATTTAGTCACTTTTATGTTTAAAGTAAATATTTAGTAACTTTTATGTTTAAAGTGAAAATTTAGTCACTTCTATGTTTAAAGTTAATATTTAGTCACTTATATGTTTAAAGTGAATATTTAGTCACTTTTTTGTTTAACGTTTGAATATTTAGTCACTTTTATGTTTAAAGTGAATATTTAGTCACTTTTATGGTTAAAGTGAATATTTAGTCACTTTTATGTTTAATGTGAATATTTAGTCAATTTTATGTTTAAAGTGTGAATATTTAGTCACTTTTTTGTTTATAGTGAATAATTAGTCACTTTTAGGTATAAAGTGAATATTTAGTCACTTTTATATTTAAAGTGTGAATATTTAGTCACTTTTATGTTTAAAGTGTGATTATTTAGTCACTTTTATGTTTAAAGTGAAAATTTAGTCACTTCTATGTTTAAAGAGAATATTTAGTCACTTTTATGTTTAAAGTGTGATATTTAGACACTTTTTTGTTTTAAGTGAATGTTTACTCAATTTTATGTTTAAAGTGAATATTTAGTCATTTTTATGTTTAAAGTGAATATTTAGTCACTTTTGTGTTTAAAGTGAATATTTAGTCACTTTTATGTTTAAAGTGAATATTTAGTCACTATTATGTTTAAAGTGAATATTTAGTCACTTTTATGTTTAAAGTGAATGTTTAGTAACTTTTATGTTTAAAGTGAATATTTAGTCACTTTTATGTTTAAAGTGAATATTTAGTAACTTTAATGTTTAAAGTGAATATTTAGTCACTTGTATATTTAAATTGTGATATTTAGTCACTTTTATTATGTTTAAAATGAAAATTTATTCACTTTTATGTTTAAAGTGAATATATAGTCACTTTTATTTTTAAAGTGTGAATATTTAGTCACTCTTATGTTTAAAGAGAATATTTAGTCACTTTTATGCTTAAATTGAATATTTAGTCACTTTTATGTTCAAAGTGAATATTTAGTCTTTTTTATGTTTAAAGTAAATATAGAGTCACTTTTATGTTTAAAGTGTGAATATTTAGTCACTTTTATGTTTAAAGTGAATATTTATTCACTTTTATGTTTAAAGTGAATATTTAGTCACTTTTATGTTTAAAGTGAATATTTAGTCACTCTTATGTTTAAAGATAATATTTAGTCACTTTTTTGTTGTAAGTGAATGTTTACTCATTTTTATGTTTAAAGTGAATATTTAGTCACTTTTATGTTTAAAGAGAATATTTAGTCACTTTTATGTTTAAAGTTTATATATTTGGTCACTTTTATGTTTAAAGTGAATATTTAGTCACTTTTATGTTTAAAGTGAATATTCAGTCACTTTTTTGTTGAAAGTGAATGTTTACTCATTTTTATGTTTAAAGTGAATATTTAGTCACTTTTATGTTTAAAGAGAATATTTAGTCACTTTTATGTTTAAAGTTAATATATTTGGTCACTTTTATGTTTAAAGTGAATATTTAGTCACTTTTATGATTAAATTGAATATTTTGTAAATTTTATGTTTAAAGTGAATATTTAGTCACTTTAATGTTTAAAGTGAATAGTTAGTCACTTTTATGTTTAAAGTGAATATTTAGTCACTTTTATGTTTAAAGTGAATATTTAGTCACTTTTTTGTTTAAAGTGTGATATTTAGTTACTTTTTGGTTGAAAGTGAATGTTTACTCACTTTTATGTTTAAAGTGAATATTTAGTCACTTTTATGTTTAAAGTGAACATTTAGTCACTTTTATGTTTAAAGTGAATATTTAGTCACTTTTATGTTTAAAGTGAATATTTAGTCACTTTTATGTTAAAAGTGAATATTTAGTCACTTTTATGTTAAAAGTGTGAATATTTAGTCATTTTTATGTTTAAAGTGAATATTGAGTCACTTTTATGTTTAATATGAATATTTAGTCACTATTATGTTTAAAGTGAATATTTAGTCACTTTTATGTTTAAAGTGAATATTAAGTCACTTTTATGTTTAAAGTGAATGTTTAGTAACTTTTATGTTTAAAGTGAATATTTAATCACTTTTATGTTTAAAGTGAATATTTAGTCACTTTTATGTTTAAAGTGTGAATATTTAGTCACTTTTATGTTTAAAGTGAATGTTTAGAAACTTTTATGTTTAAAGTGAATATTTAATCACTTTTATGTTTAAAGTGAATATTTAGTCACTTTTATGTTTAAAGTGAATATTTAGTCACTTTTATGTTAAAAGTGAATATTTAGTCACTTTTATGTTAAAAGTGTGAATATTTAGTCATTTTTATGTTTAAAGTGAATATTGAGTCACTTTTATGTTTAATATGAATATTTAGTCACTATTATGTTTAAAGTGAATATTTAGTCACTTTTATGTTTAAAGTGAATATTAAGTCACTTTTATGTTTAAAGTGAATCATTAGTCACTTTTATGTTTAAAGTGTGAATATTTAGTCACTTTTATGTTTAAAGTGAATGTTTAGTCACTTTTATGTTTAAAGTGAATATTTAGTCACTTTTATGTTAAAGGGTGAATATTTTGTCATTTTTATGTTTAATGTTAATATTTTGTCACTTTTATGTTTAAAGTGAATATTTAGTCACTTTTATGTTTAAAGTGAATGTTTTTTTAACTTTTATGTTTAAAGTGAATATTTAGTCACTTTTATGTTTAAAGTGAATATTTAGTAACTTTTATGTTTAAAGTGAATCATTAGTCACTTTTATGTTTAAAGTGTGAATATTTAGTCACTTTTATGTTTAAAGTGAATATTTAGTCACTTTTATGTTTAAAGTGAATATTTTGTCACTTTTATGTTAAAAGTGTGAATATTTAGTCATTTTTATGTTTAAAGTGAATATTTAGTCACTTTTATGTTTAAAGTGAATATTTAGTAACTTTTATGTTTAAAGTGAATCATTAGTTACTTTTATGTTTAAAGTGTGAATATTTAGTCACTTTTATGTTTAAAGTGAATATTTAGTCACTTTAATGTTTAAAGTGAATATTTTGTCACTTTTATGTGAAAAAAGTGAATATTTAGTCATTTTTATTTTTAAAGTGAATATTTAGTCACTTTTGTGTTTAAAGTGAATATTTAGTCACTTTTATGTTTAAATTTAATATTTAGTCACTTTTATGTTTAAAAAGAATATTTAGTCACTTTTATGTTGAAAGAGAATATTTAGTTACTTTTATGTTTAAAGTGAATATTTAGTCACTTTTTTGTTTATAGTAAATATTTAGTCACTTTTATGTTTAAAGTGAATATTTAGTGACTTTTATGTTTAAAGTGAATATTTAGTCACTTTTATGTTTAAAGTGAATATTTAGTCACTTTTATGTTTAAAGTGAACATTTAGTCACTTTTATGTTTAAAGTGAATATTTAGTAACTATTATGTTTAAAGTGAAAATTTAGTCACTTCTATGTTTAAAGTTAATATTTAGTCACTTATACGTATAAAGTGAATATTTAGTCACTTTTTTGTTTAACGTGTGAATATTTAGTCACTTTTATGTTTAAAGTGAATATTTAGTCACTTTTATGGTTAAAGTGAATATTTAGTCACTTTTATGTTTAATGTGAATATTTAGTCAATTTTATGTTTAAAGTGTGAATATTTAGTCATTTTTTTGTTTATAGTGAATAATTAGTCACTTTTAGGTTTAAAGTGAATATTTAGTCACTTTTATATTTAAAGTGTGAATATTTAGTCACTTTTATGTTTAAAGTGTGATTATTTAGTCACTTTTATGTTTAAAGTGAAAATTTAGTCACTTCTATGTTTAAAGAGAATATTTAGTCACTTTTATGTTTAAAGTGTGATATTTAGACACTTTTTTGTTTTAAGTGAATGTTTACTCAATTTTATGTTTAAAGTGAATATTTAGTCATTTTTATGTTTAAAGTGAATATTTAGTCACTTTTGTGTTTAAAGTGAATATTTAGTCACTTTTATGTTTAAAGTGAATATTTAGTCACTATTATGTTTAAAGTGAATATTTAGTCACTTTTATGTTTAAAGTGAATGTTTAGTAACTTTTATGTTTAAAGTGAATATTTAGTCACTTTTATGTTTAAAGTGAATATTTAGTAACTTTAATGTTTAAAGTGAATATTTAGTCACTTGTATATTTAAATAGTGATATTTAGTCACTTTTATTATGTTTAAAATGAAAATTTATTCACTTTTATGTTTAAAGTGAATATATAGTCACTTTTATTTTTAAAGTGTGAATATTTAGTCACTCTTATGTTTAAAGAGAATATTTAGTCACTTTTATGCTTAAATTGAATATTTAGTCACTTTTATGTTCAAAGTGAATATTTAGTCTTTTTTATGTTTAAAGTAAATATAGAGTCACTTTTATGTTTAAAGTGTGAATATTTAGTCACTTTTATGTTTAAAGTGAATATTTATTCACTTTTATGTTTAAAGTGAATATTTAGTCACTTGTATGTTTAAAGTGAATATTTAGTCACTCTTATGTTTAAAGATAATATTTAGTCACTTTTTTGTTGTAAGTGAATGTTTACTCATTTTTATGTTTAAAGTGAATTTGTAGTCACTTTTATGTTTTAAGAGAATATTTAGTCACTTTTATGTTTAAAGGTAATATATTTGGTCACTTTTATGTTTAAAGTGAATATTTAGTCACTTTTATGTTTAAAGTGAATATTTAGTCACTTTTTTGTTATAAAAGAATGTTTACTCATTTTTATGTTTAAAGTGAATATTTAGTCACTTTTATGTTTAAAGAGAATATTTAGTCACTTTTATGTTTAAAGTTAATATATTTGGTCACTTTTATTTTTTAAAGTGAATATCTAGTCTCTTTTATGTTTAAAATAAATATTTAGTCACTCTTATGTTTAAAGTGAATATTTAGTCACTTTTATGTTTAAAGTGTTAATATTTAGTCGCTTTTATGTTTAAAGTGAATATTTAGTCACTTTTATGATTAAATTGAATATTTTGTAAATTTTATGTTTAAAGTGAATATTTAGTCACTTTAATGTTTAAAGTGAATATTTAGTCACTTTTATGTTTAAAGTGAATATTTAGTCACTTTTTTGTTTAAAGTGTGATATTTAGTTACTTTTTGGTTGAAAGTGAATGTTTACTCACTTTTATGTTTAAAGTGAATATTTAGTCACTTTTATGTTTAAAGTGAACATTTAGTCACTTTTATGTTTAAAGTGAATATTTAGTCACTTTTATGTTTAAAGTGAATATTTAGTCACTTTTATGTTAAAAGTGAATATTTAGTCACTTTTATGTTTAAAGTGTGAATATTTAGTCATTTTTATGTTTAAAGTGAATATTGAGTCACTTTTATGTTTAATATGAATATTTAGTCACTATTATGTTTAAAGTGAATATTTAGTCACTTTTATGTTTAAAGTGAATATTAAGTCACTTTTATGTTTAAAGTGAATGTTTAGTAACTTTTATGTTTAAAGTGAATATTTAATCACTTTTATGTTTAAAGTGAATATTTAGTCACTTTTATGTTTAAAGTGTGAATATTTAGTCTTTTTTATGTTAAAAGTGAATATTTAGTCACTTTTATGTTAAAAGTGTGAATAATTAGTCATGTTTATGTTTAAAGTGAATATTTAGTAACTTTTATGTTTAAAGTGAAAATTTAGTCACTTCTATGTTTAAAGTTAATATTTAGTCACTTTTATGTTTAAAGTGAATATTTAGTCATTTTTTTGTTTAAGGTGTGAATATTTAGTCACTTTTATGTTTAATGTGAATATTTAGTCACTTTTATGTTTAAAGTGTGAATATTTAGTCACTTTTTTGTTTAAAGTGATTATTAAGTTACTTTTATGTTTAAAGTGTGAATATTTTGTCATTTTTATGTTTAAAGTTAATATTTAGTCACTTTTATGTTTAAAGTGAATATTTAGTCACTTTTATGTTTAAAGTGAATGTTTAGTAACTTTTATGTTTAAAGTGAATATTTAATCACTTTTATGTTTAAAGTGAATATTTAGTCACTTTTATGTTTAAAGTGTGAATATTTAGTCATTTTTTGGTTGAAAGTGAATGTTTACTCACTTTTATGTTTAAAGTGAATATTTAGTCACTTTTATGTTTAAAGTGAATATTTAGTCACTTTTATGTTTAAAGTGAATATTTAGTCACTTTTATGTGAAAAAAGTGAATATTTAGTCATTTTTATTTTTAAAGTGAATATTTAGTCACTTTTGTGTTTAAAGTGAATATTTAGTCACTTTTATGTTTAAATTTAATATTTTGTCACTTGTATATTTAAATTGTGATATTTAGTCACTTTTATTATGTTTAAAATTAAAATTTATTCACTTTTATGTTTAAAGTGAATATATAGTCACTTTTATTTTTAAAGTGTGAATATTTAGTTACTCTTATGTTTAAAGAGAATATTTAGTCACTTTTATGCTTAAATTGAATATTTAGTCACTTTTATGCTTAAATTGAATATTAATCACTTTTATGTTCATAGTGAATATTTAGTAACTTTTATGTTTAAAGTGAATATTTAGTAACTTTTATGTTTAAAGTGAATATTTAGTCTTTCTTATGTTTAAAGATAATATTTAGTCACTTTTTTGTTGAAAGTGAATGTTTACTCATTTTTATGTTTAAGGTGTGAATATTTAGTCACTTTTATGTTTAATGTGAATATTTAGTCACTTTTATGTTTAAAGTGTGAATATTTAGTCACTTTTTTGTTTAAAGTGATTATTAAGTTACTTTTATGTTTAAAGTGTGAATATTTTGTCATTTTTATGTTTAAAGTTAATATTTAGTCACTTTTATGTTTAAAGTGAATATTTAGTCACTTTTATGTTTAAAGTGAATGTTTAGTAACTTTTATGTTTAAAGCGAATATTTAATCACTTTTATGTTTAAAGTGAATATATTTGGTCACTTTTATGTTTAAAGTGAATATTTAGTCACTTTTATGTTTAAAGTGAATATTTAGTCACTTTTTTGTTGAAAGTGAATGTTTACTAATTTTTATGTTTAAAGTGAATATTTAGTCACTTTTTATGTTTAAAGAGAATATTTAGTCACTTTTATGTTTAAAGTTAATATATTTGGTCACTTTTATTTTTTAAAGTGAATATCTAGTCTCTTTTATGTTTAAAATAAATATTTAGTCACTCTTATGTTTAAAGTGAATATTTAGTCACTTTTATGTTAAAAGTGAATATTTAGTCACTTTTATGTTAAAAGTGAATATTTAGTCACTTTTATGTTAAAAGTGTGAATAATTAGTCATGTTTATGTTTAAAGTGAATATTTAGTAACTATATGTTTAAAGTGAATATTTAGTCACTTCTATGTTTAAAGTTAATATTTAGTCACTTTTATGTTTAAAGTGAATATTTAGTCATTTTTATGTTTAATGTGAATATTTAGTCACTTTTATGTTTAAAGTGTGAATATTTAGTCACTTTTTTGTTTAAAGTGATTATTAAGTTACTTTTATGTTTAAAGTGTCTATAAAGTGTTGTAACAAGTTTCCAATTCAGTATGGTGTAATCCAAGTTTAGAAATAACACAAGAAAAAAAATGTATACCACTATTAATATTAATGTCAAATGTTTTTGGTATACATATCTGTACAATTTCTTGGAACAATTTTTTCTCATTTCACAACTAATGTGATTCACTATATATTTATGCAAGCATTGGTTGAATGAAAAATACGACCCATCTCAACTCCGTTTAGTTCTTGCAAATCTATTTCAGATTCGAAATTATGAAACGATTGGTTTTCTTTGGCTACTTTATAAGCTGTACGAAAAATCTTTGCAGTTACGATTTTCACGAGTTTATGCCTTTAACAACACGTTCTCAATAGGTGCTGCCTCGGCTTCTTTTAGGATCTTAAGCGCAGCTATGTGTGCCGCAGTTTCTTTATGATCGAATAATTACTTTAAAGACATAAGCTGTTGTTGTCGATTAGTACCGAAGTTAGTTATTTTATTGTCGGTCCATTCGTTCGATACCTTTACTCACATCTTTGCCTCGACTCCGAGATTGCCAACTTTTCTGCAAGGGATGCAACTGATACAACTAAGTTTTTTATTATGGATATATAGCCAATCATATTTCACAAGGAAATAATTTCTTTGATCTAAAGTCCAGCAGGTAAGCCAGTCAACATCTGCAGGCTGCAGTTGTTCAAAAGTAACAGAGGAACCAAGAACGATATCTGGCGGCGTTGGTTCCGATAGTTCCATTCGGGTTTCTTCTGTGACATTGGCTTCTGCCGTTATTTCTTCAGTGACTCTGGTTTTCTTACTTACCAGCAAAGTCCCTTTCGAAACAGCATTCAATCGCGAAAAGAAATCAGAAATTTTCTTCATTTCCAAAGTGGGCTAAGAAATAATTATTACTTAAATTATCAATTTCTAACTACGCTCGTTTTAATTTCTTTAAGTCTAAATTATTAAATTAAATTTTGAAATTTGAAAAGCATTAGGCCTACGTCTTAAAAACAAGTATGATCGGAAATGGGTTAATAACCAGTGACGTAACATTACGAGTGTGTGCGAAAAGATGTTTCGCATTTTATATTTTAATTCTTATTGCGCGCAATTTTAAAATAATTCAGTTTTAACAAATGAATAATATAATAAATTAATAATAAACGTTAAAATTCAAGAAAAGTAATATTTTTTCCCCACATTAAAAAAGGTGCCGGTACGCCGTACCGGTGCGTACCGTCACAAAAAAGCACTGCCTATACTAGAATAAGCATCTTTCTTGGATCTGTATTGTAGCCAACAACTAAACAGGTTATCAGTTGGTTGATATAATACTTTTACTGATGTAATTAATATATTGACTAATGCCACTTTTTTGTTTGTTAGTTTACCCACAAACTTTAAACACATTTTTATCTTTATGGAATGATCCGGTGGGCTGTTCAAATGGGGGACTATATAGTTATATTCTGGGTTCAAATCTTGGTGAAGGCTAATTTTTTTTCCCGGGAATGGACGGTGTCCTAGAGTCTACACAGCTCTGATAGGTACGTGACATTAGACTTTTGGTAGAGTAAGGCGATTGGGCATTGTAATGGCCAGACAATCCCCTAGTATGCCGTGACAATAGAAACCGGTGAACGCTGCTACACCGGCCCTATGATTAATTTGGTCCAACAGGTAATTTTTGAAATATATATTTATTTATTATATACCACCAGTGTTCGTAGTCTTCAAACTACAGCACTCACCTAGTAAGTTTCAAACCACAGTCTGGCCTCAATAAAATATAAGATAAGATAACCATGGCATAGTAAGAAAACACAAGCAATAATTCAAAATCCGAGAAATGTTCTATATAAGTTGTGTTTATTTATTCACAATGCATGGGACAAAAAAAAACAATTTGTATTATAACAAAACTATCAATGCTTTATGTAATACAAGCCTATTTAACTAAGAGAGACTTTGTGAATAAGTTCACTATAGTCACCCGACTACAGACACTTTAAAAATAATCATTGATGGGATGGGGGTAATACTTTATTTATTAAAATTATTATGATTGGAAAAATATAATTTTATTCTTTTCAAAGATAACGAGTGACATGAATTCTTCAATTCGGTAGATCGTCTTTCTTTAAGTTGTCACTAGTCTGGCCAATTCTTCAATTTTGTATTTAATGAATGTGATTGTCTTTATTTAAGTTGTCACTATTCTGACAATTCTTCAATTTTGTATTTAATGAATGTGATTGTCTTTATTTAAGTTGTCACTAGTCTGGCCAATTCTTCAATTTTGTATTTAATGAATGTGATTGTCTTCCTTTATGTAGGTTGAACATAATGTAAAGAGATACATATATAAGGAAAGGAGACATTAGAAACATTAAAGATAGACATATAGAAGGAAAGGAGACATTAGAAACATTAAAGAGATACATATAGAAGAAAAGAAGACATTAAAAACATTAAAGAGATACATATAAATAAATAAATAAATATGAGATTTATATAGCGCATATCCCGTTCCTGTTGGGAACAGTTCTATGCGCTGCTGTAAACATAGTGCTGCCTGCTGGCGCAAATACGTTTACAGGCCCAAAACTCCTGCAGGGTGACAGGGATCCGCCGGTGGCAGGGATTGAACCCGCGACCTGTCCGATGGTTTTAGGTTGACAGTCCGGTGTGCTAACCACTAGACCAGCCGGCTTCACATACAATACATATAGAAGGAAAGGAGACATTAGAAACATTAAAGAGATACATATAGAAGGAAAGGAGACATTAGAAACATTAAAGAGATACATATAGAGGGAAAGGAGACATTAGAAACATTAAAGAGATACATATAGAAGGAAAGGAGACATTAGAAACATTAAAGAGATACATATAGAAGGAAAGGAGACATTAGAAACATTAAAGAGATACATATAGAAGGAAAGGAGACATTAGAAACATTAAAAAGATACATATAGAAGGAAAGGAGACATTAGAAACATTAAAGAGATACATATAGAAGGAAAGGAGACATTAGAAACATTAAAGAGATACATATAGAGGGAAAGGAGACATTAGAAACATTAAAGAGATACATATAGAGGGAAAGGATACATTAGAAACATTAAAGAGATACATATAGAAGGAAAGGAGACATTAGAAACATTAAAGAGATACATATAGAAGGAAAGGAGACATTAGAAACATTAAAGAGATACATATAGAAGGAAAGGAGACATTAGAAACATTAAAGAGATACATATAGAAGTAAAGAAGACATTAGAAACATTAAAGAGATACATATAGAAGGAAAGAAGACATTAGAAACATATATATTTTTTTACTACAAACTACAAGGAATTGGATTGCCGACAGACAACCCATTCCTTTCCCAAGCACTCAAATTGATTGTGTAAAGGTCTGATGCTGTTATATATATATATAATATTTTATAAAAGATTTGCGACTTATCTCTCTCTCTCTCTCATTCTTAATATAATATCAAGATGAGACTGAAATTAATAATAGAAATGTCAAGCAATATCATACCAATATTGTTCAAATATAATACGATACATTTCTTTCATATCAAATATGTTTAAAACAATAGAGAAATTGTTAACAATAAGATACATGACAATGTATATAATTTACTTTTTTACAGGGGGGGGGGCTTATTCAGGTTACGCCTACAAAGGTATTTTGTGGTCATCTCTTCTTTTCCATTACAATATCTTTTGCTTCACTATATTGTAATCTGCTTTAAGGGCTTTAAAAAGAACAATTACTTAATGAAACCATTTAATAAATGCCGGTTGATAAACTGTTATTAATATCAAGATTGCATGTCATATTTATCAATGACTTTATAACGGTCATCAATGTAAATGTAAATTGAATGACTATATCATATTGTGCAGGTAAGTGTATCACGGGGATTGTTCACGAATAAACATGCATTGTAATGTGAAGTTTAGACAAATTATAAAAACATTAATTATAATTTTTAAAAAGCCACAAATAAGTAGCCACAAATAAGACGCTTTATTTTTACTTATCAATTCAGATTGGTTCAGACATGCTTTAACAATATGGGAAATGTGAATATAAAAAGGAATAAAAATTAAATTATATACATAATATATCTAATAATATTAAACGAGAAAAATTTTTGGGTATATTTGTTTGTTTGTGTCAACGTTCTCGTCTAAAATATATATAATGGAGTACACTAAGTAGTACCAGGTGGGAGAAGTTGAACGAATCCCACGCATATAAAACCCTCAATTGAGCTATTGAACATGAGCTGGAAAAACCGCAAGTCCGCAAGCCGCACGTCCGTCCGTCCCACATCGTTGCACGAGCACGAGGTCCCCCGGCGAATGAGGTTGTCTAGCAACTTAGGGATAAAAATACCAGATTCGCCAAACAGAGATGCGCGCTCAACCCTGCTCTCGGGTTGCCAACCGAACGCTCTGTAGGTTGATGAGGCCTCTTCAGTGAGCACGAATCGAGCAATCGACTGTGCCACGGGCCAATGTGCGTATACGGTCCCCGTCGTATAAGACTTCTACATTAATAGAAGGCTAGGGATAAAAACAAATGATACGGCTTGCACAGATCCGGCTGGCGTCCAATCGAAAGCTCTGTAGATTGGCTGTCCGAACGACTCTAGGATTGAAAAGCGCCTCCGCGAAGCCCTAGAGCAGAGGTTCCCAACCCTGTGCCCGCGGGCGCCATGGCGCCTGCGGAACGATTCGTATGTGCCCGCCTCTCCCTATTCGACAGAGACATAATTTTTTTCATAAACATTATTTTAAAATTTGATTTATTTTTATTCATGTTAGAGTTTTACTTTTTTTTTTGACTGCCTAGGTTTATTAAATATGTTCGATACTTGTGCCAACTTGTCTAGCGGCGAGCCAGACTGCACTATTTACGCTAGCCTGGAACGGCTAGTGCAATTTGCACATCACTCCTTGTACACACCTTGTACACGCAGAAAACCCGAAGTGAACGAATGGAACGAACGCCATGAACTGATCCGATAAACGCCGAAGGCGCTAAATCACAAGGCACATAACTCTGATTGCATCTGCGATCATCGGCTCACTTCGGGTTTTCCGCGTATACATGGAGTGATGCGCAAAAAGCATTCTCCGCCTGGAACCGCGTTGTTGTCATTGTGATTGCTGCCCTGTTCGGGTCGCGACAGTTAGATAAGAGACATGTTCGTCAGACGAAACACGAATTAGGAGTTATCTATAAAAAAAAAAAATTAACAGACTAAAAGCGAGGTGCGTAATTTATTGTATTCATAAGCGATGATCTATTAATAAACTATTATTATTGAGGAGATAGTTATAGTTCTTGTTATAATATATTTATGCATATAATGCAGAACAGACTTGCGCTATAACATTTATATTATATTGTAGTTCAATTATTATTGTTTTAATTATTTATTTTAGCCCTAAAATGATCGGACCAAGTAAAAGACAACGAACCTATAATTTTAACACTGACTGGGAGGAATCATATTGTTTCGTTAATTTGAAAAATAAACGCGTTTGTTTGTTGTGGTAGTAGCATTGCAGTGCAGAAAAAAAAACATAACGTTGAACGACACTTTCAGACAAATCATGGCACGTTTAATGTGAATTATCCTCTTAAATCTGAAGTAAGAAAGAAAAAAATTTGTACTCTAAAATCAAGTCTAAGAGCACAACAGACTGTTTTCACTAGACATGTGGAAAATTCTAAAAAGGCCACCATTGCTACTTTCAAAATATCTCACATGCTCGCAAAAAAGAAGAAACCTTTAATTGATGGTGAGTTGTTTAAGGAACTATTTTTGACTGGTACCGATTGTTTGTTTGATGGATTTTCTAACAAACGTGAGATTGTCTCAGCAATACAAGACTTACAGTTGTCAAATAACACAGTCACAAGAAGAATACATGTAATTTCAACAGACATACTGTTACGTCCACAATCCCCTTGTGGCCAGAGCTGTGTAGATCTTGCTGATAATTCTCGTTAGTCCTAGGGGAGACTTTAATTATTAGTATTTGTTTCAGTATTACACGAACTCTTCTTATAGTCCTGGGCACAAATTCAGTATTTGTATTCCAACATTTCCTTTCTTGTAAATTATGGTAGTAGATAAATCTTATAGTAATGTATACAACACAATAGGATAGTAACTTGACAAAGAAGCTTCAGTGTAACTGTTGTTGATAGTTTATTTCAGGTGGTATGTTCAATATATACAATATATCTATTATGTACAGTTAGAATAAAATAGTGCAAACACAAACGTTCAAAGGAACATATTATGAAACTCTCTGTCTTTCAGACAAAACAAATCATTAAATACTATCCGGGTGGTGCAAGGGATAGACCCATTACCAGTAGGGGTGAAAATCATGGTATCATTACAAAACTCATAACAAAAACGATAGGAACTTCCCCTATTAAATAATGAGTCGTTCCCAGACTCTGAGAATTTGAGATCAACACAGAATCCCAGCATTACCTAGAACCTTTCGTTTTCCTACTAAACGTCCTAATATTGTGTGTAGTAAGAAAAGAGAGAGAGAGGAGAATAAACATTGCGTGTTCCAATTCTTGGAAAAACAATATACATGACACGCCCCCACCCAATGAAAGAAATAATGTACCATAATTACCCAAGTAATACTCAACATGGTACATTTTTCGTACTTAACACTATCGTTTTAACATCCATCAATCAATGGAAGATTATAAGACAATTTAAGCAAACATGGCTCACTGGCACAACTAAATTATAAAAAGTGTCACTACCCAATGGTAATTGTGATTATAACGTGATGGACAAATATTTCCCCGTTAATGTTAATATTAACTAATGTCTCAACAAGTACAAATAATTCAAAAATATTCTAGTCATTCTTATTTTAACTATGTACAGTTGTGTGGATTTCCACCAAAAATTTGCAAAAAGTCTTAATCTATTTAAACAAATATAACATTGCTCAAACTCTGTCAATTTTCAACAGTTTACTTCTAATATACAAACCAAAAGATAAGTAATACGTAACTCGAATCAAACTATAGGTTACTTCCCCTTTAAATTACAGTGTCAACTTGACATTAACAGGGTTCATACCTAAGATGATGATACTTCCCCTTTTCTCAAATACGAGGAGAAAATACACTCTAGTTACGATTACTACAGTAATCTAAATATTAAAATGTAATCCACTATTATGCGTTTTTGGCAAATTTAAAAGTTTAATATAAAAGATTGTTCAGGGTTGAATGAGTGCACACCTTTAGGTACCTTTGTTTCCCTCCATTCCCGGATATATGGAATATATAACAACCTATATACAACATAGTGAATATCCACTAGTTTTTTCCCATTCTATTGCCATGATATAACAATTTAGCAATAGATTTCCAATATTATCTATTAATTTATACCAATTGATATTACATCTCTTTCTAAGATAAAAATTGTACATATTATTATTTAGTTCCATTCATTAACTAAAATAAAACAAAATAATAAATCAACTAGCTCAAAGTTTTCCCACTTAATTGCATGTGATGACAATTACTTTTATCCATCCATATCAAGTAAATACGTGCATATTATATATTTATTGCATCATGCATCAACATTTAAATGGAATTTCTTTTCCATAATCAAATGAATTTAAAATATATCAGAACATCAATATTATACATGATTATAAGAATTATTAATACTTTCAAAAGACTTGACTTCTGTATGATACAAGTATTCTATAGGTATTCCATAATCAAAATTCAAACGAATGATAGGTTATCATGACACATTCTTAATGAATAAGTGAGATGATCTGAAAAAGAAGTATAGGGTTATTCAGTCAATCATGTAGCACCCGAGATAGAGTATCAGCTGTGACGTTGTCCCTACCCCTCAGGTGTTTTATGTTTAAGTCATAGGCTTGGAGGAATAAGCTCCATCTAACAAGCCTCTGGTTTTGCTTGACCCTGGAGAGAAAAGTCAGAGGGTTGTGGTCGGTCAGTATTTCTATCGGGTACCCAGAGCTGTTTACATAGAAATCAAACTGTTTTAACGCTAGGATCAACCCTAAAAGTTCCTTCTCACTTGTATTATAATTACGTTCAGGGATATTGAATTTCTGTGAGTGGTAGCACACCGGGTGCTCCTCTCCGTGGTCATCCTGCTGAGTTAGCACCGCTCCCATCCCAGTATCGCACGCGTCTACTGCAATTTTAAAGGGTCTATCAAAACGCGGGGTCACCAAAATAGGTGCCCTGGATAATCTTAACTTCAACTCATCAAACGCCTTTTGGCACTTGTCAGACCAAACAAAGCGATTGTTCTTCTTTAGTAGGTCAGTTAAGGGGCAAGCTACCGTAGAAAAGTCCTGGCAAAACTTACGATAATACCCGGCCATTCCAAGGTAACTACGGAGTTGTTTCCTTGTCTGTGGCACTGGGACATTCTGAATAGCTTCTATTTTAGCATTTACTGGTTTAACCTTTCCACCACCCACTACATGTCCAAGATACTCGATAGTGGCATGTCCAAACTGACTCTTAGCCAGGTTTATTGTCAAATTGGCGTCATTCAGTCGTTCAAACAAGTGTCGTAGTTGACTGACATGTGTCTTGAAATCTGTACTATACACCACTATGTCGTCGAGGTAGGCATTACACTGGAAGATACCGCGAGTGAGGGTGTTTATAAGCCTTTGAAACGTCGCAGGGGCATTACGGAGTCCGAATGGCATGACCTTATACCTGTAAAGTCCGTCAGGTGTCACAAAGGCGGATACTTCCTGTGCCCGTGGCGTCAAAAAAATCTGAAAGTACGCGGAGAGAAGATCAATTTTTGTCACATACGTCGCATCACCTATCTTATCAATGAGGTCATCAATACGAGGAATGGGATACGAGTCAGTCTTTGTCAAATTATTTAATTTCCTAAAGTCTGTACAAAACCGCAATGTGTTGTCGGCTTTTGGTACCATCACACAGGGTGTAGACCATTTGCTATCACATTTTTCTCCTATGTCATCTTCTAACATATACTTTACATCTAATTTAATATGCTCAGGTCTGATGGGGTCAAATGGATGCTGTTTAATAGACCTGGCACCCTCGGTTAACACTACATCGTGCTCTATGACATGTGTCCTACTGGGAACATTTGTAAACATTGACCTATTTTCATGTACCAGCTCAATAATCTTCTCCTTATCTTCTACCGGAAGATGTTCTAGCCTTGTATCTAAACTCTTAAGGGCATCTGTATTATTAAGTTTTACTTTCTGCAAACTTATATTCTAGCCTAGATAAATCCGTCGGGACTCTAGCTAATGAAATCATGGGGACCTCCCGTGGTTTACTCTTTTCCCTGGAAACATAGGGCTTAAGCAAATTAATATGGCATACCCTCTGCTTTTGTCTCCGGTCAGGAGTCTTTATCAAATAATTGACCTCGCCAAGCTTTGACTCTATCTCATAGGGTCCACTAAACTTTGCACTTAAAGGCTGATTTTGCAAAGGTAGAAACACAAGAACTTTGTCACCTGGTGCAAAAGTTCTAGCTGTAGCTTTACGGTCATAGTTCTGTCTCATACGCTCCTGCATCTGTGGAAAATGAATCTTCACATGGTTAAAAGCATGATAAAGCCTATTTTTAAATTTATCTACATATGACAAAAGTCCAATCGGTTCACTGTCCGTTAGCCAAGTTTCATGTAGAAGTTTCAACGGACCTCTGACTGAGTGTCCATACACAAGTTCGAATGGGCTAAACCCCAGGGATTCCTGAGTGGCCTCCCTTGCAGCGAACAGTACATAAGGCACACCCTTATCCCAGTCTTTCTCGTTTTCATAACAGTACTTTTTAAGCATCGATTTTAATGTCTGATGAAACCTTTCCAGAGCTCCCTGGCTCTCAGGATGATAGGCACTTGATAGCCTATGGCTTATCCCTAATTGTTCCATGACTTGTTTGAAAATGTTCGAAGTAAAGTTAGTCCCCTGGTCGGACTGTACTGTCTTCGGTAGGCCATAACGTGTGAAGAAATTTGTCAGGGCGTCTACCACCTTCACTGTTGTTATGTTCCGCAACGGAATGGCTTCCGGGAAGCGAGTGGATGAACACATGACTGTGAGCAGGTATTGAAAACCGGCTTTTGTTTTCGGCAACGGGCCCACGCAATCAATGAGTATATGACTGAATGGTTCGTCGAACGCTGGTATCGGCTGGAGTGGAGCGACAGGAATTCGTTGGTTAGGACGTCCTACCATTTGGCATACGTGGCAAGTCTTGCAGTATTGTTCGACATCTCTTCTCAGTCCTGGCCAGTAGAAGTAAGGGAGGATACGGTGGTGCGTTTTTCGGACTCCCATGTGACCAGCGAAAGGAAGATCATGCGCCATACGCAGTATATCTTGACGATAGCACTTAGGTATTACAATCTGGTGAATACTGTCCCACTCGTTTGTACCTGAGTTGATCGGTTTCGACTTTCTCATCAACACTTCATCTTTCATGTGGAAACATTCCGCCATTGCATCTGCAGTCTTTTCATCAACAGCTTTCATTCTGAGTTGCATTATTACTTCGTCATTCAATTGTTCTTTCACCAATTTCTGCTTTGGTGACAAAATGTTATCGTTCTCGGTTGCATCACCAGTTGTTAGTTCAGCAAAGAACGTAGCACTTAAATCGATGTCAGGTGTTTCTGTTATCACTGTTTCATTCGCATGTGTGTCTTCAGAACAGACAAACACATCTTTCGTTGCACTACACGGCGTAGCAAGAGTCTTTACCGACTTCTTTTTCTGCATTGCTCTTGTCAGTGCACATGTTGGGCGTTCATTGGCAGGACGTAGGTTTTTGTCCTCCGCCATCTTTGTCTCCAACACTTTAACCATGGGCTCGACAGTGACTCTGCCGCCCATAATGTCATTTCCTAATATCATGGAAACGCCTTTGACGGGTAGTGCGCGCCACACTCCCACTACGATGTTACCTGTAAAAATATCCGACTCGAGTTTTATTCTGTGCAGTGGAGCTTCCACAGCCTCCATACTAGCACCTCTCAGCACAACAGACTCACCGGTACTGGTGGCATCTGTTAACGGCACACTGCCCTCCAGGATCACGCTGACAGCAGAACCCGTGTCACGTAATATCTGTATTTTCTTCTTGCTGAGTACATCGACTTCTGTCGACACTGTCCCCTCGTAGACAAAGGGTCGAAAATCGGATAGGTCGTCCTCTTCCGGGACTTCAGGAACCATCTGTTCCTCACGGCCTTCTGAAAGCATAATAGATTGAGTACAGCTATTCTCTTTTACCTTAGATAGACTGTTCTCAAAAACCATCGACTCCACAACTATGGGCGATGCCGGCCGCATTTCTTTTGAGTTTCTTGACCCTGTGTTGCACACTTCTTCTGTCTGCTTGCTATCTTTCTGCACTCTGGCACAGTGTAGAATAGCACCTTGCTTCTTGGTAAGGATCCAACAATCTTTCTTCATGTGGCCCTCTTTCTTGCAATTGAAACATACCACCTTTGCTTTATTTACATCTGTCTGCTTCCTGAAATGAACTAAGTTACTATTATTATTTACACCACTGTTCTTATTATTGTTTTCACTTGTCTCTTTTGGTTTACTAGCCTCCTTGGACTCTGGTTTGTGCACTTTGGGTTTGTCAGCATAATATGGCTTTATGCTGGCGTGAATTATGGCATAGTTATCTGCCAATCTAGCAGCTTCATGCACATCTTCAACCCCTCGGTCTGAGAGGTGGGTTTTAATATCCACTCGAATACAATCATTGAATTCCTCAAACAATATTAGGTTCTTGAGTTTATCAAACTCACTTACATTCTGTGACCTTAGCCACTGTTCTAACATTTTCTCCTTTTGTCTCAAAAAGTCTACATGAGTTTGATCATATGCCTTCTTTCTGTCTCTAAATAGCTTTCTATATTTTTCTGGTGTCAGGGAATAACTTTTCAGCACCCTATCTTTGATTACTTCATAGTCATTTATTTCCTCGGGTGTTAAACTCAACACTACGTCCAATGCTTTTCCTTTGTTGAGAGTTGACCTTAACAATAAAGCCATCTTATCATCAGGGAACTGATAATCTACAGCTATCCTCTCAAAAAGCAAAAAGAAATCTTGAACATCTTCTTCTCTGAATATAGGCAAGTGTTGCTTCATTGCGCTAATATCCATACCGTTGCTGTCCCTACGATGGTCAGGTCTGTTCATGCGTGCCATCTCTATCCTTTCTCTGCTTTCAATCCTAATTCTTTCATTTTCCCTTTCAGTTTCTATCCTAATTCTTTCCAATTCCATTCTCTTCATAGCTAATTGGAATTTTAGGTTTTCACTCAACCCTTCATCTTCATCATTGTTTGATGATCTAGATGACATATTTCTTACCTCGTCTCCGTGGGCAATTACCTCGCCCCCACTGGGAGCTACATAACCTTCATTGATATCGTTCTGTCCCACTTCAACTACACTACCAGTGTTCATGGCATTCTGCCCGTTCAAACATGTCAAAATTTCTTTGGTCAAACGATTACGATTAGGTCTTGCCTGTCCTGCCTCAATCCCAAAGGACTCAGCTAATTCTTTTAGTTCAGCAAATGACATGGCATTAAGTTCCTCACTTGATATATTCGAAGCCATAGTATAGCGTTCGAAATATTTGTTATAGTAGAGTAGTATATATTGTATAATAAAATATAAAGTTCCAACTTACGATTTGTCCAGAAATTTGCACAATATAATATTAAACACTTCGTGGAATCTTCACACTTCCCAAGGAATAAAAACGCAAACCAGTTCTCTCCTCTTTTTAAAAAGAATAGTTTCACAGTTCGAACGAGACTACCAAATCTTGTCAATCCTAGGTCAGGAAAAGTAGAACTCAAATATACCGGGCGAGACCACCAAATTTTGTTACGTCCACAATCCCCTTGTGGCCAGAGCTGTGTAGATCTTGCTGATAATTCTCGTTAGTCCTAGGGGAGACTTTAATTATTAGTATTTGTTTCAGTATTACACGAACTCTTCTTATAGTCCTGGGCACAAATTCAGTATTTGTATTCCAACATTTCCTTTCTTGTAAATTATGGTAGTAGATAAATCTTATAGTAATGTATACAACACAATAGGATAGTAACTTGACAAAGAAGCTTCAGTGTAACTGTTGTTGATAGTTTATTTCAGGTGGTATGTTCAATATATACAATATATCTATTATGTACAGTTAGAATAAAATAGTGCAAACACAAACGTTCAAAGGAACATATTTTGAAACTCTCTGTCTTTCAGACAAAACAAATCATTAAATACTATCCGGGTGGTGCAAGGGATAGACCCATTACCAGTAGGGGTGAAAATCATGGTATCATTACAAAACTCATAACAAAAACGATAGGAACTTCCCCTATTAAATAATGAGTCGTTCCCAGACTCTGAGAATTTGAGATCAACACAGAATCCCAGCATTACCTAGAACCTTTCGTTTTCCTACTAAACGTCCTAATATTGTGTGTAGTAAGAAAAGAGAGAGAGAGGAGAATAAACATTGCGTGTTCCAATTCTTGGAAAAACAATATACATGACAATACAAACTCAGTTAAAAACTGACTTGGAAATATGTGACTGGTTCTCGCTACAATTTGACGAGTCAACAGATATATCAGACACCGCACAGTTAGCAGTTATGGTGAGAATGGTGTTTAGTAACTTCGCAGTAAAAGAGGATATGTTACAAATATTACCTATGAAAGGACAGACAAGGGGTGAGGATATTTATAATACATTAAAAACATACGCCAAGTCAATAAATATGCCTTTGCACAAGCTGTCTGCAATAACCACTGATGGGGCGACAGCAATGATGGGTAAAAACAAAGGATTTATTGCCCTCTGCATGAAGGATGATTCATTTTCAAACTTCATGTCCTACCATTGTATTATCCACCAGGAAGCTCTGTGTTGTAAAATTGTGCCATTTGAACACGTCATGAAAATAGTTACAAAAATAATCAATTGTATTCGAGCAGCTTTTTTGCAACACCGACTTTTCAAGGCCCTGTTAGAAGAGACTGAAGATAAAGAACATGATCTTATTCTGCATACTGAAGTACGTTGGCTCAGTAAAGGAAAGGTTCTTACAAGATTTGTGAGTTTAATTGAAGAAATAAAAATATTTATAAACAATAGAAAGGAAAATTATGATGAACTAGCTGACTCTGGCTGGCTGATTGATTTGGGATTTCTCACAGACATCATGGAAAAATTGAATTCTTTAAATTTGGAGTTGCAGGGTAAAGACTAAAGCATAGCTGAAATGATAAGCTCTGTAAAGTCATTTAAAGCTAAATTGGATTTGTTTATATCACATCTCCAGATCAATTCTCTCGTGCATTTCCCACATATGAAGAAAATGCTAGGTGACAATGAATTAAATGGGACATTATTTATTAAACATCTTCAAGAGTTAAAAAAACAGTTTGAAGAGAGATTTTTGCAGTTTAAACATATTGAGCCAATAGTTTCCTTCTGTATCAATCCTTTTACTTGCCAAATAAATGTTATGGAAATAGCCGCATGTATTGCAGATTTTGTGTAAGGTAAGACAGAAGAACTAGAGTTAGAAATTTTGGACCTTAAGAATGATATTTTGCTAAAATCCTTAATGACAGAGGACTTTTGGAATACAGTGGATAGAGAAAAGTTCCCATTGTTGAAAAAAGCGGCATATAAAATTGAATCATTTTTCGGTTCGACATATTTATGCGAATCATTGTTTTCAAACATGAACTTAATAAAATCAAGATATAGTATATAGATCTCGACTCACCGATGAGCATCTTTATGATTGTCTGCTAACAGGATTATCGTCATACGCTCCTAATTATGAAGCTCTGGCCAATGAAATGCAATGCCAAAGATCACATTGACTTTATTATATTTTTTAATTAAATGTTTTCTTTGTATTTGTGTGTTTTGTTTACTTTCTTTACGTTTTGTAAATACATTTCTCTGTGTGTATGAAATTTTAGAAAAATTCCAAATAATTTTATTATTTTGAAACATTTTTGTTTATTATTTATTGATACATTATGACTATAAGAAAATAAGAAAATAAGAAAATAAATTATGGGAAAATGACAAGTTATGGAAGGAGTTTGTCAATTTAAAATAGGTGGTTCCCGCCACCCTACCGATATTTTAGAATGTGCTCTAGAATAAAAAAAGGTTGGGAACCCCTGCCCTAGAGGATTACGTAGTAGTGCTCGACTACGTGGGTTTTTCAAATAAAGTTCCGCTAAACTCCCTGCACAAGACGCAACGATGACGCTTCTGCCGGTTCTACTAACGATTACGAAGTGAACTGCTAAGGAGTGTTGAAGTGGGGGTACAAGAGAGCAATCTCACCCCTCGGTCAATTGTAGGTTCAAGTCTGGTGTTGGTATCATGGGGATGACTGGGTGTAAAGTCGTGAAGGGGCCTGGATCAAGGATGTGATAATTCCACTGAGTATTCCCAGAATCTAAAAAAACTAAATGGCACAACTGAGTGTCATAACCATTTGGAGAGCTCAGTGGATGGCGGATAATGGACCATAGGCCAGCCCCACCTCGGTACAACTCAGCTCTGACTCAATGGAGCCCGATCCCGGAATACAACTCACAGGTGCTGGCGCAGAACCGAAAACTCTCTTGGACTGCGGGGTTTGAAAAAAGCCACAAAAGAAACCCCAGAATAACAATGCGGCAGTGGGGATAAGTGAACCACTGCTGGTCCAATCATCCCCACAGGGAGCAGTTGTATAGAGAGTGGCCTAGATTAAAAGCTTTTTAATACTTGCATATGAACACCCCAATTTGTATAGCTTTAGGAAATAAAGACGCCTCCTGTGTAAAAAGTATCCCGTTGAACCAAATTGATCATAGGGCCGTTGAAGCAGAGTTCACCAGTTTATACTACGATGTGTGGCCAGCACAATGCCCAGCAACCTTTACTTTACCCTAAATAATGGCATGTACCCAGGGCTGGGTAGACTCACAGACAGGGAAAAATCATAGCCTTCACCAGGATTTAAACCGAGGACCTTTGGCTCGCCAGTTAAAATCGCTGACGCGACGCTCGACCACCATGCCCCTTGCATATTATAATTCAGAACTGTAACTTATTGTTCTATTATATACTTGTTATTGTTTCAACAAACACGTTACGGATGGAATCATTGTTTTTGCGTATCTAAATTGGGCGTAATAGTGTAACACTTGCCACAGCTGTGTGGGATAGAAACAAAGAATTAAGATACAATCTAATTAACAAACTGCTGTGTGTGATAGAAACAAAGAATTAAGATACAATCTAATTAACAAACTGCTGTGTGTGATAGAAACAAAGAATTAAGATACAATCTAATTAACAAACAGCTGTGTGTGATAGAAACAAAGAATTAAGATACAATCTAATTAACAAACTGCTGTGTGGGATAGAAACAAAGAATTAAGATACAATCTAATTAACAAACTGCTGTGTGTGATAGAAACAAAGAATTAAGATACAATCTAATTAACAAACTGCTGTGTGGGATAGAAACAAAGAATTAAGATACAATCTAATTAACAAACTGCTGTGTGTGATAGAAACAAAGAATTAAGATACAATCTAATTAACAAACTGCTGTGTGGGATAGAAACAAAGAATTAAGATACAATCTAATTAACAAACTGCTGTGTGTGATAGAAACAAAGAATTAAGATACAATCTAATTAACAAACTGCTGTGTGGGATAGAAACAAAGAATTAAGATACAATCTAATTAACAAACTGCTGTTGAATGCTAAAGCCTGGTAATTACCATGTGGGCTAGAGGCATGTAGGTTACATGTAGCGTTGTGACAGGGGATTACGTGGCCAACAGGGTGCAAGATGTCGCACGCCCAATCGGAGCGTGGATAGGCTCCATGTAACGGTACTGCCCCTTAGGCCACTACGTCAGAACAACACTATCGGTATGTTTGTCTAAGGGCCTAATAGCCGAACTATTCTTCAGCACTATTTCATTCACTTCCCGATATTTATATTTGACGGACAACAGCTTCACTTATATGTTCTAGCATACACACGTGCACACCAGGAAAAACACTTCACAAAATATACTGTTTATATTAAAAGATGACTACGTTTATTTTACTAAACTCTTATCACACAAAATATATTGTTTCAATTCTCACTACTCACATAGATATATGGCTTTACACTAGTAATGGTCTCACAATGATTATTACTCAGAGCCGAACATAAAAGAAGATCTGCTAATAGCGGGGAATCTTACAATCTAACATTTGAGTGTTAATCATGAAAGTCCACTTAGCCTACTAAATGTCCAAGTCCTAGACAGTAGAAGAAATGTGCCACATAAACAGATAACATGCGAAATAACACAGTGCCCAAGTTAAGTCATCTTGTCGAAAAAAGGTAGACTAAAACTAAAAGGTAATCTGCAGGATTAAATCTATTGTCAGAAAGGTGGGACTAAGGAAAAGGCCCGCCCAACTTAACCAATAAAAATCCAATTCCAGTGCTGACGTCAGCGTCAGGTGGTTTTGACAATGTTGTGTAAGAACACGTGCCGTGCGGAAAGGGGTGGATGGGGTGTCGTTCGGGGTGGGGCTTCCGGCCACCACATTCAGTCGGGAGAAAAAAGAAACAGTCCAGCACTGTAACACATTGGCTAATTCTCACGAAAAAGGCTATTTAACAAAGCGCCTATACTACTAAGGTCGCACACTAATTAATTACCTAGCTAATAAGAAATCGCTTCGTCAAACTGCATACGGCCCCAAGTATTATTCCAGTCCGAGCTAAACCCTCCCTCCGACCGCCTCTTCCCCCAAATACGGTAATATATTATTCAGTTAAAGTGGTGTTCAATTTTTATATTATTATTTAAAACTGGTATCCGTGGCAGAACTCTAATGTTCAATTTTCTAAAATAAAAAAAAAATATATGGAATTAAGTTGGAGGGCCGCCATCCAAGACTACCCTTTCAGTCCACTGAATCTTTGATAGCCCTAATATAATAGATATTGGTTGCAAAATAATTGAATAATAATAAAAGTAAATAAAAAACTAGTATGAATGAAAATATAAAAAAAAAAAAAAATGAACAGAAAAATATATAATGCCAACTTTTTTTTAGGACATCTTAATTTTTTAATAACATGTTTGTATTGGTTTGTTAAGTGTGTGTTTTTCTACACAGAGACAAGATGTTTACATTTTTATTGATATTAGCTCTTTGTAGGCAACGGCCACAGAAACTGGAAAACAAGGCTTCAAAGGTTATTTATCATGGATAAGCCGAAGATAAGCTCACATTAAGACTGGTCTAACGCATGAGGGACAGCACCTGTTGCGCCGCCAAGATATCTTTGCACAGACGAGAGAAATAAATAAAGAATATTAGTGCGTCATACGTACATTTGTGGTATGATTTTAGTCTTGCATCTTTATTAAAGTTTTAAATGATGTTTAGTTACTAGTTTTCTTGAATTGTTCTGGCAACCCATTCCATGTCCGAATGCCACTGGGGAAGAAATAATACCTTTATGTATTTATTCTCGCATACGGGATACGGAAAGTGTTATTTTCCTAATGTTTATTTGAGCATAGCAAGAGGTAGTTATTGGGTTGTATTTCTAAATTAGAGTTTAATGCCTTATGTATTAATACAAGATTGCTCTTTCCGTCCTCTAGTGTTTCTAAGTTTAGTGATTTGACTATTGGTGTTACTCTTGTCAGTTGTAAATATTCGCTGGTTATGAAACTTGCTGACTGTCTGCTTGACTGTCCACTAGACTGTCCGCTAGACTGTCCGCTAGACTTCTCTCTCCCCAACGCAAGTTTTGTAGGCGGGACTAAGATTTCCATTTCCTTTTAAGGTTGTCATTTTGTCTGTTTAGTAACGACTGCACAAATTATTGTAGCGTCTGCAAATTATGGAATAGTTTAGTATTTTTATATGGGAGATCATGTTAGACTATCGTTTTTGTTATAGGCTAAAGTAAATGGTAGCAACATTTTTACACCTTTATTACCTACAATATACACGAAGTTTTGATGTTAACAAAATGAAAATCGCTGTTTTCCGTTTGCTTTATATTTAAATGAGGTGAATTTCTATTTTATTTATTATGGTCGATTCGAATACCTTAAAATTGGTTTCACGTTTATGAAAACAAATTTAAATTTGTGTGCAAAATAATAAAAACAAACACTATTAGTTAGTATTAGCTGGGGTCACACCAACTGGCAAGCCAGGTCTAGGCCCGAGTGCCGTCTATTGCTCACCCCTGTTATTGATGTATATTCTTATCACCTTTGCAAATTGTTGTTCTATTGTTATGTTGTATATGCCTATCCCACCTGCATAGTTTCTTAAATGTCTATCAAGATTGTTCGCGACAGGCAGAAATAGGGTTAGAAAAACCAGAGATAAACTTATAATATTATTATTTCACGCATATGGGTGATAATTATCACAAACAGGCACGTGAATAAATCGTCTCGAATTATATGCATTACGAGCATTATCATTTATTGTCTAATAATTCTTATAACAGCGTTATCTTAATGTTAATGGGCCAGCAAAATGTGAAAGAACACCCAGGTAGTGTTCAACACTTAGATGACAGATATATGATTGTCATCATAATTTAGAAAATAATATGTTACGGAAATTCTAAACCAGTAGCGTAGCCAGGGCGGGGGGAGCAAAGGTAGAGGCCGCTCCCCCTACGACCATTTTTTTTTAAAAAGGCCTTTTCGTAAGAAAAAAAAATTAATTAATAATTTTAACTAGCCACGAAGCACAATTTATGCTGTTTCTTATTTTTTTCTTTAAATTGCATTTCAACAATTTAATTTTTTACAATCATTTTGAATCAATCAGCGAGACAACATCTAGCGTGAAAGTCAAACTGATTAATTATATTATTTTTATTAGACAATTTATTTAGTGCCGTAGCAGGACCAAGACCAAAATACAAGGAGCGTTATATAGAAAACCATTAAAGCGCTTTATATTTAATAAAAACTTAAACTGTTTTTGTATTATCAGCTTTTAAAAAAAAATCCATTCATAGCTAATACACAATTTTATTACTCAACTTACACATTATCTAATAGTCATCAACATTTTAATTTAGTTGTCAAGAAAAGATTCTAGTAATAGAAGCTAGTATTTTGTTTAAAGGAAACAAAAAAAAATATTAGGAATATTAATGGAAAGAAAACGGGTTATTTATCTCCCTTCAATTATATTCTCCAAATTTGATGCTAGTGATGCCAAACGAGTTTATTGTTTTAATATTATTATTACTAGTGTACTTCTGAAAATGCTCATATATTTTAGTTTGCCTTAAATTATGGAAAGATTTAAATGTTTTGCAATTGATTCCACGGAAAGATATGCCCAGTTTCAATGCAAATCCATTCCAGTTGCCCAAGACTTCAAGTGCCTTTGGACCCAAACTTGTAAAAGGAAGTTTAACTGACCGAAACGTGATGCCACAGACATACAGTCAGTTCTCCTCATTTAATAACGGATTTTTTTTCTATGAAGATATATCTTAATTGCTTCCAGACAAGAAAAGAATCTCTCGAAGACTTTACGTATGACTTTCTAATAGAAGAGTCTTGAGAAACTCTACAATTGACTATCTTAACAATAGAATCAATCACAGATCGCAAGTCCAATGATGGGAGCTTTGCATACAAACATTCCTGAACTAAAATAGTCGACGTTAAGTGTGATTCATATGTAGTTCGCTATGCAGCACCCACTAATTATGCTGACTTACGTTGTTTTCACTGGCATTAAACAATATTCTTGGAGGTCTTTTGAATGCCACTGAAAATCTTTCTGCGTGCCAGACTTGGCAACTTAGGTTGCCGACCCCTGCTACAGAGCATTCGCGTTGATTATATAAATACTTTTCGATACTAGATGTTCATCCCGAAAATGAGCAGTATATTTTGCAGAAATGACCATCACTATTAGCTGCTAGAAAAAAAAATCATGAATGGAAAATTAAAAACTGCACTATTATACATTGTGTGTATCCTGAGGTACAGAGTTTTCGTAGAACACTTGATACTTACGAGTTCTTAGTTATTCTATTAATCTGGAAAAAATGCTAAAAGCTGGGTCTTTTCCCTAACATTTCGCTCCGCCTAGCGTCAAAACCTGGCTACGCCCCTGTTCTAAACGCCACGTTGCCCCCCTTACTAGACACATCTGTGGCAGGTTTGGAATATTTATTTACATCACTGTATTGTTTCTCAATATAAACTGCTATATATATCTACAATATTCAAACGTTCCATATCTTGATACAGATTACAGCTAAAGAATTAGGTCAGTTCATTTTTCAGTTTGCTACTTGGTGTTAAAGATCTAAGTTTAAAAACATGGTAATAAATAATTATTTAGATTTCTTTTTGGTTAAACACAGCTCCTTTTACACTGGGGTTTTAATCATTTAACAAGACATATGGTATTTGTCCTTGTCTTTAAAATTACTCTCTATGCACAATAGTTCCTGGTCTTAAGCGTAGGCTTTTTTGAAAAACAATCTTACGTCTTAATAAGTGTTGCAAGTGAAATATATAAACTTTATAAATTACCATAAATTATTTATTATAACTTTTGACACAGGGATTTTTACTAGGTTTATTTATATTTTCAGTAATATCATCCTTAAGAAAAAGCCCTGCATTACAAAATGTAAAAATTAAAATAAAAAATCAGTAGCTTTTTCACTAAATAAATTGTACATAATATATACGCTGCTAAAATGAAATAAAAAACTTGCAAATTATATAACAATAGAATCATTAGCAATAAGTATATAACAATAGAATCATTAACAATAAGTATATAACAATAAAATCATTAACAATAAGTATGTAAAAATATAATCATTAACAATAAGTATATAACAATATAATCATTAACAATAAGTATATAACAATATAATCATTAACAATAAGTATATAACAATATAATCATAAACAATAAGTATATAACAATATAATCATTAACAATAAGTATATAACAATATAATCATTAACAATAAGTATATAACAATATAGTCATTAACAATAAGTATATAACAATATAATCATTAACAATAAGTATATAACAATATAATCATTAACAATAATTATATAACAATATAATCATTAACAATAAGTATATAACAATATAATCATTAACAATAAGTATATAACAATATAATCATTAACAATAAGTATATAACAATATAATCATTAACAATAAGTATATAACAATATAATCATAAACAATAAGTATATAACAATATAATCATTAACAATAAGTATATAACAATATAATCATTAACAATAAGTATATAACAATATAATCATTAACAATAAGTATATAACAATATAATCATTAACAATAAGTATATAACAATATAATCATTAACAATAAGTATATAACAATATAATCATTAACAATAAGTATATAACAATATAATCATTAACAATAAGTATATAACAATATAATCATTAACAATAAGTATATAACAATATAATCATTAACAATAAGTATATAACAATATAATCATTAACAATAAGTATATAACAATATAATCATTAACAATAAGTATATAACAATATAATCATTAACAATAAGTATATAACAATATAATCATTAACAATAAGTATATAACAATATAATCATTAACAATAAGTATATAACAATATAATCATTAACAATAAGTGTATAACAATATAATCATTAACAATAAGTATATAACAATATAATCATTAACAATAATTATATAACAATATAATCATTAACAATAAGTATATAACAATATAATCATTAACAATAAGTATATAACAAAATAATCATTAACAATAAGTATATAACAATATAATCATTAACAATAAGTATATAACAATATAATCATTAACAATAAGTATATAACAATATAATCATTAACAATAAGTGTATAACAATATAATCATTAACAATAAGTATATAACAATATAATCATTAACAATAAGTATATAACAATATAATCATTAACAATAAGTATATAACAATATAATCATTAACAATAAGTATATAACAATATAATCATTAACAATAAGTATATAACAATATAATCATTAACAATAAGTATATAACAATATAATCATTAACAATAAGTATATAACAATATAATCATTAACAATAAGTATATAACAATATAATCATTAACAATAAGTGTATAACAATATAATCATTAACAATAAGTGTATAACAATATAATCATTAACAATAAGTATATAACAATATAATCATTAACAATAAGTATATAACAATATAATCATTAACAATAAGTATATAACAATATAATCATTAACAATAAGTATATAACAATATAATCATTAACAATAAGTATATAACAATATAATCATTAACAATAAGTACACCTTTCTAAGAGTGCACTGTGGTCGAGCGGCGGCGCTTTCAGTTGGCGTTTTAAATGTTCTGGGTTCGAATGCTAGTGAAGGCTAAGATTCGTTTCCGGGATAAGAGTGTCCCTGTGTCTAACCAGCTCTAATGATTAGCTTATATTATTATATATATTAGTTGAGGTAAAGTAAAGGCGGCTGGATATTTAGCTGGCCAAACCTCCTTCTAGTATGTCCTAGCCACAGAAACCTGTGAACGCTTCTTCACCGGCTATATGAATCAATATAGTCTGATGGATACTTTACATACTGAGAGTGTCTTCCTTTTGCTTAGTAAAATAATATTTTGTAACATTTTATAAGGATACTGTATCTTTTCTATTTAATTAAACACACATATTTCCTTTTGTATAGCTTATTAAAATAATATTTTGTAACATTTTATAAGGATACTGTATCTTTTCTATTTAATTAAACACACATATTTCCTTTTGTATAGCTTAGTAAAATAATATTTTGTAACATTTTATAAGGATACTGTATCTTTTCTATTTAGTTACACACACACACATTTCCTTTTGTATAGCTTAGTAAAATACTATTTTGTAACATTTTATAAGGATACTGTATCTTTTCTATTTAGTTACACACACACACATTTCCTTTTGTATAGCTTAGTAAAATAATATTTTGTAACATTTTATAAGGATACTGTATCTTTTCTATTTAGTTACACACACACACATTTCCTTTTGTATAGCTTAGTAAAATACTATTTTGTAACATTTTATAAGGATACTGTATCTTTTCTATTTAGTTACACACACACACATTTCCTTTTGTATAGCTTAGTAAAATACTATTTTGTAACATTTTATAAGGATACTGTATCTTTTCTATTTAGTTACACACACACACATTTCATTTTGTATAGCTTAGTAAAATAATATTTTGTAACATTTTATAAGGATACTGTATCTTTTCTATTTAATTACACACACACACATTTCCTTTTGTATAGCTTAGTAAAATACTATTTTGTAACATTTTATAAGGATACTGTATCTTTTCTATTTAGTTACACACACACACATTTCATTTTGTATAGCTTAGTAAAATACTATTTTGTAACATTTTATAAGGATACTGTAACTTTTCTATTTAGTTACACACACACATTTCATATATAGAACAAAACAATTGTTTGCGTTGATTAACGTTTTATTTTTAATTAACTATACATATTTTGTTTTCAATTTTAATCTTTTAAAGATTCTTAAGAAAAAAAAAAATTCTTGTGAACCAACATCATGTTAATGAAAATTGTTTGTGTGTTTTGTTGTATCGCCATGATCTCCGTTTCATCTCAGGAGGTAAGTTTTGTTTTGCATATCTCAATAGTTGATCTCATTAAACGTATTTATGAAATACAAACTGAAACAACAGGATAACAATACGGAGGTCGATGTGTCAATGCTAGCCCAACAATTTATTGAAATGTGGTAATGAAACAAACGTTTAAGAATTGTTGCAACAGAGCGTTCCATTTTAACACTGGTTCTCATGATATACTAAGAACATATATATATTCATGAATGTTCCTAAGGTGATAAATCATAAAATAGATGATACATATAGTATGATATAAAGTATGATATAATGATAAATGGTCAAAAAGATATAATCAATGTTATAAGGTCAACTATTAAAAAGCATAAGTTGTCTCCCTTTTATTTGATGGATGAAAATCCATGATTGTATTGCCATGATTGTCCTTGTTTCTAAATGCGCATTAGCTGTAGTTTAAATTACGGAGTCATATTGTATTCTTGCTTAGCACGAGAATATTGGGTAAGAAGTGATGTTGAAAGAGAGATTGATCACGTGATTTTACTAGATATTATTATACTGAGTCAACTTTTGGATTTTGAGAAATAAGGATGTATATGCATTATGGTGTGATTTTAATAAAATTGAACTTAGGAAATATCCTTTGATTCATGGATTTATGAATTATGTTTTAATAGGATGAATTTAAAAGTTAATTAAAATTATGTGCTGTAATGGTGTTTTATCAAGTGCATTCTATTTGATATAGGCCTATATATATTAATTATAGTTAATAATTATAGCTCTGTGGCAAACTATACCTCAATTTGTGTTACATTTAATCTTGTCTGCTAGGCCTATCTTAACGGAATAATGTATTTTTCAATACTACCTGTCTTAACATTGTGAATTACAAGAATAAATAGTTTGTTTAATATAATATTGTGGGTGGGAAGATATAATAGTTGCATAGACATTTAATACTACGTGGTTTTATATTGGCATACTATTACATTGATACTATGTCACGTAACAATCTCGACAAATGTTGTTTCTTTGTCGATCCAATCGACTTGAGATTCTTATTGGGTTTTGTTTATTACATTAATTTTACACAAGATCCCACAGTGACCACACAAGGGTCGTCGACATTAGAAATGCCAAGGAAGGCCCCTAGGTCAACTGAAGAAGAACGAGGTCGGCAAACCTTTGACAAAGGTCATGTAGTGACAGAACATGTCTTTAAAGTTGTTGGACCAGTTGCCCAGTGGCATGGTTTATAATTGCCCGAATCACACATGGTTTAGGTCAAGAGCAAAAGCCTTCTACTTGGCGAAGGTAGAGTTGATTGGGTATTTTATCCATGTCTTTGAATTCGGTGCTATAGTTATATAGAACAGCCCTGGAATTTTATCATGGTTCAGTGCTATAGGATAATCCATGAATATGTCATTACTGTATAGACATATGTTTTTAGCAATGGTTTACGAAGCGGGTTACCTGAAGAATCAACAATTTCTGAATTTGCTGCCTTGTTTTAGTTCAATTTTTCGAAAATATGGAAAATAACTCCGATTCCATATATTATAAGTGTCATAGCTGTTCCAGAGACTGACAATCAAGAATTGGCTTGTTCAGTTACAGCTCACTCTACAACAAATAGACGAAACGGACTATACTTCCAAATATAATTAAACAAGCCGATATAGTGTCTTCCGTGACAGAAGGCGCTATTATGCAGATGTGTACCTTAGCTTTTTTATTATTTAGAGAATCAATCTGAATCCACCCACGGAGAATATATATATTTATTTATGTACATTATTTATAATTTTTTTCTTTGTACATATTGTAGTTAGCTCATTTTTTTTTTATTTTAGAATTATGAAATGAAACAAAAGAGAGAAAATGGGAAAATGTTGTAAGGTTCATTAACTTTTTTTCGTTCTCCTTCAGTGCGCAAAAGAGCGCGAAGACTGTACAAATATACCATGTTGCTCGGCTTTCCCAAAACCACTATTTTGCTTGCAGTTTCCTGTTGAAGGTTTTGGATACTGCATTGTAAGTATAACGTTACATTATGTGTATATTAGTACAACAATGAAGGTTGACCATATGTAAGCAAATAGTATATTATATTAGGCATGTAAGTATAATAATATAAAATATAAAACATTTTTAATCCAATAATAGCTGAATAAAATTTTTATAATGAGTAGTTCTAAATGCTCCTAGGCATAGACGTACGCATATATTTTGTACAGGATCAAGCAATTTTAGATTGTTGATCCGTATAACTAAACATCCCTAATCTAATGTTGATCTAATGTGTGATCTTTATATTTTCAGTAGACTTTTTTATTCTCTCCTCCCCAATCTGTATGTGCTAAAGTTTTCAGTTGGTTTGTGGATTTTTGACACTTGGATTTTAGTTTTTTTATTGTAGCAGGAAATTTAATTTACTATCAAATGTTACTCCAAGAAATATGACGTTAGTAGCTAAAGAAATCAGTTTTTTATAAAGGTATAGTTAAGGGTTGTTTTTTTAGCAGAAAATGTATATCCATTCAATTCGGTCCATTCTTGTATTTTATTGATTTGAAGTTGTAGATGATTCTTTATTTCTATCATACAGTTAGCTCTATAAAAGAAATTTATCTTTGTTTATAAACTAAACTAAAAAAAAGCCAAGAGTTGCTTTTTTGGCTATTCAAATAACTCAATGCGTAGATTTATTAAAAAAAATATATTTTGCTTCTAGCAATTAGTTTGGGATTATAAATAGGTTATTTTTCAAATGTGACATTTACAATACATCGTTTTGTTTTAGCCACATCTTTTGAAAATGAAATACAATTTAATCCTCTAAATCTTTTTGTACAACTAGTAACATGGCACAAAGACATGTTTTGAATAAAATGATCGAATGGGACCGGAAATGTTTTACTCTTTGTCCTTTAATGCATGCATAATCGTTAAGATTTGTCAATGAGACTCTTAAGATCTTGAAAAAACTAGTTGGGATTTATTTTATCTCACTCATTCACATCCTCGTACAACTTATCTTAATTGTTAATAGTTTGATATATTTAACGACATAAAATATAAAAGCAAATTTTAGGAATATTTTCACAAGTTATATACAAAATAGACATATTGTAATACAACACTGTAACATTATAATCTTTTGAAAAGTATTGACATTCTGTTTGCTTATTGTGCATTAATTTCTGAATATGTTACATCATCTCTCGACATTCTTACAGTCATGACCTATCCCATTAATTTTTGTTTAAATAAAAAAAAACCAATTTATTTTCTTTGTATTCCAGCCTGATAGGTACCTAATTTATTTCGCAAACTAAACCCACTAAAGCGACGACAACCGTATGGAATGTTTGGAGGATGCCGAAGAAGTAAAATAAATCTGTAAAACATCAAATACCACTGATCTTGTTGTTTGATTGTTTGAAAATAGTTCAGTTTGTACCATTAAACTTACTTTTTTGTTTATCGTAACTATGAGATAACATTCCTGAAAGTTTGTAACGCTTCTTGATCCACGTACTTCAAAGCTGGCAATGTGTGTAACCACCAATGTTCCTTTTTCATAGTACACCAGCGGGCCAACGCTTTGATGGACGTCTCCTTTTGCGCCGCGTCAGACATTTAATTGTACTAGCGTGAGCCACTTAAAACTATAAATTCTTATCCTTTATATAAACCCAGCAAAACATTTCCTATTTACTAGTTTTAAAAAATGTACGATTTCAGCATATCATTTTTTTCTTTAATAAAAATATTGTTAATTATGAGTTAATGAGGCAAGTCAGGAAAGACCTTGCCCTATAGCTCACTCTTGACCTGGCGACCTACCCATGTACGGTTTGCCAACGTACCTTCCGATCAAAGATAGGTCTCATTAGCCACTTGAGAACCTATTGTACAGCCACACCCCGAATTTCCTAGGACGACAAGAATGGTAATTGTCGATGACGACGGACAAAATATTACTACTATCTAAAATAGAAAAAAAAAATATAATAAATATAATAATAACAATATTGTTAATTATGAGTTAAGTATCCAAAATATGAAACATATTTCCATCAAAATTATCATTAAGTTTGTCGAAACGTATATAATATTCTTTCTCTTATATAATATTTTAACTTCTCTGGAATGGAAAACGAAAAGAACACTCATGAAAATGGAGTGGCACTCCTAATGAACAGAGATTAATTCAAAAGTCTCCTGGAATGGGAGCCTGTTTCAGACATAATAATTAGAGCGAAATTCCTGTCAAGATTCCAAAATGTTCACATTGTCATGTGATATGCTCCTACCAACCTTGCACCCGAAGAAGATAAATGTGCATTCTATGAACGACTTCAAAGTATAGTGGATAAAATACACAAAAGAGATATACTGATCCTCATGGGAGATATGAATGCTAAAATAGAAAATGAAAACAAAGGGAGAGATAAGACAATGGGCTTACACGGAATAAATGAAAATGGAGAGATGTTTGCTAACTTCTGCACATTCAATGAACTGTTATTATTATTATTATTATTATGTTCTATTATCTGTATAGTTAATTCAGTTATCTTAGTTTTTCACAACTGACAAGATTAACACCAATAAACAAATCATTAAATCTAGAAACACTAGAGGGCAAAGAGTAAAGTGTTAATATTTGTAAGGAACAAATCTGAATAGAACATGAAATCTATATAAAAAAATATTTTGCTTAATAAAAAAATGTTCATTGCAAAAACAGAAAAAAAAAAAAACAATAATAGTCTTATTATATCGATCTATGGTTGAAGTGAAAATAATAAATACAAGACGCAATAAAAAAACAAAAATAATACTAAGATACCCTACAACAGGGGTCGGCAACCATTAAATAAGAGTGTGCCAAAGTAGGATTTCTAATTCATTCGGCGTGCCAACAGCTTTAAAGTTATGCGGCTCTAGCAATCAATTTCTTGTAGAAAAGACTTAAATTGCTCTTTTGGAGATATTCCAAGTGTGGCACGCGTTCCATAGATTGCTGACCTCTGGCCTAAAAGACGCAAGAAGAAAAAAAAATTAACATTGTTTTATTTTGAAAATACACAAGAGCTTGTTTGTTCCTCACTCTGTGATTGTACCAATACTGCCCCTTGACTGTAAGTGGATTATTATGGCCCGCCAGTAAGCTTACGAAAAAAGCTACTATTCGTGAAATTCAGATAGCTAGTACTGACAGAGCCTACACGGTGGCGCAAAAACGGCGTCCAAACGCCCTGCTTCGTCTGAATACATCTGTCAACTTTACGATGTGAACAAAGTAAAACAACACACTACAATATTCATTACAAAAATTACAATAATCAACAATGAATTAATTAATTCTGTATTCTTATCATATCATGGCTAAGATCTGCGGGTTGTAACAAATGTTTCGCTTAAGAAATGTTAACTTCCGACCGAAATTCAATTTATAACGTTCGATATGGTTTCGTTTTTTGTCGAAACCAAAAAATTGCTTTCGGTCGATCTCTATTCACCGATGGCATGAAGCATATTAAAAATCCCCTTTTGCGCGTTTAAGAATTCATTGCACTACCTAAAGGACCCAATGTTCAATGGGGAAGAATCAATGACCGCAAAAACGTGTTTCACCAAACCCTGGTGTCTGAATGCCCCAGGCCTATAGTTTGAAATTCATGCTACAGTGCGACAGTGCAGATATACCAACAAGCCACCATGTTAATAATCCAGGGGAAATCCGCAGTTGGGGAGAGAGAAAGTAGTGAATGTGACTGCGGAGACCATACCTTTTGTTAATCAGGAATTGTGAGTCTCAGACAGGATCTTGGTGAGCCCTCAATTTATCCAACCTTCTATAGTGTTACATCCTGGAATTAAGAGCCGGAAGGCTCGCCCAGTTTTACGCAGACATTTGATTTAAAACCGATGTTTTTGTTGTTTTGGTTATGTTTTTACTGTTAAAAGAACAAAAATTTGTCGTTAAAAACTAAGCATTAACAATGCATTGAGTAACATCCCAATAATGTTAAGGGCACAAGTAAGGATGTAGTAAATACACGAGGCACTAAGAGGATTTAAGGCAAAAGGGATAATACTATTTTCGCCCCGACACAAGTGGCTTAATGTACTAATGAAATTTTGTTATATGAATAAAATTTGTATTAATTTAGAATCAAGGGAAGAAAGTAGAGATGGATTGGACACACTTTCAGGAAAGATAACAACAACAGAGCTAGAAATGCCTTCGAAGCCCCAGAGCAAACAACATAGAGCGAACATGCAGACGAAGCTTATTGGATGAGACTTGAAGAACTGGAAAGAGCGGGGAATAAGAGAAGCGATTGGAGAGGAACAAGGAACATAAGGACAGATGATGATGAATGAAGAACAGATTAAGAAATAAATTATTTAGAATGTAAAGCCTTATATAATATTACTACTTTACACTTTGCCCTTCTGTCCTCCAATATTTTTAAGTTTAACGGTTTAACTATGGGTGTTGGCAATATCCTAGTTTGCCGTGGCCACACAATTCCCTAGAATAGTAAGTAAGTAGTAGTAAAGTACCCGTCGGACCGAAGTGATCCATAGATCCGATGAAGCAGCGTTCACCAGTTTCTGTGGCCACGGCATACTGGGTGATTGTGTGGCCAGCACTATGCACAGCCGCCTTTACTTTACCCCAACTAATGTCAGAGCTGGGTAGACTCAGGGACACCCTCCAGACCCGGGAAAACATCCTAGCCTGCACCAGGATTCGAACCCCGGACCTTCGGCTCGCCAGTCGAACGCGCTGCCGCTCGGCTAGCGTGCCCCCATTTTCCCTAGAATGCCGACCACATAAACTAGAGAACGCTGCTCACTTACCCTATGGATCAATTTGGTCAAACGGGATTACCTTTGTCAACATACTAAAAGTTTTTTCTGGAAGAAATCTGAATATCTTTCTAAGGGGGGGTCAACGCGTGCCATTGAAATTGCTCTGCGTGTCAAGACTGTAACGCGTGCGGTTTGTTGCCGTATCTTGCTTTAATCTTTATGAATTAAATGTCGTCTGCTGACAGTTTGTTGGCGTGTTTGTGTTTCTTTGTTATTCCAGCCATCATGTCTCGCTATACAGCGATGGTGTGGTTTTCTACAATTGGATCGGTCACTTTGCCTTGCTAACAATTGCATTAGTTTCCACCCATAAATAGTTCTACAAACTAACAAGATGAACACAAAAAGGACATGTCAAATGTAGTTTCCATAATTGATATAATATTTGTATTAACGTAAAATCATGTTGAATTTTGTAATAAATTGGTATCATTATTTACTTTATAAAAAATAGCATTGTTGACGTCAACTTTTCTTGACCGCCCCCTCCACAATGTACACAATTATAAAACTAGTTTAGACCCCTTCCCCGCTCCCCGTATTTTGTTGACGTAATTAATGGACGTTCTCTTTGTATGTTTTGTAATTACTGCCTATAAGGTTATGGAGCCTGTATGTAATTACCAACATCACGAGGTGTAAACATGAAAAAGATAACATATCTAAAGGGTAACATTTAATACGACCCGTAGACATTGGCTATGATCTCAAAAGAATGCAGAATTCATAAATTAATTGTTCATTATGGAAAGTATTCCGTCGGACCGAACTGATCCATTGGGCCGTTGAAGCAGCGTTCACCAGTTTCTGTGGCCCTCGGCATATCAGTTGATTGTGCGGCCAGAACTATGAACAGCCGCCTTTACTTTACCCCCTACTAAGGTCGGGTAACCACAAGAGCTGGGGTAGACCCAGGAACCCCCTCCAGATCCAGGAAAGAAGCCTAGCATACACTAGGATTCGAACCCAGAACCTTCGGTTCGCCAGCCCGGCGCGCTGCCCCACCGAAACAGAAGATTACGAGTCATCAAATAGAAGAAATATCAAAGCAAGCGTTTCATTTATGTCCATCTTATTATAGTCGTTAGTCCACTTTATTATAGTCTTTGGTCCATCTTATTATAGTCTTTGGTCCATCTATTTATAGTCTTTCGTCCATCGTGTTATAGTCTTTGGTCCATTTTATTATAGTCTCAGGTCAATCTTATTATAGTCTTAGGTCAATCTTATTATAGTCTTAGTTCAATCTTATTATAGTCTTTGGTACATCGTGTTATAGTCTTTGGTCCATCTTATTATAGTCTTTGGTCCATCGTATTACAGTCTTTGGTCCATCGTGTTATAGTCTATGGTCCATCTTATTATAGTCTTTGATTCATCGTATTACAGTCTTTGGTCCATCGTGTTATAGTCTTTGGTCCATCTTATTATAGTCTTTGGCCCATCTTATTATAGTCTTTGGTCCATCTTATTATAGTCTTTGGTCCATCTTATTATAGTCTTTGGTCCATCTTATTATAGTCTTTGGTCCATCTTATTATAGTCTGTGGTCCATCTTATAATAGTCTTTGGTCCATCTTATTATAGTCTTTAGTCCATCTTATTATAGTCTTAGGTTACACTCACTATGTATTTTCTCTAAAAGCCTGGTTGGCTTTTCTCTATTGAATTTTTTACGAAAAGGAAATGAGAAATTATATCGTTTTGGGGGAATGGGATGTTCAGCTCTATACATTTCAGAAATGGGAGTCCAAAACGTTAATCCCAAAACACTTTTACAACAATCAAATTGGTATTACCACAGACTATAATATACATGGACCGCTTGCTTTAGTATTTCTGCTATATGATGACCTGAAACACTGATTTTCGGAATTCCCAATTCTAAATAAAGTAATTGCTATACATGATATAAGGTTATTGATATACAAGTTCCGTTTTATTTAATCGCTTTGATTTTCTCAATGAAAAATTAAAATCGAAAGTAGTACAGAGCGTAAACATTTACAGATTAGTGTTGTGTGCGCACGGAAAAATAATATAAGCTGTAAAAATAGAGCAGGTGATCCAACTTGTTATAGTCAATGATAATAGGATTAATAGGCCTACAAGTATTCATTTAAAGTCGAAAAAAATGCGATTGAATAAAACGGAACTTTTTTGTCAATTACTTTATTTAGAATCGGGATTTGCAAAAAAAGAAGATAATAGCATAAAAAACTAAAGCAAGCGGTCCATGTATATTATAGTCTATGGTAAAACTAAAGCAAGCTGTCCATGTATATTATAGTCTATGGTAAAACTAAAGCAAGCGGACCATGTATATTATAGTCTATGGTAAAACTAAAGCAAGCTGTCCATGTATATTATAGTCTATGGTAAAACTAAAGCAAGCTGTATATGTATATTATAGTCTATGGTAAAACTAAAGCAAGCGGTCCATGTATATTATAGTCTCTGTTGTTACAGTCAGTTGTACGTTCTTAAATTCAAGGTCATAACAAGATCTGTAGATATATTCATAAAGATCTTGCTTAATCAAATTAGAACAATTTATGTGTTGATAGAGTAGACAAATGTTTGTCCATTGACCTATATATAGAAAGTAGAACACTTTAAGCGCGGATAGATTACAGAAAACATTGGCCCGCAACACAAATAGATGGAAAGATGGAAATATTTCTACATTATTGACCCATACGCACCCTAAAGTTTTTTTCTTGAAAGGACCCCACTTTTTCGTCATTCAAAATGTATCACATATATTTTTTTTTAAATAGTTCACATTTATTATTTATTAAAGACACCTTTGTTTTTTATTGCAAATAAGAGGCAAATTTTGTATCTTAAAAAGTAAAATTAATGTGCCTGGGATAACTAAACCAGCTTGATTTAGGAAAATAGTCACATAAATTACATTGTTCACAAAATGATATAATTATAGCGTAAGCTTAAATGTTCAAAGCGATATACATTTCTCGGGCACGGAATTTAATATTTTGGTCGACTAATACGATGATAACATTTAATATGTAAAGAGAAAAGCCGTTCCCCTGCCCTCCTCCCTGGCTATGCTAATGCCTCAAAACATATAGATGAAAGATAGAAACATCTCTACATCCATACGCATCCTGCAGTTTTAGAGATATATCGCTGTTGCCGGCATATGCTTCAGAAGTTATCTTGACGCACTCAACATCAGGGTCTAATCAGATTGTCACGATTAGAACGTAGCACTCACCCCTTGTTTGATGCAGCTGTTAAAGTTATTGCTTACAATAAGATCAAATATTTATCTAGAATAATCCATCTCTTTGTTCTTGGTTTTATAAAATATGTGCAACTTATCAACTTGCTTAAACCCATCGCTCCAACTGCCACAGTCAGTATCTAGAACAGGTATGTAAAAAATTGTTTTTAGTTCTGTGTGTCACAAAGCCAGTGTTTGCCTTTGCAGAAGTTAATGTTAAATAATTAAACTTATTACATAAACGGCAATGTTAAATTGTTTAACTTGTCCACGATACCGTCGTCACCAAAGAAGATCGGTTGGTCCTGCGAGTTAGTTCACCGGACTGGCAACAAAAAACGGCCTGCGGGTTCTAGCCCTTGCCGCCGACCAATCTTTGCCCGCTCAGGCAGTAGTTTTGGGCCTAGTTTAACGTAACAGTCTTCCATCTAGAAGGAACGTCGGTAAACTTTAAGTCTATTATGAATGATTGTGTCTTATAATAAGTAGCCTAGACTTAGAAGAAACGCGTTTTAAAAAACAACAACAATACCGTAAATGTATGCTTAAACTCTTAACAAAGTAAAATAATCATACCGCTGTATGTGGAGGATATAATGAAAATAAACTTATTTTTTATATGTAACATTTCTTTACACATGAAGTTATTGACGCCTACTAGTATCCGTCTAGTCTTGATTCTTTTTAGTTTTGTAAACTATTTCAAATTAATATTTTTCCTTATTTGTTCAGGCAACCCATTTCATGCCCAGATGTTACTCAAGAACAAAAGACAATTTTAGTTGCATTGGTTCTTGCATAAAATAGTAAAACAAAAGTACTTTTGTCCTTATGTTTATTTGAGTATAAAGACGCCTCGTGTGTAAAAAATAAAAAGTATCCCGTCGGACCAATTTTATCATAGGGCCTGTGAAGCAGTGTTCACCAGTTTATACTACGATGTGTGGCCAGCACAATGCCCAGCCGCCTTTACTTTACCCCAAACAATGTCAGGTACCCAGGGCTGGGTAGACTAACGGACACCCTTGGGTCCAGGGAAAATTCTAGCCTCCTTATTTAAACCGAGGACCAACGGCTCACCAGTTCAAATCGCTGACGCTCAGCCACTATGCCTCTTGCATATTATAATTCAGAACTGTAACTTATCGTTGTATCATACTTGTTATTGTTTAAACTAACACGTTACGAATGGAAACATTGTTTTTACGTATCTAAAGTGGGCGTAATAGTTTAACACTTGCCAAAGATGTGTGTTATAGAAAAAAAGAATAACGATACAATCTAATTAACAAACTGCTGTTGAATGCTAAAGCATGATAATTACCATGTGGGCTAGAGGCTTATAGGCTACATGTAACGTTGAGACAGGGGATGACGTGGCCAACAGGGTGCAAGATGTCGCACGCCCAATCGGAGCGTGGATAGGCTCCATGTAACGGTACTGTCCTTTAGGCCACTACGTCAGAACAACACTATTGGTATGTTTGTCTAAAGGCGTGATAGCCCAGCAATTCTTCCGCACTATTGAATTCGCTGTCCGATATTTATATTTGACGGACAACAGCTTCACTTAATATGTTCTAGCATACACACGTGCACACCAGGAAAAACACTTCACAAAATACACTGTTTATATAATAAGATGACTCCGTTTATTTGCAAGAACAAGATACTTTTAATAATATTGCTAAACACTTATCACATAAAATATCTTTACACTAGTAATGGTCTCACAACGATTATTACTCAGATCCGAACATAAAAGAACATCCGCTAATAGCGTTGCAGCGTCTTGAAAACTCGGATGTAGGCCTACTTTCAGACGCTCACAGTTTAAAGTCAGCTTGTCGAAAAAGGTAGATTAAAACTAAAAGGTAATCTGCAGACTTAAATCTATTGTCAGAAGAGTGGAGCTAAGCAAAAAGGCCCACCCAACTTAACCAATAACGTCAGCGTCAGGCGGTTTTGACAATGTTGTGTAAGAACATGTGCCGTGCGGAAAGGGGTGGATGGGGTGTCGTTCTGGGTGGGGTTTCCGGTCACCACAGTCAGTCGGGAGAAAAAAGGAACAGTCCAGCATTGTGACACATTGGCTAATTCTCGATTGTTCTATCAAATCACAAGCAAGTCTCTGTGAGACCTATGTTTACACTAGTTCACAATAAGAGATAACGAGATGACCGCGGCCTCCTGTGGCTTATCTTCAAGGGGAGATTATCGGGGTATGCATCGAAAGGTTTTTAGGTAGCGATTCAAACGGGCAAACCGCCCCCCCCCCCTCCGCCTTTACCATGCAAAAGGGTGTGGTGTGGAGGGCCATTTATAACAAAAAAAAATGGGATTTAACAAAGCGCATATACTACTAAGGTCACACACTAATTAATTACCTGGCTAATAAGAAATCGTTTCGTCAAACTACATACGGCCCCAAGTATTATTCCAGTCCGAATTAAGCCCTCCCTCCGAACGCCTCCTTCCCCGAATACGGTAATCTATTATTCAGTTAAAGTGTTGTCCAATTTTTATATTATTATTTAAAACTGGTATCCGTGGCAGAACTCTTATGTTCAATTTTCCAAAATAAAACAAAAGAAATCTCTGGCAGTAAGTTGGAGGGCCGCCATCCAAGACTATCATTTCAGTCCACTAAAACTTTGAAAGCCATAATAGAATAGATATTTCTTGAAAAATAATAGGAATAATAATAATAAATAAATAAATAAACTAGTAGGCCTAAGAATGAAAATAAAAAAATAACAAAAATCAACAGAAAAATGTATAATTCCAACATTTTTTTGTAGGACAACTCAATTTATTAAAAACATGTTTTTCTTGGTTTGTTAAGTGGGTGTTTTTCTACACAGAGTCAAGATGTTTCCATTTTTATTGATATTGGCTCTTTGTAGGCGACGGCCACGGAAACTGGTAAACAAGGTTTCAAAGGTTATTGTGCATAGATAAGCCCACATTAAGACTGATCTAATGCATGACGGAAAGCCCCTGATGCGCGAGCGAGATATCTTTGCACAGACGAGAGAAAGAGAGAGAGCGAGCGAGAGAGAGACATATACCAACAAAGACGTCTGCCAAGTCCAGTTATCTTACATAACATTACAGACAACTTTTCTATAAAGAAGATTAGTGCGTCATACGTACATCCGTGGTCCAAGTTTAGTCTTGCAACCTTATTAAAGTTTTAAAAGATGTTAAGTTACTAGTTTTCTTGAATTGTTCAGAGAACCCATTCCATGTCCGAATGCCACTGGGGAAGAAATAATACCTTTATGTAATTATTCTCGCATTCGGGATAAGGGAAGTGTGATTTTCCTAATGTTTATTTGAGCATAGCAAGAGTCAGTTATTGGGTTGTATTTCTAAATAATAATTATACTTTAATGCCTAATGTATTAATACAACATTGTTCTTTCTGTCCTCTAGTGTTTCTAGGTTTAGTGATTCGAGTATTGGTGTTACTCTTTTCAGTTGTAAATATTCGCTGGTCATGAAAGTTGCTGACTGACTGTCTGCTTAGCTGTCCGCTAGACTGTACGCTAGACTTTCCGCTAGACTGTCCGCTAGACTGTCTGCTAGATAGTCTGATAGACTTCTTCTATATTGTCTGCTAGATGATACGATATAATATCTGCTAGACGTCCGCTAGATTGTCCGCTAGAATGTCCGATAATCGTCTGCTAGGCTGTCTGCAAGACTGTAAGCTAGACTGTCCGCAAGACTATAAGCTAGACTGTCCGCAAGACTGTAAGCTAGACTGTCCACAAGACTGTAAGCTAGACTGTCCGAAAGACTTTCCGCTAGAATTTCTCCTAAACTGCTAGACTGTCCGCTAAATTGTCCACTAGACTGTCTGCTAGAGTGTCTGCTAAACTGTCTGCTAGATTGTCTGCTAGATTGTCTGCTGAACTGTCCGCTAGATTGTCTGCTAGATTGTCTGCTAGATTGTCTGCTAAACTGTCTGCCCAGTGTTACATAGTGTCACATACTGGAACACACATTGCTGAACTTCTCTCTCCCCAACGCAAGTTTTGTAGGCGGGACAAAGATTTCCATTTCCTTTTAAGGTTGTCATTTTGTCTGTTTAGTAACGACTGCAAAAATTCATGTAGCGTCTGCAAATTATGGAATAGTTTAGTATTTCTTTATATGGAAGATCATGTTATAATATCGTTTTTATTATAGGCTAAAGTAAACGGTACCAACATGTTACCCTTCTATTAGCTAAAATGTGTTGTTCGTCCGTCGTGATCGACGATGACCATTTTTGTCGTCCTATGAAGTATGGGGTGTGGCTGTGCGGTGGGTTTTCATGTGTCTATAGAGGCCTATCCTTGCGCGGAAGATACGACTGCAAACCGTACAGGGGAAGGTCAGAGCGTTGACAATGAGCTATAGGGCACGATCTTTCCTGGCTTGTCTCTTGGACTCAGCTGCTCTCTGTTTTTGCGCTTCGCAAAGAGCTGCTCCTTCATGGACCGCTGAGCGCCATGAGGCACGGTCTATGGCTGTCACCTGCCAGGAGTCCTCTTTAATGGAAAACGCTTTGAGTGATGCCTTGAGGGTGTCTTTATAGCGCTTTTTTTGGACCTCCGCGAGCTCGCTGACCGTTTTTTAGCTCGCCATAGAAGAGCCTCTTTGGAAGACGGCAGTCAGGCATAGTTATATAACATGCCCTGCCCAGCGAAGTCGAGACTGCATCAGACTTGTGTGGATGCTTGGGAGTCTTGCCCTGGCGAGTACCTCAGAGTCTGGAATTTTGTCCTGCCATTTGATATTTAGGATTTTTCTCAGGCTTTTTGTGTGGAAGTGATTCAGGAGCTTAGCATGTCGTTGATAAACAGTCCAAGTCTCAAATGCATATAGTAAAGTATGGAGCACGACTGCTGTGTAGACTTTTATTTTGGTTTGGGTGCTAATGCCCCTTCTGTTCTAAACATTTTTGTACGGGGGTCACACAAATTGATCAGGGGTCTGGGGGGCCAGGTATTTGTCACGACGTGGCAATTGAGAGGGGGGTAATAATGGCTGGTTGTCTTAGAGGTATGAGGTGCCGATGCTGTAGTTGACCTGGAATATTTATTTGTTCTCTACTGGCTCGTTTAGATGTTATTAAACACACACAAACAGACAGTTCTAAGTTAGGCAAGCAAGTCTCTGGTTACGTTTCAGGTGTTTATTTATGATTCAAAACAATATCCAATGATGAAATATACATACTAACATGCAGGGGAGATATAATGCTTCAGATATATGCACAGGAACGTCTATCACTCAATATACTGTGTTGTTGCGGAATCCAAGTTTAGGCTACGTAACTATAATGAGGAAATTACGATTACTGGCTAAGTATTTGCAAGTCCAAGTAACAATTCGGGAGCTAGACCAAAACGATGTATCTAGCTCGGGAGCTGGGGGAGATCTGCTTTAGTTTAGTTGGGCGGGCTTTTTCGTGAACATTAGTCACCTGAACCAAGGTTAATTTGGTTGGCTTACATTTAATTACATCCTATTCTCATTGGCTAGATTGAATATACATTTGCATAAGAAAAGCTTATTGGAGCCAAAAATGGATTGGGGGTCGGGGTTGCGAGGGCGGAAAGGGGGGGGAGAGGTCTAGATGAAAGACGATTGATACAGACGTCATGCTGAGTGGGGGAATTTATCTCCCTTTGGTAGAATTTTAAGTAGTTAACTCAAGTGGCTGGGGGGGGGGGGGGGTTTCGGACGAGAATTAGTTATATGTGTGCCAACTGGGTTCTCTGGTCAACGCTCAGGGAACGATCGTCTCAAAGCAATTGCATAACGTGCCGTTAAGCGGAGGGGATATAAAAGGGGGTGGGGGTGGCGGGGGCGCGAAGAGGAGGGGGTGAGTGAGGGATCGAGTAATGACTGTCTACACATGCGTTAAAATAGTACAAGAATAAATACATTAAGACATGATATGAATACATTAATATAGCATAAGATAAAATATATACATTCTAACTAACACATTCGTACCCATTCAACCAAGATGTAGTACCAAGTTGAATCGTATTAGTCAGTAGACTCTGAATTTGGGCGTAGTACAAGAGTATAGTGAAGGGTAAAGAAACAGGTGAGAAAGAGTGATGGGGAGATGTAATTGCGTAAGGGAGGGAGAAGATAGTGACGTCAGACTAACCTTCTCTCTATTCTAGCTAAACTTAAGCTAATCTAAGGTTATAGTTATACACTGCTATCTATCTAAGTGCTAATAGTCACGATTAAATCCAGAATTGTGACATCCCTCCGGGCCAATTTGGAATACACGTGAGAGTGGATTCATACCTAATTTACTGAGTCTGAGGCCGGGGTTTGAGTAGTGTCGGTGGGGCCTGAGTCAGGGGCGGGACAGGAAATCTGCGAGATGGTGTTCCTTCCCGGACTGGTAGATGGTCTGGAAGCTGTACTGTGACAGGGTGAGGGAGTACCTCATTAACCTTCTGTTTAGGTTTTTTGCGCATGCGAGAAACGTGAGGGGTTGGTGGTCTGTGTGGAGGATAAAATGGCGACCGTATAGGTATACGTGGAACTTCTCAATTCCAAACACAAGAGCCCAACATTCTAGCTCAGAAGTACTGTAATTCATCTGGGTGGCGTTGAGCTTACGCGAGGCATATGCTACGGGAAACAGCATATTATCGTGCTCCGGGTCGGGTTGTAGCAGGGCCGCGCCGACGGCGCGTCCACTAGCGTCGCACTTCAATACGTAGGGGCGGGTCGGGTCAGGCAGACGGAGTATGGGTTTACTAGTGAGAGCAGCCTTCAGCTGGTCGAACGCTAGCTGGCATTCTGTTGACCAGGTGACTTTTTCCGGGAGGTTTTTCCGCGTCAAATCTGTTAAAGGGGCCGCGATGCTATTGTATTGCGGTATGAACTTTTGGTAATACCCTGTTAATCCTAGGAGGGACCTTATACCTGATTTGGTGGTGGGCTGAGGGGCTAACTTAATTTTCTCTACTTTGGTTTCGTCTGGCATTATTTTGTTCTTTTCGATCATGTGACCTAAGAATTTCAGTTTATTGAAACCTACCATGCATTTCGACGGCCTGGCGGTTAGGCCGGTTTCGCGGAGTCTAGCTAGTAGAGCGGTTATCGTTTCCACATGTTCTGCCCAGGTGGGCGTGGCTATCAAGATGTCATCCACGAAGTGGGTGATCCCAGGTCGGTCAATTGGCTGGATCAGTTTTCGCATCATGCGAGTGAACACGGAGGGGGAATTGTTTAGGCCAAAGGGGACGGTTTGGAATTCGAAGTGGCTTTGGTCGGTGGTAAAGGCGAGGTAAGGGCGGCACTTCTCTTCCACTTCTTTTTGGAAGAACCCCTTGCTAAGGTCAAACTTGGAAAAGTATTGAGCGTTGCTCAGTTTTGAAAATAGTAAATCAGGGTCTGGCATGGGCTCGACTTGAAATTCAGTGACTGCGTTTAACCGGCGGAAATCTACGCACATGCGGTGAGATCCGTCTGATTTCTTTACTAATACTATCGGCGCATTGTATGGGGAGGTTGAACTCGCGATGATGTTATGGGCTAACAGATAATTGATTTCTTTCTCGATGACGTCCAGTTTGGCGTGGGGCATAGCATATGGCTTGACCGTAATGGGTCGCGGGTCCGTGACTTTCATGGTGAACGTCTCTAAGTTAGTACGTCCTGGGGTGTCAGTTAGCACATTTGAGTGTGAGGAAAGTAAGTTTTTGACTGTTTTGATCTGTTCAGGGGTTAAGAGGGGACAGATTCCTACGTCATCCATGGTTTCTCCCTTATGTAAGGGAAACGCGGTCAGTGAGTCATCGGCTTCTGTTTCTTCCGCGATGGCGGTTGCTACAAGGGGCGTATCGTCGAGTGGGCGTTCGAGGTATTGTTTTAGCAGGTTGATGTGGAACAGTTTGTCTTTGTTTCCGACTTTGATGAGGTAGTTAGTGCCTGAGAGCTTTTTTGTAACTGGGTAGGGGCCCCTCCATGCTAACTGGAGTTTGTTGTAAGAGGAGGGGAGGAGCAGTAGTGCCTTATCGCCCGGAGCCAGAGAGCGTTCTTTGGCCCGCCGATTGTATAGTTTCTCCTGTTTCTCCCTCTCCTTGGCTAAGTGTTTTGAGGCGATAGTGTGGACAGTGTTAAACCTAGCCTTTAAGTTGTTGATGTAGGCGTGGACGGAGAGTTCTTCGGGATGCGGGGAAGGATTAGTCCAGGCGCGCTTGAGGAGTTCTAGAGGCCCACGGGGTTGGGAACCGAATAGCATCTCATAGGGGGTGTAGCCTAGAGTAGAATGGGGGTGGACCGATATGCGAATAAGGCTGTGGGGAGGAGTGTGTCCCACTCATCCAGAGGGCCATCGACGGTTTTCTTTAACAGCCCGATTAAAGTTTGGTTAAAACGTTCGACTAGCCCATTGCATTGAGGGTGGTAGGGGGAGGATCGGATGTGGGTGGTGTTCATTATGTGCAGCGCTTCTCTCATCAGTGTACCGGTGAATTGGGGCCCGTTATCGGAGAGTAGGACTTCGGGAAACCCCACTCTCGTGAAAATGGTAAACAGTGCCTCGGCCACGTGTTTCGCGTCCTCTTTCGGCAACGCTACCGCTTCCGGCCAATTGGTGGCCTGACATATCACGCAGAGTATGAACCTGTTCTTCTTACGTGTTATGGAAAGTGGCCCGACGAGGTCTACTGACACCCGCTGAAAGGGTGTGTCGGTCACCGGGTGTTTACCTAACGGTACTGGTTTAGTGTGGTGGGCCTTGGACATGAGCTGGCATTGGTGGCATGACGCTACAAATCGTTTGATCTCATTGTGCATGCCGGGCCAGTGGAAATAATGGGTGATTTTGTTGATTGTGGACCCTTGCCCTTGGTGACCACCCAGGGTTGAGTCGTGGGCCGCCTCCATTACTTGTCTACGGTAGGGACCGGGAATGATGAGCTGGTCTCTGACCGATCCGTCAGGGAGGCTGGACCGTCGGAACAGTCGTTTCCCTTTTTGAATAAACGAGTGGGGTTTCGGGGGGTCTGGGTTTTGACCGACCTTAGCGAACAGTGGGGCCAGGGTCGAGTCTTCCTGTTGGGCCCGCAGGAATTCGTGGGCCGTGGGGGATTCCTCGAGAGGGTGGGGAACAGGGTCAGGGTGCGCGCGTGTGGCCACTGAGGCTAGGGGAGGGAGGGGGACATCGGCAAGGTTGACGTATCGTTCCCCTAGGATGACGTCATAGGGTAATTTGGCTCGGACTGCTAAGGTAGCCGTGCCAGTGTATGGTTGTGACTTGATGTGAACCTTGGCGGTTGGGAGGGACTCAACTTCTCCCGTTACCACTCTATATTGGATTGACTCGCCGGTGTAATCGGAGGGACTCACGAAGTAGGTCTTAGCGAACCCATCGATCTGGCATCCTGAGTCGAGAAGGGCCCTGGCTCTTTTAGAGTTGATCTCTATATTTCTTTCTGTCTTGGTTTCCGGTTTGTCGGAGGGTGTAAGCGGGGGGGTGTCGGTTTCTGGGTCTTGCGTCCGGGGGGTGTCCGCAGGGCAAAGGGTGATGGTGTATACTCCTCGGGGGGGGGGGGGTTCTGGGAGTGATTAGGGCCGGTATGTGCATTAGGCTGTTGCCCAGTGGAGTTACCTTGTCGAGTCGATTGGGTTTGCCCGGTGCCGGTTTGTGCCCTGGTCGGTTGGTATGGTTGGCCCGCACGTCGGGAGTTTTGAGGGGGCGGGGGGGGGTCTGGGTTGGGGTGGACCCGGTCGGGACGACGGGAAGCTGGTTTGACTGATTAGTGGGGGAGGGTTGGTGCGGTGGTTGTCCCAGTTATTCCAGGGTGACTGTGGGTGACCCGGGCGGGACAGATGGCCCGGTGGCCGTGTCGACCTCTCATTTTCCTGTCGGGAAGCGGGATGTGAGAGAGATTTCTCCCGGGGGTGGGACGATTCTACCTTGTTGGCTTGCAGAAATCTATCTGCGCTTTGTAGGGAGGAGGGTAACCCTTCGATCCCGTGTTGTATCAGGAAGGCCTTGAGTTTAGGTGTCATTTGTGACTCTACCTGCTCAGTCATTAGGAGAGTGACCATACCGTCGAATGACTGCTCGATATTTCCCAACTCAACCCACTTAAGAAGGTAGGATTGTATTCGTTCCGCGAATCGGGTGTAATTCTCCCCTGGTCGTAGCGTGGACGAACGAAACTTTTTCTGGTAGTGGGACGCGTGCAACTGGTGCCGGTTTAAGAGCGCGTTTTTCAGTGCAGCGCATGACTCCCTGTCTTCTGGGGCCAGTTTACAGTAAGCCTCGTAGTCCTCTCCTCTCAGAGTGGAGACGAGGATCCTACAATGCAATTCTGGGGGGACCTCATTCAACTCCATGCAGTCGCTAAACCGCCGGAGGTAAATGTCAAACTGTTCTAAACGGGGGTCGTGGACGTCAGTCCATAGAGAAGCATGTCTGGGGAGGGGATGGTTGGGAGTTGCTGAACTAAATGATTGGGGAGTTTGGGTTGTCGTTGTTATCGGGGGCCCTAACACTTGCTGCTAATTCAGCTAATCTGAATTCGTGTGCCCTGCGTGCTTCCTCGTCTAACCTATGTTTCTCTCTCTCCTCTCTAGCTAATTGTTCTACTCTAAGCCTATCTTCTCTTTCTAATTGCTTTGCTCTCTCCTCTCTAGCTACCTGTTCTGCTCTCTCCTCTCTAGCCACCTGTTCTAATCTAAGTCTCTCTGTCTTGGCCTCATGGGCCGCTACCTGCTCTACTACGTATTTAGTGATGTCTGAGTCAATGTAGCCTATAGCTATAGCCTCTTCTCTCAACTGCTTACGCAATAGTACACCTTCCGCCATAGTAACAGAGTGAGGCGAGATTAAGATACTAGAGGCGGACAGAGATATAGCGAGATAGGAAAGGAAAATATAGGAGGGGTGTTGGGGTTCAGAGTTTAGCTAACGTAATACAACTCAAAATGGTACTCACCAGACAGCAATTCCAGAATTTTACACACATACACTAACACACGTATATCCAATCATAAAGTTATCGTTTATATGGCGCTCGGCGCTGTTGGTGCAGATAACTTCGGGCTGGTTAGGAATTCTCTTTCCCCGTGCCGGGACTGGATTAGCGTTTAATGTTAGTGTCTATTTTTCCGGGTTTGGATACCGGGAACTACGGCGGGTTCCTACGGGGAGGTTGACAGGGCAGTTGTCGGGTTCTCGGCGGTCTCTAGTTGTCGGGCAGGCTGATGCGGCGGCGGTGGGTCTCTCTGCTGACGTCTCGGGTGCCGGTACGTTGATGCGGGGCCAGAGGGTGGCGACCTGGCGGTTGGGGCGGCAAATCTGGCGTAATGGGGTGGCAAATTTGGTTGCTGGTGTGTCTGGGGTGACGTAGGCTGGCGTAGTGTGGCGAGCCTGGCTTAATGGGGTGAGTTGGCTGGGGTGGCGTAGATTGCTCGGAGTGGCGAATCTGGGGGGCTTAGGTTGGCGTATCTGGGGTGCGTAGGCTGGGGTGACGTAGGCGTAGGCTGGGGTGGCGTAAGCGTAGGCTGGGGTGTCGTAGGCGTAGGCTGGGGTGGCGTAAGCGTAGGCTAGGGTGTCGTAGGCGTAGGCTGGGGTGGCGTAAGCGTAGGCTGCGTAAAGTGGCGAGCCTGGTTTGATGGGTTGATGGATCTGGTTGCTGGCGTTGGGATGACGGGTCTGGTTGCTGGCTTAGAGTCTTTGTGTTGTAGAGAGATGAGCCCCCATCCAGGGTCGGTTTCAGAATCGGCGTAGTCCTCGGGTTGTTGCTGTTGACAGTGCGCTGAACGGCTTGAAGTTCAGATAATCCCGGACACGAGGTCCCACTTTGTCACGACGTGGCAATTGAGAGGGGGGTAATAATGGCTGGTTGTCTTAGAGGTATGAGTTGCCGATGCTGTAGTTGACCTGGAATATTTATTTGTTCTCTACTGGCTCGTTTAGATGTTATTAAACACACACAAACAGACAGTTCTAAGTTAGGCAAGCAAGTCTCTGGTTACGTTTCAGGTGTTTATTTATGATTCAAATTCAATATCCAATGATGAAATATACATACTAACATGCAGGGGAGATATAATGCTTGAGATATATGCACAGGAACGTCTATCACTCAATATACTGTGTTGTTGCGGAATCCAAGTTTAGGCTACGTAACTATAATGAGGAAATTACGATTACTGGCTAAGTATCTGCAAGTCCAAGTAACAATTCGGGAGCTAGACCAAAACGATGTATCTAGCTCGGGAGCTGGGGGAGATCTGCTTTAGTTTAGTTGGGCGGGCTTTTTCGTGAACATTAGTCACCTGACCCAAGGTTAATTTGGTTGGCTTACATTTAATTACATCCTATTCTCATTGGCTAGATTGAATATACATTTGCATAAGAAAAGCTTATTGGAGCCGAAAATGGATTGGGGGTCGGGGTTGCGAGGGCGGAAAGGGGGGGGGGAGAGGTCTAGATGAAAGACGATTGATACAGACGTCATGCTGAGTGGGGGAATTTATCTCCCTTTGGTAGAATTTTAAGTAGTTAACTCAAGTGGCTGGGGGGGGGGGTTCGGTCGAGAATTAGTTATATGTGTGCGAACTGGGTTCTCTGGTCAACGCTCAGGGAACGACCGTCTCAAAGCAATTGCATAACGTGCCGTTAAGCGGAGGGGATATAAAAGGGGGTGGGGGTGGCGGGGGCGCGAAGAGGAGGGGGTGAGTGAGGGATTGAGTAATGACTGTCTACACATGCGTTAAAATAGTACAAGAATAAATACATTAAGACATGATATGAATACATTAATATAGCATAGGATAAAATATATACATTCTAACTAACACATTCGTACCCATTCAACCAAGATGTAGTACCAAGTTGAATCGTATTAGTCAGTAGACTCTGAATTTGGGCGTAGTACAAGAGTATAGTGAAGGGTAAAGAAACAGGTGAGAAAGAGTGATGGGGAGATGTAATTGCGTAAGGGAGGGAGAAGATAGTGACGTCAGACTAACCTTCTCTCTATTCTAGCTAAACTTAAGCTAATCTAAGGTTCTAGTTATACACTGCTATCTATCTAAGTGCTAATAGTCACGATTAAATCCAGAATTGTGACATCATTGATATATGATTGTCAGCATAATTTAGAAAATAATTTGTTAAGGGAATTTCTAAACGCCACGTTGCCTCTTAATAAACATATGTAGCAGTTTTGTAATATGTATGTACAACACTGGATTGTGTCTCTATATAAACTGCTAGACATCTCTACAATATTCAAACGTTCCATCTTTTGAAACAGTTTTCAGCTAAAGAATAAAGTATGTTCATTTTTGCAGTTTGCTACTTGGTGTTAAAGATCTAAGTTTAAAAACTTGTTGAAAAATAATTATTAAGAGTGTTTTTTTTGGTTAAACACAACTCCTTTTACACTGGGGTCTTTATTATTTTACAAGACGAATGGTAATTTTTCATTGTCTTTAAAATTACACTTTATGCACAATAGTTTCTGGTCTTAAGCATAGGCTTTGTTGGAATACAATCTTACGACTTAACAAGTGTTGCAAGTGAAATATATAAACTTTATAAATTATCATAAATTATTTATTATTACTTGTGAAAGGGATTTTTAAACATCTTTTCTTGTATTCCATTTTTCGTTCTTCATTCGTCTCCAAATGACGTCACATACATACTACACAACATTCCTATTTTTTTAATCAAAATAATTTCATTCGAGATTTCAAATTCAATTAATACTTCACAGTTGGTACTTCTGAAATGTAAACAGGGAAATAAGGCAGTAACACTTTGTAACATTAACGTAAAGCTGAATGATAAAATAGTAGTGGATCAACAATAAGTATACCTTTCTAAAAGGTAAACAGGGAAATAAGGCAGTAACACTTTGTAACATTAACGTAAAGCTGAATGATAAAATAGTAGTGGATCAACAATAAGTATACCTTTCTAAAAGGTAAACAGGGAAATAAGGCAGTAACACTTTGTAACATTAACGTAAAGCTGAATGATAAAATAGTAGTGGATCAACAATAAGTATATCTTTCTAAAAGGTAAACAGGGAAATAAGGCAGTAACACTTTGTAACATTAACGTAAAGCTGAATGATAAAATAGTAGTGGATCAACAATAAGTATACCTTTCTAAAATGTAAACAGGGAAATAAGGCAGTAACACTTTGTAACATTAACGTAAAGCTGAATGATAAAATAGTAGTGGATCAACAATAAGTATACCTTTCTAAAAGGTAAACAGGGAAATAAGGCAGTAACACTTTGTAACATTAACGTAAAGCTGAATGATAAAATAGTAGTGGATCAACAATAAGTATACCTTTCTAAAAGGTAAACAGGGAAATAAGGCAGTAACACTTTGTAACATTAACGTAAAGCTGAATGATAAAATAGTAGTGGATCAACAATAAGTACACTTTTCTAAGAGTGCACTGTGACCGAGCGGCGGCGCTTTCAGTTTGCGTTTTAAATGTTCTGGGTTCGAACGCTAGTGAAGGCGAAGATTCGTTTCCGGGATAGAAGTGTCCCTGTGTCTAACCAGCTCTAATGATTATCTTATAATATTATATATATTAGTTGGGGTAAAGTAAAGGCGGCTGGACATTTACATGGCCACGCCTCCCCCTAGTATGCCCTCGCCACAGAAACCTGTTAACGCTGCTTCACCGGCCATATGAATCAATATAGTCTGAAAGATACTTTACTTACTGAGAGTGCCTTCCTTTTGTATAGCTTAGTAAAATAATATTTTGTAACATTTTATAAGGATACTGTATCTTTTCTATTTAGTTACACACACATATTTCATATATAGAACAAAACAATAGTTTGCGTTGATTATTGTTTTTTTGTTTTTGTTAACTATACATATTTTGTTTTCAATTTTTATCTTTAGAAAAAAAAATATTTCTTGTGAACCAACACCATGTTAATGAAAATCCTTTGTGTGTTTTGTTGTATCGCCATGATCTCCGTTTCATCTCAGGAAGTAAGTTTAGTTTTGCGTATCTCAATAGTTGATTAAACGTAGTTGTGAAATACAAACTGAAACAACAGATAAAGATGTGATAAAACAAGATAACAAATACGGAGGTCGATGTGTCAATGCTAGCCCAACAATTTATTGAAATGTGGTAATGATACAAACGTTTAAGAATTGTTGCAACAGAGCGTTCCATATTTACACTGGTACTCATGATATACTAAGAACTTTAAATTTTCATGCTTGTTGCTAAGATGCTAAATCATTAAATAGATGATAAATAAAGTATGCTATAAAGAATGATATAATGATAAATTGTCAAAAGGATATAATCAATATTATTAAGTCAACTCTTAAGAAGCATTAGTTGTCTCCCTTTTATTTGATGAAGTAAAATTCATGATTGTAATGATATTCCATGATTGTATTGCCATGATTGTCTGTGTTTCTAAATGCGCATTAGCTGTAGTTTAAATTACGCAGTCATATTGTATTCTTGCTTAGCACGAGAATATTGGGTAAGAAGTGATGTTGAAAAATAGATTGATCACGTGTTTTTTTTACTAGATATAATGATTAAACTTTTGGATTTCGAGTAATAAGTATGTATATGAATTATGGTATTATATTTTAATAAAATTGGACTTAGGAAATATCCTTTGATTTATATATTTATGAATTATGTTTTAATAGGATGAATTTAAAAGTGAATTAAAATTATGTGCTGCAATGGTGTTTTATCATAATATTATTGTGACTCACGTACGTAGAATATATCGCATCTTATCTTTTGTAACAATAAAGCAGTTACATAGGTAAATTTGAATGTATGTGTGCAAGGGAAGGTAAGGTGAGGAAAGAGAAGATCGATGGACAATTAATCTAACAACACATTAGAAAACACAACCGAATTTTTTACACTTTTACTCCTAAATACTCCCGTGTATTGCTTTACCCGTCTCATCCAATTATTGACAGTAAAAAACAACATAAAAAATGAAAAAAAAAAAAAGGATTCTTAACATCTTTGGCGTACAAAAGCCGAACATTTTAAGGGTTTTTAGCTTTGCCTGCCGGACGGAGGACACAGGGCTAAAATGAGGACATGTCCTCCTTTTGACGGACGTCTGGCAACCCTAGCTAGGCCTATCTTAACGGCGTAATGTACTTTCAATACTAGCGTTCTTAACATTGTGAATTACAAGAATACATAGTTTTTTTTAATACAATGTTGTGGGTGGGAAGATATAATAGTTACAAAGACATATAATAAGGTGCCTGGGGGTAGTAAGGCCCGACTGGTAATAAGGCCCACTTGTGTAAACGAAGGGAAAATATAGAATGCGAAACTTTTTTTCTGCATTAAAATGTTCTAGTTATATGGCTTGATCACTGGCAGCAAAAAAAAAGTCTGCCTTACTTTACCGTATTTTCACCGTAGCAATATAAGTTCGTTGGGTCTGTCAAGATTGGCTCAAGTCTAATTTTAAAGGTACGTATTTTTGCATTTTTAAATATTTCATAATGCTTTTATTTTTTTTTAAACTGCATGTATTAGCATTTAGAATTTATTAGTTAGCAATACTCAACATGTAATATTCATACAAATATTCAAAGAAAAAAACATTTTATCTTTAAAGGTGGTAGGTCCGAAGCGGGTAATAAGGTACACTAGAAATCGGGTAATAAGGTCCATGAACTTTATTTATAAAAACGTCTCTATTTTCTTTAAATTGAATTTTCTTTGTGCATATTTTTAAAATAATAATTTAACTTAAATCTATAAATGAAATGGTTTAAGCTACATCTGAATATAGACTTTTAAAATAGTATAAGCTTATAATGAATAAAATATTTTTTTTTCTATTTTCAGTTTTAAAATAGTGACAAAAGTAAATGGTAACTGGAAAATCTAAAGCTAATTCAACAGAAAATCAAATGCAGGATGCACTCTAAGCTGTGCAAAATGGTTTGCCACGAAGAGAAGCTGCCATAAAAAAAATTCCTTGTTAAACACGACAAAATCACCTAAATTCAGGATTTAAATTACTATTTTTTTTTTTAATTTTAAATGATATTTAATATGGTATCACAAAATGGCTTACTTTTATATATATGATAATATTTTTTTTTACTTTGTAAATGTAAGATATGTTTATCTAAACATTAAATAAATACAGTTTCACAATTTTGTTTATTATTTCTTTATTTTTTATATTTTTTATTACATGGGCCTTATTACCCGCCTATGAGTGTAATAAGGCCCATTGAGGGCATGTTACAAAATAAATATGAATAACTTTAGTTATAACTAATATCTCAATAAACAAATAGCATGTTTGCATTGAGAAATGATTAATCTTAAACAGCACTCAAAAATATTTCTTCTAAAGTAATATTTTATGGTTTAGATAACTAAAAGTCTGTTAGATGGACCTTAATACCCCCAGGTACCTTACTTCGTGGTTTTATATTGGCATATTATTACATTGATACTATGTCACGTAACAATCTCGACAAATGTTATTTTTTATGTCGATCCAATAGACTTGATATGCTTATTGGGTTTTGTTTATTACATAAATTTTACACAAGATCCCATTGTGACCAGTTGCCCAGTGGCATAGTTTAGAACTGACCGAATCACACATGGTTTAGGTCAAGAGCGAAAGCATTCTACTGGGCGAAGGTAGATTTGATTGAGTATTTTATCCATGTCTTTGAGTTGGGTGCTATAGTTATATAGAACAGCCCGGGAAGTTCATCATGGTTCAGTGCTATAGGATAATCCATGAATATGTCATTACTGTATTGACATATGTTTTAAGCAATGGTTTACGATGCGGGTTACCTGAAGAATCAACAATTTCTGAATTTGCTGCCCTGTTTTAGTTTTCGAAAATATGAGAAATAACTCCGATTCCATATATTATAAGTGTCATAGCTGTTCCTGATACTAACACTCAAGAATTGGCTTGTTCAGTTACAGCAGACTCTTCAACAAATAGACGAAATGGAATAAACTCCCAAATATAATTAAACAAGCGGATATAGTGTCTTCCGTGACAGAATGCGCTATTATGCAGAGGCGTATCTTAGCGTTTTTATTATTTAGAGAATCAATCTGAATGCACTCACGGAGATTATATATATATTTATATACTTTATTTATATTTTTTTCTTTGTACACATGGTAGTCAGCTCAGTTTTGTCTTTTAAAATTATAAAATGAAACAAAAAAGAGAAAATGGGAAAATGTTGTAAGGTTCGCTAACTTTATTTCGTTCTCCTTCAGTGCGCAAAACAAGGCGAACTATGTAATAATAGACCTTGTTGCAATGATGACAGTGACCCACCATTTTGCATTTGGCTAGGGTATGGCGGCAAACGATACTGCGTTGTAAGTATAACGTTACATTTGTGTGTATATTAGTACACTAATGAAGGTTGACCATATGTAAGCAAATAGTATGGTATATTATGCAGGTAAGTACAATAATATAAAATATAAGACATTTTTAATCCAATAATACCTTCATAAATTTTCATAATGAGTAATTCTAAATGCTCATAGACATAGAGACATGCATTGATTTTGTACAGGATCAAGCATTTTTAGATATGATGTTCTTGTTGATCAGTATACTAAACATCCGTAATCTAATTTTGATCTAATGTGTGATCTTTATATTTTCAGTAGATTTTTTTCTCTCCACCCAAATCTGTATTTGCAAAAGTTTTCAGTAGATTCTTGGATTTCTGACACTTGGATTTTACTTCCTTTATATGTAGTAGGAAATATAATTTACTATTAAATGTTACTCCGATAAATTTGACGTTAGTAGCTATAGGAACCTGTTTTTTATAAAGGTATAGTACAGGGTTGGGTTGTTTTTGTGTATCTGATAGAAATGCACTACTTTTGTTTTTTGAGCAGAAAATGTAAATCCATTCGATTTGGTCCATTCTTGTATTTTATTGATTTGAAGTTGTAGATGATTCTTCATTTCTATCATACAGCTAGCTAAATAACATAAATTTATCTTTGTTTATAAACTAAACTAAAATAAAGTCAAGAGTTGCTTCCTTGGCTATTCAAATAACACAATGCGTAGATTCATAAAAAAATATATATTTTGCATCTAGCAATTAGTTTGGGATTATAAATAGGTTATTTTTCAAATGTGACATTCACAATACATCGTTTTGTTTTGGCCACATCTTTTGAAAATAAAATAGGGCCTACAATTTAATCCTCTAAATCTTTTTGTACAACCAGTACCGCGGCACAAAGACATGTTTTGAATAAATGATCGAATGGGACCGGAAATGTTTTACTCTTTGGCTCTTTTTCCTTTTATGCATGCATAATCGTTAAGACTTGTCAATGAAACTCTTAAGATCTTGAAAAAACTAGGTGGGATTTATTTTATCTCGCCCATTCACATCCTCGTGCAGCTTATCTTAATTGATAATAGTTTGGTATATTTAAGGACATAAAATATAAAAGCAAATTTTAGGAATATTTTCACAAATTATTTACAAAATAGACATACAAAACACTGTAATAAAACACTATAACATTATAATCTTTCGAAAAGTATTGACATTCTCTTTGCTTATTGTGCATTAATTTCTGAATATTATGTTACATCATCATTCTTTTCTTTGTAATTCAGCATGGAAGTTATTTCGGGTAATAGTAAACTACACCCACCAAAGCGACGACAACCGTATGGGATGTTAAAAGGATGCCGAAGAAGTAAAATACATCTGTACAACATCAAATACCACTGATCTTGTTGCTTGATTGTTTTAAAATAGTTCAGTTTGTACCATTAAACTTACATTATTTTAATCGTAACTATGAGATAACACTCGTAAAAGTTTGTAACGTTTCTTTATCCATTTACTTCAAAGCTGGCAACGTGTGTAAACCACCAATTTTCTCTTTTCATAGTACACCGGGGGGGGGGGGGGGGGGGGGCAACGCTTTGATTGACGTCTCATTTTGCACGTCAAACATTTAATTGTACTTGCGTGAGCCACCAAAACACGGTGATGGAGGGGGGAAGATGTGAGAGAAGCAATCCGTCTCGCCAAGCCCAGTGACTGGATGACCATGTTTATTTTCTGGTATTTGTGCTATTGAAAACGAACAATTGCCGCATTGTTATTTACCTGAGGTAAATTTAACGTGGGGTGGGGACTGAATGCATGTGCCTGTGGAGACCATATTAGCGATAGTCTATATATTTAATTAGTTGTTTTTTTCAAACAGTTTATTTCTGTGTCACCCATTTGACCCCATTCATACAGAGCCGGAGCCGGTTTTCTTTAAAAGAGAAAATATAAAAATGAATTTGTAAAGCTATGTAGTATTTACTGTTTGTTTTAAACATTGTATAAACTATTCTGAAAAGAAATGTTTATGTTTTGTAAAGATATTGCTGTAAGCCTAAATGCAGCTTCACAGAGTTTAATGATGAATTTGGTCCAATGCGAAACTTACTTTACTATTTGATGCAAACATTTTACAAAAAATATTCTTTAAACTAAATATTTTTTATATAAGCCCTGCAAAACATTTCCTTTATACTAGTTTAACAAAATGTACGATTTCAGCATACCAATTTTGTCTTTAATAAAAATATTTTTGATTATGAGTTAATGAGGCAAGCCAGGAAAGACCGTGCCCTAGAGCTCACTCTTGACGTTGCGACCTTCCCGTGTACGGTTTGCCAACGTACCTTCCGAGCAATTATAGGTCCCATTAGCCACTTGAGAACCTATTGTACAGCCACACACCAAACTTCCTAGGACGACAAGAATGGTGGTCATCGTCGATCACGACGGACGAAATACTACTAGTAACTATCTAAAATAGAAAAAAAAAATATAATTATACAAGTATTGTCAATTAGATCTATAAGTTAATTATATAAAATAGAAAACATTTTTTCCTCAAAAGTATCCTTAACTTTGTCGAAACTTATATGATATCCTTTCTTTCATGTAATATTTTAACTTTACAATGATATACTAAAATAAGAGATATTTTAAACTAGAATAAACTATTATGAAAAACATGAACAAACTAAATGAATAATCGGCACTTATTAAAAAAAAACGTATTACAAAAGAACAGTTTTATAAACTTTCTTGAACATTATATTTTATGTTTTGTAAAGATATGACTGTAAGCCTAAACGCTGCTTCACCGGCTTTAAGGATCAATTTGGTCACATGGGACTTTACTTTTCAAAGGAAACATTTTACTGAAATTTTTCCAACAGCTGAAACACTGTTGTCTATTACCACAACATACCGATACAATGGTGTCTATTACCACAACATACCGATACAATGGTGTCTATTACCACAACATACCGATACAATGGTGTCTATTACCACAACATACCGATACGCTGTTGTCTATTACCACAACATACCGATACACTGTTGTCTATTACCACAAAATACCTACACACTGTTGTCTATTACCACAACATACCAATACACTGATGTCTATTACCGTAACATACCGAGAAAATGGTATATATTACTGCAAAATACAGAGACACTATTGTGCATTGTTACAACATAGCAAGACACTTGTGTCTATTACTACAACATACGAAGACGCTAAAGTCTATTGCTACAACTTATTAAGACACTTGTGTCTATTACTACAACATACAGATAAACTGGTGTATATTGCTACAACATACAGAGACACTGGTGTATATTACTACAACATGCAGAGAAACTGGTGTACATTGCTACAACATACAGGACACTGGTGTATATTACTACAACTTAGAGACACTGCAAATTTTCTGCAATTTCGTACTAATGAAGAATCTCTATTGCCTTGCTCTTAGATAGTATGCGAGACGTCTACTGAGCAAATAGTCGGGATATCAAACTGGACGCTTTTTTTTGTCTAATTAATGTTGCATGCATGCATAGATTTCTAGTTCAAAAACTAAAAAAAAAAGAAATATAATAATATTAAGGTTAAATTCTTTATAAATAACGATGAAATGATAGTGAGGAAAACCAAGGGTGGGCGTAGGGCATAGGTGTCCCCGTAGGCCTGTTGATGCCATGAGGTATTTTCATTCCCCCCTATCCCGTTTGTTTACAATTGGCAATATAATCTATACTATTTTCCGATTTATTTTTATGGTATAGTGAAAAACTGTGTTTATCTGTCACAATGATTAACTGTTCGTATGTTTATCTGTCGTGTGATTAAGTGTCCGTTTGTTTATCTGTCGAGTGGTTAAGTGTCTATGTTTAAAAGTTGCATGTTTATCTGTCGATTGTTTGAGTGTTATCTAATTTTGTGATGTTATTCTAAAGGGTTTCGAATTTAATATCAGAAGTTTCACTATCATCTCAGTCATTTATAAAAATAGAAAAAAAAAAGAGGACTAAGATATACTCAGATGTTCTCCCTCTGTTATCGGTGACAGCCTTGTATTAAATTTTACTGACGATTTAATGTCTCTAAATTACGCTTGTATAAGTACAGTACCCGTCAGACTGAGTTGATCCACAGGTCCGATGAAGCAGCGTTCACCAGTTTCTGTGGCCTCGGCATACTAGGTAATTGTGTGGCCATCACTATGCACAGCCGCCTTTACTTTATCCCGACTAAGGTCAGGTACCCATCAGAGCTGGGTAGACTCAGTGACACCCTCCAGACCCGGGGAAAAAATTCTAGCATGCACCAAGATTCAAACCCGGGATCTTCGGCTCGCCAGTCGAACGCACAGACGCTCGGCTACCGGGCTCCATTACGCTTGTATACATAAAAAAATAATTCCATCCATGCCTATGTCTAGAACTTTCGACCAAAGTAATCTTCTTTGTATAGATGGGAAAGCTCGTTTGAGATTAACAAACGCGCAAAAGAGTTTGTCTCCTTTAGTTTTTATTTTAAAAGTTCAGCACATAATGGGATAAATGATGCTTCAGTTGTTGAATAACCTTCTCTAAAACACATTTGGTTCTCGTTTAATAGGATGTACTCTTCAAGGAACATCTTCATTCGTGCATTAAGAATGGATGAGAATAATGTACCTAAGCATGATAATAAGGTGATTGGTCTTACGTTTTCGGGCTTTGTCTTGCTGCCTTTAATTGTATATATTGGGCAAATGATCCCTTTTGGGATATATTCCATATCTTAAGATAACATTTAATAATTTTACATATGTAGGTATCATTATAACCTTTGTACTTTTTATATATTCATTACAAATGTTATCGTGTCCGCAGCTTTTATTATTACTTGTTTTATTGATTGCTGATAACACTTCATTATATGTTTTTTCACCATTAAGCCTTGTCGTATCTAAGTTAGGTACGGTTAAATTGGTTTTTATTGAGTTCATGCAACTGTTATCTGTCGTTACGTTTTGGGATTTGATTATAATCTTCTTTTATGTTTTTACTCCCTTTCTATTAACTCGTACTATGTTTCTGCTTGCTTGTTTGGTTGCTTGTCTTCTTGCTAAACCTTGCTTTGATATTTCCACTACTTCCCGTTGTCCGCTCAAGCTGAAACTTGGGCAGCTGACGAAGAAAATATTTTACGTAAATCATGGCTGCCTCTACCGGAAGAGACGGAAGTAAATAAACTTTTCGGATATGTTAGTTTTTGGCGAAATAAATATAATGAAAACGACACAATAAATCCGAAACAAAGCGAGTTATCTTTTTATGGTTTTTGCGGGCCAAAGCGAGAAAAAAAGGGATGCGCAAAATTTTTGTGTGGCAATTTATATGATACGATATCAGTTATATTTATTTTAATCTATCAAAATATAAATTAAATATAAACTTAGTTTACAAAGAAAGGGAGTAGAAGAAACGGTTTAGTTTATTATCCTTTAGGATACGCCAATATTCTTTTTGGGTTCTTTCCTTACAGATTTTTTTTTATTTTATTTCTCTTTTTTTTTTCATAATTTTTTATAGCATTGTTAATTTCCCGCGTATATTTTTTACAGTGTGTTTTTAATCTTTCTAGTGCGCCTTTAGTTTGTAGGGTATTATTCATTCTTCTAGCTTCAAGGTATAATGATAGACTATAATATACATGGTCCGCTTGCTTTAGTTATTTATGCTATTATCTTCTTTTTTTTTTGCAATTCTTGATTCTAAATGAAGAAGTTGTTATTGACAAGTTGACAAGTTCCGTTTTATTAAATCGCATTTCTTTCGACTTTAAATGAATACTTGTAGGCCTATTAATCCTAATATCATTGACTATAAAAAGATGGACCGCCTGCTCTATTTTTAGAGCTTATATTCTTTTTCCGTGCGCACACAACACTGATCTATAAAAGTTTCCGCTCTGTACAAACTTTCGATTTTAATTTTTCATTTAGAAAATCATAGCGATTAAATAAAATGGAAGTTGTATATCAATAACTTTATTTCCTGTATAGCAATTACGTTATTTAGAATCGGGAATTCCGAACATCAGTGTTTCAAGTCATCTTATAGCAGAAAGTACTAAAGCAAGCGGTCCATGTATATTATAGTCTATGGTATAATCTTCGATTTTGTCTACATATTTGTGTAAACCAGGTTTTTTTTTCTTAGGTTATTTTTATTATTAGGGTATTGATTTGTGTCAAATGTTTTAGTTGCAGAGTTTATTAATATTGTATTTTTTTCCTAAACTATGTTAATTATTATTTTTTTTTTTAGGGGAGTTAAAAAGGTCACTTCTTTCTAGTAATTCGTCTAGTTTCAGGTTAATGCTGTTTTTGTTTTGTTTTTCTACCATTTCAAAATCGATCTTAGATTTGGTTGGCACCCTCGGTTTAATGAATAACCGAACCCAATGTGACTGTCACAGTCTAAAACTTTAGCTACACTATCCTAAATTAAAAAACCGCTGTAACAAGATAACTAAAACAGCACAACACAAGAGCACGACACTTATGAGAAACAAAGATAGAGCAACAAAGACCAAAGTAACACTATAATAATGATAACTTTATTCTGCATCTAATTAGGCATTCTCTTTATAATACTTCAATTCTATATACATATAAAATGAGACTGTTGGTCCCCATACGGATCCCCATTGGTCAATTTGAAATCACGTGTGTTTGTTTCACTGACCTATTTAGGCCTAAGCCTATATACTGTCTAATAATTTTTCACATCGGATATGTGTCTTCGCTAACTCAGTGGTAAACGTAGCGGAATACTATGCGGGTGACCCGGGCTCGATTCTCCAGTTAGACTATACTTTTTTTTCAACAATTTTATTGTCAAACTTTCAAACACATATGACATTGTAAATCTACGGGCAATTTAGACTTGTGTTAAATAAAAATACTTGCCTATTTTTTTCCCGATTATAATATTTATTTTAAATTACTTTCCTAAAAGTCTTCAGTAAAAAAATAATAATTTATATATAAGATTTATAGCTTTCTTTTAATTGTAGTTTATAGATTTTTTATCTGCACCTTATACAGTCCTGATTTTGTTTTCACCCGGGAAACGCCGGGCAATGTAGCTTGTATTAAAATAAAAACTAATTTAAAATCTCACAACGAAACTTATACCAGAAACGCCCAAATTATGCCTACAAAAAAAAAAAAACAATCTCAAAACCACTCTAATTAGGTATACATTGAAAACCAATACAAAAAAAAAAACGTACAACTAAACCCAAGCTGAATCTCTTACAAAAAATCAATACAAAGAAGCGTAGAACATAAAACCCAACCAGATACCATCTGGCTTAGCAGCCACGCCTTGATGCTAAAACAAAATGACCTCGGACGCTGAGTCCAATTCACTGGTCTAACGTGCACACAGACACATAGCTGAATCGGTTTCACGCAACGCGAAAGGCTGCCCGACCAAAGGGATACACAACAATTTATAGTGTCCCAACACTGGCGGGATGAAATGGGGAAAATAAAAACATAAACCCTAAACTGCTGCCAACTTAAAGACATTCACAAAAACGTTTCAGAACTTTACATTAATATTAATATATATATAATATGTATAATATTTTCTTATATCTTATCTTAAATATTACAGACGCTCCTTCTATACATTAGATTTTTGCTTTTTTTTTTAATTGGAAAACAAACTAGACTATTTAAAATATAAGGAACTTGCACTGTGGCCGAGCCGCAGCGCGTTCGAGCGGCGTCAGTGATATTTCAGTTCTAAAAATAATTTCAATTCTTATTTTTATTCTATTCGCTGTAATTAATTTCTATTCTTATTGTTATTCAAGTTCTGAAATAATTTCAATGGTTATTTTCATAATCGAGGGTCGAACAGTCGAACTTCACGAATTTGAATATTCATAACAACTTTATTTCAATAAAACACTTTATAGCTGTATTATAGACAGCTGCTGCTATCCAGTATCAACTATCAAGTTCTGCATTTTCAAAATCTACATTATCTACATAAGAAATTAAAAATGAGTCAGCTGTTCATCAGACACAATGTTCCAACAGTTTTAATTTTGAGGTATCAGTGATAAAATAAGAACAAGCTTATCACAGTTGAGCAATGTACTTGTTTAATTTCAAAAAGACCCTCATTTCAAGGGATTTTTGCATTCTATTTCGCCTCTCAGTGGTTAACATTCCACACAGAGAAAAGATTCGTTCTACGTATGCCTGCGAAGCAGGTGCCGTTAACAAATCCTCAGCGATTTTTGACAGTTTGCTGTAAGTTTCTTTTCTGTTGTGCCAGAATACCAGAGAATCCGTTGTCGTTGTACAAGTATTCCTGTCTGTAGTGTCTGTTATATAGCGATTCAACTGACATTGTACAGTGTCCTGACTTGGTGATGAAGTTGTGGCATTTTCAACAAGCTAAGTACTTAACACTTAAAAAACTAACCAGCAAGAAGGAACTTTGGATCAAGTGTTTTAATCATGTGTCTGAATGACGGCTTGTCAACCACTGTGACCGGATAGCAGGTGTCTATCAACATGTTCATCACACTGGATAAACGCTGTTGATACTCCTGCAACTCTGTTGACCAGGATACGATTTTACGTTGAACGTAATCAGCCAATGTCTGAGTCGCATTTTTGCAGACCGTCGTTTTCTTTGGTTTGTCTTTAATGATCTCGCCTCGGTTGCTTTAACATACTGCTCATAATCCTGCTTATGTAATCTGCGGAGATGCGACAGCATATTTGTACTGTTTTTACCCGCCAACAAAGCACCACACTCGCTATTAGTCTTCACAATAACAACTTTACATTTCGCTTTCCCTTCCTGTTCCATATATGTAAAGTAATCCCACACCAGACTCTCCTTCTTTCGTCCAGCTAATATCCTTGATAATGAACTCATTGTCCTCAGAAACAAACTTTACTCGTCCAAAATAAATCACAAATATAAATCGAAAAAATAAACCGGCGATCAAGAAGAAATGTGATGCTTTAGCGCTTTACTACATTACAAAATACGGATTTTGACGGAAATGACTGGACGAATGCGTCAACACTAAAACACGGAATTCGGCGCAAATGGCGGAACATATTCCACGCGATATTCGTTCAATAATAATTTTCGTTATTATTACTATTCTATTCATGAAAATTAATTGTTATTTCTATTCTATTACCGTTCTCAAAATAATTTTTTTTCTTATTTTCGTTATCGTTAACGAATTTCATATAATATTCGTTCTGATTCTTATTCTCGTTAACGTAAATATCACTGAGCGGCGTACCTGAGGTCTTGCGTTCAAATCCTGGTGAATGCTAGGATTTCTTCCCGGGATTCGGAGGGTGTTTGTCCCCTGAGTCTCTCCTGGCCCTGATGGGTACCTAACTTTAATTAGTTGGGAATAAGTATTCCGTGGCCACAGGAACTGGTGAATGCTACTTCACCGGATCCCATGGAAGAAGAAGAATTCGACGCACACTACTCTTCTGCTCCGATCTCTACACTGGCTACCCATTAACCACCGGATCTCCTACAAGCTGGCGTCTGTAAGTTAAAAGTGCCTGAATGACTACCTTCGCTCCTGTCTCGAGCTCTGTACTCAATGCCGTCCACTCCGCTCGGCTTCTGATACACTACTCTTGAGATCCCTCGTGTGAAACTGTTGTCCGCTGGCGAACGGGCATTCTCATACGTGGGCCCGTCCGCACGGAACGCCCTCCCAATACAACTTCGACAGAGCCCTAGCTTTGACACCTTCATGAGCCGGCTGAAGACATATTCAAGTAGCAGTTTATTATTTCATTTTTTTCATTTATACATTTTTGTCTTTTATTCGTTGTCTGTACTACTTTGTGACTGTTGACAGCGCATAGAACTGCTCCCAAAGGGATATGCGTAATACATTTCTTATTATTTTTCATTATTATGAATTGGGTCTGACGGGAGACTTTTTGTTACTTACAAACAAACACACACACACAAACACCCCCCCCCCCCGCCCCAGCCCCCCCCCCAAAAAAAAAATGTCATCTTACTGGAATGGGTTGCCTGAACAAACCAGGAAAACCGGTAACTTAACATCATTTAAAATATTAATAAAAATGCAGGGCTATACTCGGACCACGGATGAGCGTATGACGCAATAATCTTCTTTATAGAAAAAGCGTCGGTAATATATAACATTAAAACTTGGTTAAATCTGCTCCGGCTAGTAAATGTTTTTTTCCTGACTTGACAATAGCGCTCATTAAACTTCTCACAAGCACGTGTATCGGACTCGTGCCGTTCTCAATGTCCTCGAATGACTTCAGTATGCTGCTAGTAGGCTTAGGATGAGTGTAGTGAAGCACTGAAAGAAATGGAAAAAAAATGTGAGAGTATCTGTAAAATTTCTCTCTTAATAATAAGAAACAATAGAAACATAGAATTTAATTAAACTGTTTTCTTATATTGATGTAGGCCTGTACTAGCATCATGGACCTGATTCTCCTAAAGGGGTTTCAAACATGCTTTTAAAATTCCATTTCAAAATTGACTAGGCCTATGCTTGATAATATTTAGGATTACTTTTTTGATTTTTTTTTCTAATATGCATAAAGTCGTACGTGTTAGTTACTTGGCCGTCGTTTTTTTTTAAATATATGTATATACTTCATAATAAAAGATAATAATTATAATAGTAAAGCACGCACTAACATCGGTATTGTGCTGTCCACACAATCATATCATCAATATACATAATTACCGTGCGTTTCTTTATAAGTTTGATTATATATATATATATATATATATATGTATATATACAGCAACAATTCATATGCATGTGCCAGGGTCAGGGCGACCAGAAACAATAAAAAAGAACAAAAACTAAATGCCAATCTCACCCCAGTTTTGTTGTAATTGTTTTCTTTCTCCCTTAACAAAACACATTTTAGTCATTCGTTTCTCCGTCAGTTTGACGGGCATAAAAACTAGTATATAAACATATATATATATATATATATATATATATATATATATATATATATATATATATATATTGTTATAGTTATAAAGAAAACCTCCTTAATAAGTATATTGTAAGTTGAACGATACTTAAGTTGCAGTGTCAAGGTTCTATTATTATGAATCAGAGGCCGGCAGATTCATCACAGTCTCAAACGGTGGTTTATTGAATAACTCTTCAATTTTGATTTAAGCAGTATAAAATTCAGCTTGTAATAAAAAAATGAAACTCCGTTCAATGACAGTTCCAACAATTTATTTAAATAAAAGCTGCAGTGCAAATACTTGAAAAATTAATGTATAAAATATGTGATTAGACATCAGATGTACAAGTTTAAAAGCAGAGACTAACCACGTGACCACGTCTTTATCCACTGAAGTAAAAGGTTCCGACTAGAGATGGGTCGCTCACTAACGAACTGATCGACTGATCGGGTCTTTAAAGGAACAGATCTGAAAGCCGATCACTGTTAAAAGACCCGGATCAGTATTGATCCGTGCCCGTTTTGCATTTCGATATTATGTTGGTTTCCATAGTTCACTTAGAATCCGGATCTGACCCGGATCTGACCCGGATCATTACTGATCCGTTCCCGTTCTGCATTTAGATATGCTGGTTTCCATAGTTCACTTAGGATCCGGGTCTGATCCAGGTCTGTACTGATCGCAGGGCCGGATTTACCTATAAGCTAAACTAGCTATCGCTTATGGCCCCCACTTTCTTGGGGGCCTCCAAGCAAAATTGTTCGAGTGAACAATTGTCATATATACTTAAATATACTGCAGCATTATTTTATATATAAATAATAAACGGCAGTTATGGAAAAAATTTCTTGAACGAGTTGTGACATTCATAATTAAGCTTACTACGGCAGAGCGTGATTTATCTTTAAGAGGAGATGAGCACTTATTTGGTTATCCTTACAATGGCAATTTTCTTGGATTACTCGAACTTATAGAAAAATTTGATCCTTTTCTAGCAAGCCATACAAATTAATGGGAGTAAAGAATCAGGTGTCACATCTAATGCTTCTACAGCAATATGTGATGAATTTATCTAAATTATGGCACATGAAGTAAGAGACTCAATCTTGGATTATTTAAGAACTACAGGGTAGTTCAGTTTATCTGTGGATTCCACTCCAGACCGGCCCCATATTGATCAGATCACTGTTATTGCGAGGTATGTCTCAACAAATGATGGCCGGGCTCCCTATTGGATGTTTTCTTACTTTCCTAGAGATGGGTAGACACACAATGGAGAGTATGGATAATATGGTGCACACGTACCTTACAAATGAGAGCAAAAAAGATTTTAGTACCTGTCGAGTCAGTCTTATGATAATGCTGCCAACATGACTGGCAAATACAAGGGTATGCAAATAATAATATTGAATTTTAACAAGTATGCTATGTATATTCCATGTTGCTTGGATGCAGTAATCTTTTTTGGAATTGTTCATGAAATAAATATTTTCTTTTCATCATCTACACATGGGCAGTATTCTTGTCATTCTTCAAAGAGGATTAAAAAGTTACATAGTCTTTATCAAAGACTAGATGGGAAGCACATTTAATTGCTACAAGTGCAATACTTGATAAGTATGATGGAATCATTTCTGCATTGCATCCGCTGCATATTAATTCTACAGAGAAAAGGCGAAACAAGAAATCAAGCCATAAATATTTTGAATAAAATGGATAAGCTTGAATTTATGGTAATGCTATATTTGTGGAGTTACTTGCTAGATGGTCTTCATTAGACTAGTCAATCACTGCAAGACCCTCAAATTAGTCTAGATGTATGTAGGAGATCGTATGCATCACTTTCCGATTTTGTTAATGGTTTCAGTGATATGTTCGATCATTTTCAAGAAAAAGCAAAGGAAACATTGCCTCATGTTGATTACGAAAAAAAGCACATATAGAAGAAGGCATTTCAGTGATGATGAAGATGATGCTTTTGAGAACCTTGAGTCATGAGACAAGTTCAGAATCGAAACATTTATACCTGTGATGGATGCATTAGAGTCAAGTCTAACACAATGGGTCTCAGTATACAATGACGCTGCAAAAAAAGTTTTCATTCTTAACAAAATTGGAAGCTACAGAAGAAGAAATTCTGAAGATGTGCACATGAATCTTGTAGGAGAAATCAAGCATTTTCATCAATATGTTAAACATAGTCAAGCCTTTGGTTCAGCGGAAAATGATAGTCTGACACATCACGATCTGCATAGGGTAATATTTAACGATCGAGTCCAATCAGCATTCCCTAATGTAGAAGCAATTTCGACTTTTTTCTAAAAATGATGGTTGCCAATTGCTCTGGAGAACAATCTTTTTCTCAGCTGAAGATGATAAAAAATGAATTTAGAACAACAATAACTCAAGATAAATTATGTTTCCACAGTCTCATCTAGATAGAAAGTAAGCAGTTTATCATTTGATGATGTCATCAGTGACTTTGCTCTGGCAAAGGCAAGAAAGAAAATATTTTAGTTTAATATAATTCCTGAATCCTTATAACATATGTCAAGAGATTAGATAATTAGCCTTTGTAAACTGCGCCATTTAAAAGAACTTTTGTTTCTTTTTACCAGAGTTTGCTTTTTTAAGTTTGTTATGAATAAAAATGATTTTAAGAAGATTTTTAAAAAGAGTTATCCATAGACTATAATACGATGAACCGTTAGCTCTATTTTTAGAGCTTATAGGGTCCTATGTTCTTTTTTTTTTCTACGCAACCAATAAGGCTGTCATAAATGACTTATACGCTCCTACGGTTGCATTAAATGTTTACGCTACATACAAATTTTGATTTTAATCTTAATTTTTCATTGAGAAAATCAAAGCGAATTACTAAACTGAAGTCTAGAGGACAAGTTATCAAATAGCAGAAATATCAAAGCGAGCGGTTCATCTTATTATATATTTTTTTTTTTGTAGTCCCTTAACCTTGGCGGTCGTTGGGGGGAGCTAATGGACACTGGGTGTTCATTAGTCCTCTCTTGGGCTTGGTAGACTTGGCGGCGCCCATCTCCTCTCCAAGTCTTTTTATAGACTTTGATTTATTTTTTTGTCACTATCTATAGGTATATCCTTCTTAATTATATTTCAGTTTAACCCTCTAGATATCCGAAAATCATATTTGGCACTGACATAATAATTTATTATTATAAGCTTATAAAGGGCCCCATATCTCAAATAGCTTAGGGCCCCATCAAGTCTAAATCCGGCCCTGACTGATCGGGTCTGTACTGATCGGGTCTGTACTGATCGGGTCTGTACTGATCGGGTCTGTACTGATCGGGTCTGTACTGATCGGGTCTGTACTGATCGGGTCTGTACTGATCGGGTCTGTACTGATCGGGTCTGTACTGATCGGGTCTGATCCGAGTCTGTACTGAACGGGTCTGATCCGTTCCCGTTACAAATATTTCTTCAGATAAAAAGATAAATAAATCGTTGGACGCAGTTATGAATGATTTCGTCGAGAAATCCAGTTTTGTTTAAAATCCCTACTTCCCACAGATTAATTCACAACAGTTTAACTAAATGAAACTATCAATAAGCAGAGTAATAGATGCAGCAATAGCGTAGCATTATGAATTTTATAAAATTAAAATAGATATTTGGCTGATGACCGAAAGTCAATATCACTTTCGGCCGAAACCGTAAACAAACCGAAAACTAACCTTTTGGCTTCGGCCGAAACCGAAAACACGCCTAAAAAGGTTTTTTGCCTATTTTCGGCACCGAAAACGAAGCCGAAACCGAATATCGGTCGGTCTCTAATTTGCATTATAATTAGCAAATATGATAACATTATTTTACATTTACCCGTTTAAATTTTAATTATTAGATGAAAAAAAAAGGAATTATCGCTTAAACTAAAAATAAAAGTTTAATTATAATTAGTTTAGTAGCATACAACTAGACAATTGAGAATACTTATTTCGTATTTATATGTGTTAATGTTGTAAGTAACAAAAAAAAAACGGCGTATCAACAAGGGATCCAAGTTGTTTTTCTCTCCCCTTCACAGCCAACATGTAAAAAAATGGAGTGGGGGGCGGAGGGGGGGGGGGGGGCTAAATTACTAAATCATCCGTGGCCGTGGATCCGTTAAACGGATCCGGATCTTTTTAGTGAGCGCTCAATTGAGCGGCGATCAGTATGGTGAACGGTTTCGCCCATCTCTAGTTCCGACTGATTTTAGCTGGGGAAGTGAGCTGAGCTAACGAGACACTCGAATACAAAGGTTATCGAGTTCAACCAATAGGATTTATTCCTCAACATAATATTCTAGAAGTTTTTAGGCTAAAAAAATGTGTCATGATGCTAAAGGCGGGGAGAGAGTGTGAGAGTGAGGAGGGGGGGGGGAGGGGTTCACTGGCAGACGATCAAGCTATCAACGTTCTAATTATAGCTATGCCGCAAACAATTGTTCAATTAGCATTAAAAGTTAAAAGTAATTTCGTCTGCTGGGTCCACTTTAACAGTGTAATGTATTTTCAATACTCCCATTCTTAACATTGTGTAATGAATAGATCTAGTTCTTTAATACAATATTGTGGTTGGGAAGATATAATAGTTGCATAGACATATTATACTACGTGGTTTCATATAGGCATACTATTACATTAATATCGTGTAATATATTTTGATTTGATTTTGATTTGAAAGTCAGTACAGTCGGTACAGTGATGGTGGCCTGGTCCAGGGTGTTCCACAGCCTAATGGCTGACTGAAAAAAAAAAAGAATATTTGTAGATATTGGTGCGTGCGTGTGGGACATGCACTTTGAGCTTATGACCTTGGGTAGAGCTGGACACCTGTTGGTTGCGACCTGGCTGTGTGGACATTTCTACGTAGCGGTTCATAATCTTGTACATAGTGGTGACCTTGTTTACCTCTCTATGGTGTTGTAGGCAATCGAGTTGGAGTTTGGCCACCAAAGCAAAGGCGCTTGTTTGATTTAACCCTTACAGTCCCGGGCGCGTATATAGCGGAACTGAAAGCAGCATAGATAGAAGTAGGTCGGTACGGGAAGGGTTAACACCACTTGTAAAGGGGCAAAGTGGCCGAGGTGGTTAAGCGTCCGACTGGCGTACTGAAAGGTTCTTGATTCAAAACCTGGTGAAGGCTGGGATTCATTCGGGGGACTGGTGTGTCCCTGAGTCTACCCAGTTCTGACTTTACTTGTGGTAATATAAACGTGGCTAGACATTGTGCTGACTACCTAATTCCCTTGAATGTCGTAGCCACAGAAACTGGTGAACTCTGCCTACCCCGGCCCTGTGGACATTTTTTTTTTTACCGAAGGGTACTTTACTTACTATAGTACACCCAATAAGTTAGGGTTAGTGTTAAAGTAAACATTTCAAGAGGCATATTAAATCATAGTTTACCTCTTGTTTCGTTGTTGCTGAATGGTCTGGTCGGTTTGGTGGACTGGCTTAGCGGAATCATGTAGTCGTCGTACCAGGTTGGGTGGCAGACGCCATAGTAGCAGATTGTCTGGAAAACATACACAACGAAAAAATATGCACGTTGTATTCAATAGCCAAATGGTTTCATTTGTTGTTTTCACTGTTAGATGCTCGTGTTAAAGTATTGGGCGTCTCTTCATTGAAATATATTGTATTGGCCTGGGACAAAATACATTTAATATAATAATTATTTACTGAAAACATTTAGGAAAGTAATTTAAAATAAATATTCTGTTACGTGACAATGATAAGTAACTAATATCTTAACCCCCCCCCCCCCCCCCATGTACCTATCTTCCCATTTACATAATTATTCTTTTGAAAACATTCATCTTAATAAGTCACTACTGTTAATTATCTGCTTTTGTTTTAAAAACCTAATGTGTAGAATTTCTCCTTTTTTACTTCCTTTCTATTAACTTGTATATTCTGTCTGTCTTTCTGCTTGCTTGCTGGATAGCAAAACTTTGCATCGATTTTTCGACCACTTCCCGTCGTCCAATCGAGACGAAACTTGGCCCTGCAGACTTGTCCCGACTAACAATACATTCTATCAAATTCTCAGAATCGTAGCCTTTGAAATAGTCACGAATACCTTCCACTAATTTGCGAATCGAGTAACATATTATACGAACAAACATGGCTGCCTTTGACGGAAGTAACTAAAGTTTTCGGATTTGTTCGTTTTTACGAAAAAATATGAATGAAAACGACACAATGTGTTTGTGACACAATCTAGCCGAAACAAGGCGAGTTATCTTTTTATGTTTTTTGCTAGCCAAAGCCATAAAAAAAAAAGGATGCGCAAAAGCAAAGCCACGATCGTGGCTTCATGCATTAAAAAAAATGCGCAATCTTTATAATTAGATATGTATTTGCCGACATTACCGATTCAAAATTTTAGTTTTGTAGTGAAGTGGAAATGGTAAACTTAGTTTACAAAGAAAGGGAGTATAATAAAAACTGTGTTTTTATGGTTTTCTTGTTTAAAAATAAGTGGGAGATAGCAAAACTACTTTTGTTGGCATAAATCCAGATTGAACTAGCTGGCCGGCAGACAATGATCATCTGCTAATAAACCAACCCCCCTCTCTCCTTCTTCCAGCCGTACGCGCGGATATGCAAATTACTACTTGGAAAAACATCGCATGATATGATTCCAGCATTTTCATTGGTTAAGCCACTACTTTGGCTGGGCGGCCTTTCAAGCTGTTTTGGTGTCCCCATCAATTTAATTAGTTCTCGACTGACTCCCTTTGCAGACAGACGTAATTTCGTTTCGCTCTGTTAATTGTACTATGATTGAATGTTTCCATACTGTTATGAATACTTACACGTTTTTACGCAAGTTATATTAAATAAAATTGTTGAATTTTACAACTGACTAACTCCTTACATTAATTGTTTACAAGCTAAGTAGAAGTTATTTTCATCATTATTGAAGAAGTTATTTGATAATTCAAGGTCAAGCCGGCCTCATCGAATCGTACTTACAGAACCTAGACAGAAGCAGCTTCAGTATTGAATTACAACCTTTTAGAGGTGGTCTTCTATATCACAATTGTAATGGGGTTAACTTTTAATATGAAAACAAGTTAGGACTATCCCTAGCTGAGAATCGAACACCTGTCTCCTTCATATGTAAAGTAATATTAACTTATTAAATTTTACTTTCTGTAAACATTTTAGTTAATCTAAATTGTCCTGCGTTGCCGGGGAAAAAATACATAGACCTTTTAGCTACGGATAACATTTGTATAAACTAAAATGAACAGAAAGCTATAATATGAATATATTTTTTCACTGAAAACATATTAAGAAAAAAATTTAATTATTGTAATCGGTTTTTAAAAAAGCATGTCTTTAAATATATATATATATATATATCATTGGCTCCATAGTCTCGAAAGACGATTAGATTTGCGCTACTGTGATTTGGCCAGCCCTGCAAAATTGACTGTGTCTGTGGAGACCTATCCTTGAGAGACAGGCTCTATCGCATCTCTGGCACTTGAAAGCTGGACCGTTGGAGATTGTTAGGGGCAGCCTACTTTTCTTCGCTGCTCGTTTAGCCTCCGCCATAAGGCGAAGTTTGCCCTCTGCCGCATTTATACCGGTGTGTAAGGTGCCTCTCCAACTATTTCTGTGCTGAGCAAGGTTCTCCCAGTTTCCGACCTCTACATCTATAGCCTTTAGATCACGTTTGCAGACGTCCTTGAACCTGAGATGGGGGGCGGCCGGTAGCTCTCCTGCCTTCCGTGAGCTCAGCATATAGCAGGTCTTTTGGGATTCGCCCATCCTCCATCCTGGAAACATGGCCAAGCCACCGAAGACGTCGTTGGCGAAGGTGAGTGATCATGCTAGGCATGTTAGCCTATATATAAAGTGTGAGTTTGTTTATATGTATATATATATATATATATATATATATATATATATATATATATATATTATGAGTTTGTTTATATGTTAGTTTGTTTATACTGTTATACATTAAAATTTGTTTCTATAGAATCCTACGCCGTTTAACGTATTGGGACAAAAGGCAATACATAAATTACAAACGGTCTCCGAAATTGCTGAATTCATCCCTTTATTTTTATTAAAAGAAACGTATTACTAATTACATTTGTTATTGTTATATTTTTTTTTTGTTATTTTTCTTAATTTGTTTATTTTAATTGTTTAATTGTTTTTATGTTTGCCATTCTTATAGATGTCATTTTGACGGACATAGAGATAGTTTATAATAACAATAGAACATAACCCAAAAAATGTATATGTATTTATAGTTTATAATTAAAATCCATATTTAATTTCTTTGTGTTGGTTGACATATTAGTACTCTTTCTTCCCGATTCGCATTTGTGCATGTAATGGGATGCCTGAACAAAGCAATCGAAAACCCATTTACTTTTAACATCCTTTTATAATTGTTGATGTCCTATTATTATTATTGGACTATCAAACATTACCACCAGTCTTCTCAGAGTATTTGAGTTGCAGTAGCTGAATTATTTGATTGATTTGAACATCAAAATGGACGACATCACCACAATATAAATTCCAAACTTGTAAATAATAAATGAACGACTTGTTGCAGCATATTATTTAATAACAATTCATTAACAGTTGACACTTCACATCCAATGAACAAATATAGCTTTATAGTATCAACATAATACACAATTTTATTTATTTTTCCTGAGTCTAAAATAATGCCTGCGTTCCTTGTGAGTTATGAGAAAAGACTGCCGACCGCATGGACAGTCACTTGACTATCTCTACTTCCGATATAGGTTTTCTTAATATCCAAAAATGGGTTTTATTTCGACTTTTTAATTATTAATATAGCTACTACCTATATATTATTTAATGGCTTCATAGCATACCCCCCAACCACAGAGAAAAAATAATAATTTATTATTATTTTTGATACGAAAAATGTTTACAATAATGAAAAAAAAATTTATCTTAATCTTAATTAATGCATGTAATCATTCATTTAATAATACATAGATAAAAAATTCATTTAATATATGTACAAACAACAAAAAAAATTCATAGGCAGAAATATAAACAAAAGACACAAAGAATAATGTCTAATGTTAATATGACAATTAGTCATAGACAACTATCTTTAGGTATTGTCTAATCAACTTCAGTAATACTGAGATAAACTATTTGATATCAGTGATGTGTATCGATAATTATTATGCTAAATACTCATCAAGGCTGTCGAGATTATCTATTATCTTTATCTCACAAAATCTAAATAGATTCCATGAAAATTTTTTCATACAACATTTATTATTTTATACAACAAAATTAATATAATACTAATGTCGGTTTATTCAATTGTCATTTTGTATTGATATTTTTATTGATTATTATTGATTATTATTGATTGTTATAGATTGATATTCTCAATAACATTACTTACAATGTAACATGATTATCTTTTATCTTAGTTTACAATAAAATATTACACAAGTTATTCAAGTCTTCCCTTCAATTATATATTTATATTACACTGCTCATCTTCCTGTGAGTCTTATATGTATCATTTATTTATTGGCTTCAATGCTATCTTTAGTCTTACATGAATACAATACAATATTATCATCTAATGCTCTGACTTTAAGAGTCTTACATAGGCATTTCATTATTATATCATTCTTATTTCAATTCCTCTAATGCTTTTTTAAAGACTTACATAGGCATATTAATGTTAACATATGGCATAACAGATTCACTGTTCAGAGGCCACAAAATTTATGTGCTTAACAGTCTTATCAAACTGTTCAGAGGCTACATAAAAAAATTTCCAACTGATAATCATTATTTTCATCAATTAGATTATTTTATACCAGTATCCATATTTACATATTTGTTCTTTACAAAAGAAAAAAAAAATTGTTATCATGTCATTATACCTGTTACTGAAAATATCATATCCCATTCATAAATTTAGTTGTTCCTATGTATAATTTTATTGATTATACCTGAGTTCTCTGCTAAAATTCATTAGAATTTCACAACATTTTCTCAATGTTATTTCTCTATGTTCAGATTTGTTAATATCATTGTCTGGTTTATTTTCAATTTCAATTCTTTTGCTTTTATTTTCCCTATTATAGCTTTTTAATATTGAACAACATTTATTTAATGTCATTTTTGCATGTTCTGATTTATTGATATCATCTTCTGATTTATTTTCAATTATCAAATCATCTTCTGATTTATTCTCAATTACTTTGTTTTCTTCATAAGTTCTCAAATTGTTTAAATGAATAATTTTCTCTTTGTTATTAATGTTAACCTTGTAAAATACATCAGATAGCTTAAGTATTATTTCAAAAGGTCCTTTCCATTCCATAGTATTGCCACTGCCAATTGGCAAATAAACAAGTACTTTATTACCAACTTCTAGTTTTCTCATGTTCTTATGAATATTTTCTCTGATTAAAGTTTTAGATTTGATTTCTTCATTTTTTTGTACAGCAAATTCATAAGCTGTTTTCATATGTTTTTCAGTTTTATTGACTAAGTCAAATGGAGACATTTTTTTTTCTTTAAGTCCTAATAATTCTGATTTGAAATTATCCAATGGTCCATTGGGATTTTTGCCAAGCACTAATTCAAATGGTGTAAAACCTGTGCTTTCATGAACCGATTGTCTATAAGCAAACAAAATAGCTGGAAGGTAATCATCCCATTCAAATGGATGGTCTTCACACACTTTTGTTATCATTTGTTTTATTGTTTGATTAGCCCTTTCTATCATACCATTTGATTCAGGATGGTATATAGAACTAAAAATTTGAGTGATTTTTAACATTTGTGCAAAAGCTTGAGTAAGGCTTGATTTGAATTGAGTTCCATTGTCACTCAATATGAACTTTGGAAAACCGAAACGACAAAAGATAGGTAAAAGAGCATTACAGACCCTTTCTGCAGTTATTTCCCTTAATGGAACTACCTCTATCCATCTACTCCCCATGTCTATAATGGTTAAGGCAAACTTTGCTTTGGTAGTTTTAGTCTGCTTCATGGGCCCTATTATATCAACTGCTATCTTGTAAAAAGGTTTGTTTATGGTATCGGTCATTTGTATTGGAGCCTTATGTTTAGAATCTTTTTTATTATGTCTAAGACAGGTATCACAGCTTTTAATAAATGTTTTCAAATCTTTTTCCATTTTAGGCCACCAGAAATTCTTTTTAAGTTTACAAACTGTTTTCTTGCTACTCAAATGACCTGACAATGCATTGTTATGCGAAATTTGCATTACTTTGACAGTTAATGTTTTAGGTATCCTTAAAATTTGAGATTGCCTCTATCAAATTTTCAACTGTCTTAACTTTTCTTTCCATAATGTGAGTAAACAATGGTTTAGAAGCTTGTTCTAATACTTTATCAACAACCATGATTTCTATAATCTCATTAGGATTTTTGGTATCTATTTTTACTAAGTCTAACCAGGTAAGTAAAAATGTTTTCACTTCAGACACAAAAGCTCTCGGTTCTATCTTGTCTGTTAAGATAAAGTTATGGAACTTTTGTCTGTAATAATCCTCAGAGTGGATAAAGAATTTAATTAACTGTTCTTTGATAATGGCATAATCAGTTATTTCTTTATCAATATGTGATAGTGCTTCCCTACCCTTATCTTTCAATTGTGGGATAAGGTGAATGTAATATTCTGAAATGGGAATCCCATATCCTTTACATGTTGCTTCAAATAAATTTAGAAAATCAACAATTTTCTCTTTTCCATCAAAAGGAGGCATTTTGAATCTAACACCATGTTTTGATTTTTCATTATTTGTTTGCTCAACTTTAGTATTTTGTAATTTAGCCAACTCCAATTCATGAGCTAATTTTAGTTGTGTTTCTTTCAACTGAGTTTCTCTCAACTCTTTTTCTTTGTCTTTATTCAATTGTAATTCTTTTTCTTTTAATTCTAGTGCTTTCAATTCTTTTTCTTTATTCATTTCTAGTTCTTTTAATTCTTTTTCTTTATTTATTTCTAGTTCTTTTTGTTTAATTTCATGAGCTCTTAATTCTGCTCGTTCATCTCTTTCCTTATCTGCTAATTCTTTTTTCAATTGTTTAACTTTATTTTCAACAAATTCTTGATATTCTTTCTTATCAGTAATACCATATTCTTTTGCCAACAATTTAGCCTCATCATAGAGTAATTGAACCTTTGACTCCATTATTATCTATTATGAATGTCAAGATTTATTATATTATAGTACAGTACAATTATTATAATGCACTATTTTATAGTATAGCAATGTTTTATTCCTATACTGGATGGCAATATTTATTAATTACTGAATGAGCATTTTTATATTACTGAATGACAATATTTATTAAATACAGAATGAGCAGTCATATAATATCACAGCAACTTTTTTTAATCCTATGCTATAGTAAAATGTTTATAATTCAGAATGCAAAATGCTAGAATGTCAACAAGTATGCTAAGCCAAGACACATTTTCAATTATGGCTTGTTTATTTTATTATTATTAGCAATTTTATAGAAGAGTTGAAAGCAAGTGCAAGTCACTTTTTGCTATTATGACTTATTATTACTATATAGGTTGCACAATTATTTTCCGCAAAGCAATGTACAATCTTATTATTACCAATGGTAGCACATAGATAATATTATTATTATTATTAAGGATGGCATATAAGAATTAGATTAATGTTATCATAAGCCACTATGAGCAATTGAAATGGATGTAATTATTATCAGTATTGGAAGTACATTTTCATTGTGATTACTGGAAGTACATTTTCATTAATGCCAATACACAATAATTTTACTATAATTAATAGCAATGTAAATTCTAGATAATATTATTACAGTAGCACTGCAAAGCACAATATTATTTTTATTTAGGTTATTTTACCTGTTATATTGTGAATATTTTGTACATTTGTAGTTACATGTATTAGATATCAATTATTATTTTGTTAATTGTAGTTACATGTATTTGGGCACTACTTAAATTATATAGTTATGAATGTGAATATTCATATTATTATTATCTAGGTGAACTTATTATTGTTAATGTTCTTACCATAGACCATTATACTCAGAGAGCAAAAACTAACCAATGCATATTAATGATATCTCAAAAAATACACAACAAAAAAAATTATATTAAGTAACAATAGAAAAAAAAAACACAATCACAATACACTAATGCTGCTTGGACCACAAATGATAGAGGAATTTTTGACAAAGAATCACAACATGTATAACATTGACAAGACTATAGTAATTTTACTTTAATAATTCTTAACAATAACAAACAAAGTCAAAACAACTAACAGAAATAACCCTAACAAAGAATCATTTCTAATCAATCTCTTTTAAGAAATAGAAATAGATGATAGACAGAATAAGAATAGACAAGAGATTTATTTTAGAAAGTCCCGCCAACCAGAGCCCGCTTTATACATAAATAATACATATATATATATATATAATTCATACTAATGAATGTAAAAATTATGATTAAATTAAAGATTACTTAATAATCCAAATGAAAACACATTCACTGTATGAAATTACTGCAATGTAAATCCAGAGTAGAAATCCAGAAGAAACTTAATTAATTATTTAATAATCCAATGAATGTTCACACTGTATCAAGTTGAGTTGCTTCAAGTTTCCACTTCAGTATGGTATAATCCAATTTTAGAATGAACACAAGAAAAAAATGTATACCATTAATTAAAATTAATGTCAAAGTCTTTGGTATACAGATTAAATATTAATTATATTTAAAGTTATTTAATGTTATTTATTTATCTTCCGATAAGCACATCGGACTTCAACACATCAGATTTCAACACCTGGTCGTGTCACATCGGATTTGAACATAGGCTACATAAAATTCAACACATGGTTGTGTCACATCGGATTTGAACATATGGATATAGTTTAGGTTCCTTGTTGATAACATGTGGGAACGAAACTTTTTCCGGTTGCAAATATTAAATAATGATCTACGTATAGTCACTTTTTTTCGATTTTTTGTATCGAATTTTCCAATGATGAAATATTTGTCATCGGTGTACAAATGTTATATTTTCTTAGAGCTATTATAGTGCTCAATCATATAAACAGTATATGTATTTGAAATAATTGACTCAGGCTTCAGTTTTGTTCAAAAACTGGTACTCACATAATTTTCCATGTGGTTTGTAGTACGTCTTCAAAAAGTTCAAAAAGTTTCGAATTTGAACATAATATTATATCCTTCAGCTTCTCTCTCCGTTAGCTGCCACCAAACCTGTTGATGTCCTATTATTATTATTGGACTATCAAACATTACCACCAGTCTTCTCAGAGTATTTGAGTTGCAGTAGCTGAATTATTTGATTGATTTGAACATCAAAATGGACGACATCACCACAATATAAATTCCAAACTTGTAAATAATAAATGAACGACTTGTTGCAGCATATTATTTAATAACAATTCATTAACAGTTGACACTTCACATCCAATGAACAAATATAGCTTTATAGTATCAACATAATACACAATTTTATTTATTTTTCCTGAGTCTAAAATAATGCCTGCGTTCCTTGTGAGTTATGAGAAAAGACTGCCGACCGCATGGACAGTCACTTGACTATCTCTACTTCCGATATAGGTTTTCTTAATATCCAAAAATGGGTTTTATTTCGACTTTTTAATTATTAATATAGCTACTACCTATATATTATTTAATGGCTTCATAGCAATAATACTAATGAAAATGCAAAACTAGACTCAGACCACGGATGAGCGTTTGTGCGCAATAATCTTTCATAGGAGATGTATAAGAAAATATTATGTTTGTTTTGTTAGTATTTACTGAAAGAGCACGCACATCTGTGTAGCCCAGTGGACAGGTTGATAGCAGGAGAAGCTGTGGTAGTTACCATGCTGACATATATATAGAGACAACGTGCACATATTTAAGTAGGAGTTCCATTCATTATTACTACTGTAGAGTCTTTCTAGACAATACTTTATATTTCTATGTTCTATATTTCTTGTTGTTTAAGTGTGTTTGAGCATTGTAGCCATATTGTGGTGTAAACATGTAATCATATAATTATAACTATTTCAATATATTACAGAGTAAACATGTAACCATATAAATATAACCATTTAACCATTTATCGTGTAACCATGTAATTATAGAATATTATACCCGTGTATAACCACACCTATCTTGTAGCTATACAACCATTTAACCATTTAAACGTACAACCATCTTACCATGTAGCCATGTCGAATTACCAGTGTGTGCAAGCCGTAAACAACTGCGTATGCCCTGTAACCATGTCGAATTACCAGTGTGTGCAAGCCGTAAACAACTGCGCATGCCCTGTAACCATGTCGAATTACCAGTGCGTGCAACCCGTAAACAACTGCGCATGCCCTGTAGCCATGTTGAATTATCAGTGTGTGCGACCCGTAAACAACTGCATACTGTATGCAACATTGTAAAGTTCACAGTAACCCAACATTTCTTTTACATTTCTTCAGATTAATATACAACTAGATACACACACACACACAAAACAACACATTTACATTAAACCTTAACATTGATATCCCTTGAGATAATCACGAATCATTCATAACATAAGTTTTTTCTCATGTCAATATCATTGAATCAAAACTATCACATTTTAATTGTGACCTCCAGCCATAACAAAATCATTGACCCGCGCCCAATGTAATATCAGTAGCCAAAGATATCTATGCAGAGACGTTCAGCGTAGAGTTTATTCACGGGTCAAAGTTGTTGTTTTTAATGCAGTACCTGTAAACGAGCAGTACCTGTAAACGAGCAGTACCTGTAAACGAGCAGTACCTGTAAACGAGCAGTACCTGTAAACGAGCAGTACCTGTAAACGAGCAGTACCTGTAAACGAGTATAGATGTAGAGCGTGTCGGGGTTTCTCTCGTAGACTTTATATGACATTAAGCAGGCGTTGAATATATAGTTGTCGTCCCATTCATACCTGTAAAAAGAAAAGAAAATTGGGGTATGTTTTATTTCAATAGAACCGTAACGTAACTCATTCACCGAGTCGTACAACAAGGTTATTTAAGTTATAAGACAAGATTCTGTATAAATATGATAATACATTTCTTGACTTAACCCCTTATGTGTATAGTTGATAAATAAACATGTTGAAAGTTGACAATTACAGTTGAACAGGATAAATATATGTGAAATATAGGTAAATCCAATGCATAATATTTAAACAAAAACGTATAAACTGTTATTAGCAACTGGAATAAAATGATTTGACAAGATAATTTAAAACATGATCTGCTCCTTGCAGCGATCAAAACCAGACTGAGCTATGTTCTTGTTATGGAAAAGCAAAAAATCGTTAGATCCATTATCTAATTTAATAAAAGCGCTATAAGAAATGCCCATTCTTATCTGATCTTTTAACGTTCTAGAACGTTTTTTTAATCGAATACTATTTAGGCTGACGAAATATATATCATCATATTAGAAAATATGTTAAATCATGCCAGAATGGGGTACATTTTTTTAGTATCGTTATTCTTTTTTCGTAGATGAAGTGGGGCGCTAATTTCGCACCTAAATGCCAAACGTAGGCTACGTCGAGCTGGTATTTCTAGCAATGTCAATCCTCTGTCGGCTGAAGATTGCTCAAGGCTAATTTATTTGTTTTGTTGTTGTTTTTTGGTACCCAATGATCCTTTCGTAACGTATTATTAAAGAGTCGTTTCGTAACATTACAATAATACAATATGACCCAATATACAACCTTAAATGACCTACTTACAAAACTCAATGTGCCCTATTTTACAATTGCAATACGACGTTATTAGCAACCAAACACAATATTTCATAATTTACAGACCACAACACGGCCTACTTACAACTTACAAGCACAATAGGATCTATTTCTATAACCCCAATATCACCCACTGGTGGGGTAAAAGGGTTTTTAATTTTTAGCCACCTACCAGAAAGAGTCAAGAAACTTCCGCAGGAACAGCGCCCCTGCTTTCGCCATCATGACCCCAATGTTGAAGCCTCGAGGCCACTCCCCATAGTCCACCCAGTCGTAACACACCACCGCAGGGTAGCGCCTTACCTCTTCCGGCACGGGGCTAGACCAGAGTGCATCATTGTCCTTTTGCAATGAAAGATGAAGTTATTAATGATTAACTGAAATCATTTCTGTCATCATGATAAAACATTACTAAATCAATACTCCAATGAACGCTTTTCGTGTCATTTATGATAAAATATTAGTAAAACTTTAATTCGTAGGCTTATACTGTGCGATATTGTGTTCTTGATGTCTTTTTATGTCACCTTTTTTTTCAAAATTTTAAGTACAAAGATTTTGTATGGTCACAATTAGCCCGCGGGTCAACTAGTTAATATATAAATGACACAGCTATCTCGGAAATTTTGCAAACAAATTCTTAAAATCAGTAGCTTTATAATCTTTATTGGCTTTCACTGAAATGGATATCCTTTATCGTGTATCTTGGCTTTTTTATTGACAGTATTCCTCAAGATTGTTACTCGTGTCACCGTTGTCTTTAGGGAGTGTTTCTTACGTCCATGTAGTCTGGATCAGCTAAGTCCTCAGCGTGAAAAACAAACAAATAAATACCGGTGTTTTCGCTTTCACATTCAGTCTAGACATGATTACTACCGAGACTATAATAAGATGGACCGCTTGCTTTAATATTTCTGCTATTTGATGACTCCAATGACTTCTTTTAGGAATTCCCGATTCCCTTTTGTACTGTGCACTTCCGTTTTATTTATTCGCTATGATTTTCTTAATGAAACATTTAAATTACAATCAAAAGTTGTATACAACTGATACATTTAGACAAAGGTAGGAGCGTTATTGGATGCGCACGAAAGTAATAACATATACGCTATAAAAATAGAGCAAGCTGTCCATCTTATTATAGTTTTCGATTGCTGTAATATTCGTTTTTTTTTTTTTTGGGGGGGACGACCTCAACACCTGATTCTGATACTTCAGAGGGGGTTGCAGAACACTGCAGCACGGATAGTGTAACGCTAACTGGCGAGATCTGAGCAAATTACTCCTGTTCTTTAGGGATCTTCAATGGCTTCCTTTGATAAAGAGCAGCGGTTCCCAAACTTTTGCTCCCGACCCCCTTGAAGGTCATATGACCATTTCACGGTTTTGCCTAAGGCCATAAGAAACCATAGTATATTTTCGCTGGTTTTATGAACCGTCTCTAAGCCTGTTCGCCCACATGCAGTTACGTTTACATACGAGTACCAATATTGATGTTATCAACATGATAACCCCATCACATACGTTTCGTATAAATACAGCCGTATGTGACAGGGTTTGCGCCAGTATGTTGAAACATTTGTAGAGTTCAGCTACTCTCTTGAAAGCAGCTACTCTGTAAAAAGCAGCAACTGTGTTAAAAAGCTGCAGTATTTGAGGAGGTCTGGGGAGGTACAAATGGTACCATAATGTACTTAACTGAGCGGACCAGTCACACACTTGTAAAGAGCAGATACTGTCTAGAAAGCTGCTACTTTGTAGAAATCAGCTACTGTGTTGAAAGCAGCAGTATTGTAGGAGGTAGGGATGTTACCATAATGTACTCTATGCGTAAAGAGCAGATACTGTGTAGAAAGCTACTACTGTGTAGAAAGCAGCTACTTGGTAGAACGCAGATACTGTGTAGAAAGCTACTACTGTGTAGAAAGCAGCTACTTGGTAGAACGCAGATACTGTGTATAAAGCTACTACTGTGTAGAAAGCAGCTACTTGGTAGAACGCAGATACTGTGTATAAAGCTACTACTGTGTAGAAAGCAGCTACTTGGTAGAACGCAGATACTGTGTATAAAGCTACTACTGTGTAGAAAGCAGCTACTTGGTAGAACGCAGATACTGTGTTGAAAGCAGAAGTATCGGCGTTAAAACGACACTTGTGAATATATTGGAACTTAGTGTGTATTCTGTTTGGTCTATTGTTTATAGCTGTGATTGTTGTGAATACTGTCCCCCCCGTGAAGGTGTTACAGTCGGGTCACTGTATGACAATCAGTTTACGGTTTCCTACTAACACGCTCCACAGTTGTTATTAAACACGTGTACGAAAAAAAACTAGAAAAGGAAGTTCCACACGTAACAACAGGTAAGCATTGAGTAAGCAACAATATTAATTTAAATAGCTTTGTGAATGGTTAATCATAGGACATTTTAATATAGGCTGAGGATTTAATTTTGCCAGCGGCTAAAGACATTGTTCGAATTATGATTGGTGACGACTTTGTTAGGAAATTGAGTCCGATGTCCTTATCTAACAACACTGTCGGCAGAAGAATAGATGATATGTCAGCTGATATTTCCTTATCTAACAACACTGTCGGCAGAAGAATAGATGACATGTCAGCTGATATTCTTGATCACGTAATCCAGGAAATCAAATGTGACCCTCTTCCAATATTTGCTTTTCAGCTCGATGAATCTACAGACATTGTAAACTGTTCACAGCTACTGGTTTATGTGAGGTATATTAATGGGGGCGATTTCAAACATGAGTTTCTTTTTTTGCAAACTTCTTGAAACGACAACTACTGCACGTGATGTATTTGAAACATCTGGTTTATTTCTAAATGAACATTAGATATCTTGGGAAAATGTATGTGGTGTTGCACAGATGGTGCTCCCTCTATGCTGGGATGTCGATCTGGATTTCAACGTTCGGTACAGAATGGTCTACAAAAGTAATCGAAACTCACTGTATGATGCATCGGCTAAGATTAGCAACGAAGACATTGGCACAAGATCTACTAGAAGTACTCAATAGCGTCATAAGTTGTGTCAATTTTGTAAAGGCGATCTCTTTATTTAGTTGACTATTTGTGCAACTTTGCAATGAGTTGGATGATTGGACAATGCTCTGCAATTTCATACTGAAGTGAGATGGTTGTCGAGAGGGAAATGTCTTAAAACGTGTTTTTGAGCTTAACGATAAACTAGAAACGTTCTTAATCAGCAATAAAAATGAACTTTAAAAAAAAGCTTATTTGGTTGACATCTTTGAAATCTTGAATCAGTTAAATTTATCACTACAAGGACCAAATGCAACTTGCCTCGATTTGTCTGAAGAAGATCCGATCATTCCAAATGAAACTTCAGCTTTGGCATACAAATTGGATGAAAATAAAATGTACATGTTGCCTATTTTATCTGCTTTCTTTGAGGAACATGACATTGGACTAGACAATAGGATTAGAATGATTATTTCTGTGAAAGAACACTTACACAAGCTTGCAGATGAAATCTCATCGTATTGTCCTAGCTTACCTGGCAAACCATTTGCACTTGCCATAAGCCCATTCACTATCAACGTTGACGATGTTCCTGGGACAGCACAAGAAGAGTTGAAACACCTCCCTGCATAAGCTCAGAGATTACGAGACCAATCAACGATCACCTTGCAAAATCGTTATCTTGATTTCTGAGTGTGTTTGATTCGACTTTCTTGCGGACCTGTGCCCCTGCCATCGGTCTATGTACTGTCGTGCTATCTAAATTATTCCAGGAAATCGGTGCCCTGTAGCTTCGGGCCTTTAATCTGTGTGTTTGACTATGCACTCCTATACCTTAGCCGAGGCAGAGGCCTATAGAGGTTCGGCTTTGTGCTCCGTGTTCACCCGACCACAAGACTTTGAGGTTGTGTAGTATCGGTCGAGCGCGCCGATCATAAAGGTCTTTCAAAAACGCGAATCTGTGCATGAATCTCAATGAACCATCATATCTTCAGGAGATCATCACGACGCTGGGTGTTACCAAAATTTCCTGGGGGCTCCTCATCTATGAATTTACTCAGTAAAGTAAAAGTAATGTATCCCGTTGGACAGAATTGATCCATGCAGCGTTCACCAGTTTCTGTGGCCACGGCCTACTAAGTGATTGTGTGGCCAGCATAATGCACAGTTGCTTTTACTTTACTCCAACTAAGGTCAGGTACCCATCAGAGATGAGCAGACCCAGGGACTCCGTCCATACCTGCTAAATAAATCCTAGTTCTAACAAGGATTCGAACCCAGGACATGCGGTAAGCGAGTCGAACGCGCTGTCACTCGGCAACTGTGCCCCATTATTTACTCGGTCATTGGACGTGCGCTGGTTAGAATGTGCTGCACCTGCATTGTAGAACAACTTACGAGACGAAAATAGTCATTTAAAGAAGATTTCATTTAAAACCCTTTGTATTGTGTTTTTATGCCTTCCCTACCCCCAACATCGGCACGGAAGTGTATACATAAAGTTCATTGATCATGCTAAACTCAACATCGTGGAGAGATGTTTTTTTTCTAAAATAAATATTCAATATTCAATATTAATACCTGTATCTGTCTATCTGTCAGTTTCTTTCACAAACTATCTACAAATATACCTGATAGGCTCCGCCGTACTTTAACAGTATTAAGGTTCTTAATATATCTGACTTGTGGGCAGACACTCTGACGCTCTGTTGAAAAACTGTTTCGACGTCTTCAATCTTGAATTTAGAAAAAAAAATAGTCTTGGTGTATTGTCAGACAGACAGGCGGTATTCTATAGACTATAGACCATTGTCGCAGGACTATGAAAAGCGGTTAGTTCATGAAATCATGTAAACGAAGGCTCCTCAAGTCAATACTCAATTATTTAATCAATTATTCGCTGCAACACTGGTATACACTAGATCAACACAACAATACTTTCGGTTCTTGACTGATAAACTTAGACGAAGACCCATCTCATACACGTCTTGTTTATGTACAGTCCAAATCTCAACTGAAGTGTATCTAGGATCCAGCGTTGCTATATCATTCATATAACATGCGTACTTCCCTTTCATATCATGGTGCAATCTCGTATATAATAATAACATGCACACCATTCTTATTCCTCATCTAACAACATGCGTACTTTCTATAATATCTATAACAGTGACAACCATTATTTGGCACAGAGAAGGACGGACAGACTTCCAGTTAGATCTGGAGATAGACGTATGATTCGACCAACAGGTATACAGGTAAATAGACAGGAAAAGTGATACATTGATAGAAACATAAATAAATAGATAAAAAATGAATAAATAGATAGGTAGATATAGATCGATAGAAAGGTTGGACATATTTATAGAGATATAAATATGTAGAACTATAGATATATAAATGTATATATAGAGAGAGATTAATATCTTTATAGATAAATAGATTTATTGATATTTTTTTTAGATCGATAGGGGAAATAAGAAACAGGCAGAAACCTAGAGAGGTCAGATAAGAGTCCGACATATAGATGACAACATACATAGATACATAGATACTACGATAGATAGGTAGACACATAGATAGATAGGCACATAGATACATAGATGAATAAATACAGAGATAGATACAGAGATACAGAGATATTATTTAGTAAGCAGTGAAACTAACTTACATAAACAAAAGAAACGTTTTCATTGGCTAGTCTATTCCACCAATCACCAGACGGCAGAGTGCTGCCATGGATGAACACCCTAAAAAGATAAACGTGCGGATTGGTTAGAATGACCAAGTCTTTCGCACAGAATTGAATAAGCAATGCAGTTTTGTTATCTTAACAGCAGAACATAATCAACCACAACATATTAAACCATAATAGAGAACGGTTTAATATATGTAATAAAAATATATCATGTGTGTGTGATTGTGAATGTGTGTGATTGTGAATGTGCATCATTGTGAATTTTTTTATTTATGTAAATTGTAGTATAGTGTTTATGTGATTGTATAAACACTAGGGAATGCTATTATTGTCATTATCGTGTTATGAATGGGAAGCAGACAGCATGCGCCACACCCCTACCCAAACGTCTACCGATTTTAAAATGCCTCTTTAAAAATAAACCGGACGAGCCTTAGTCCACGCCGTAACAATGTTAAGGGGTGGACATCTATTGCACTGCCAGCCTTCCCTACTTGCACTGCTTGTGTTCCATCTTTCAGTATTTGCCTCCCCCCCACCCCTACCCCCTTCTCCATATTTATCCCACCTCTTCACTTCCTCCCACTTTTGACGTAGCATAATTAATCCTAATTAAAGTTTTTTTTTGTTTTTTTTTTTAATAAATTGAAAGTTGGTGTCTATTTCGTGTATTTATTTTCTCAGACGGATAGATTTATGAGTAAAACTGTGTACACCGTGAGCACACGTCTCTGTTCAAAATGGTTGATGTGTTGTTTTCTTAATATAGTTCTAATTGTTGATGTATCGGTGTGTTGTGTTGTATTGTTGAATATAGTTCTAATTGTTGATACGTTGGTTGTTAAATATAGTTCTATAGTTGTTGATGTCTTGATGTAGAGTATAAAATAAACTGTTTATACCGCTGGAATCCTCCAAGGTATAGAGCTGACAGAATTCCAAGGTAGGTGAAGAATGAGATTTCAACTGGTTTATTTTCCGCTGGGTTTAACATTATCATGTGACTGTATGGAGGTATCAAATCCTGTTGATGGGAAGTTAGACAGTAAGTAAGAGACAAAGAAAAAGAGAAGGAGAAAGAGATAGAGATATTTCAAAGTGTTTTAGCTACAGTCATTGGCTGAACGACTGATTCAATCAGTGAATTTATGATTCGCAAGTAGCTAAGTGAATATTATTGGATTGAATATTATTGGATTGAATAGAGAAGAGATTGATTTGGCGAGCAAATGGCTGAAGCGAAGTGATTAAATAAATGGGCCGTCGGTTAATGACGTCGAGCACCTAGGGATGGGATGGGAGGGAGGTGGCAGACATTTGGAACGAGAATGGACGAGAAACGAGAGCGGGAGGGGGTTGTTTGAGCAATATGACGTCTTATGAAATTGTAAATCTTTAAAAGTTTCAATTTCCACTTAAATAGGTTTTTTTTATTGCGCTGTGCTACTTTTGACATTGGAAATTGACAAGTCTTAACGATTATGCACATTAAAGGTCTATACATTCCAACACTTGCAGTCCTATTTGTAAATTTACAAACAAAACATGCATATGTGCTGCGTTCCTGGTTGTTCCTTGAGTAAGAAAAGATGCAAGGGATAAAATCATTTCCAAAAGATGTTGCCGAAGAAAACCATTTATTTTGAATGTAAGATGTTTTTGAAATTTATTTAAATAGTACATATATGCATTAACACCTGACCTATATAGTTTAATGCATGCTAGTTTTAAACTAACAAATTTTAATTAAAACTTAACGCCACTAACACGTCGACTATTATTTATCGTATATTCACTTTTAATGTTAAAAACGGATTCATAATCGTTCAGCCCTGGTAGATTTTTTAAAGCTAAACTTGAAATAGGCCGAACACATTACCGGTGAAACGGGGTAACTTTGTACCACTTTTTCCATACTTAATAATATTTTTGCACAGTCTTTAATTATTTTAATGATGTTAAATAGCTCTAACTGGGGGGAACAACTACATAAAAAGGAATAAATAAGTAAAAGACAATTTTTTTGGAGATTTAAGTTTTATTTTAATATTTTGTAGGATGGTCAAAGTTAACCCTTCCCGTACCGACATACTTTCCCATGCAAACCTTCAGTCCCGCTATATACGCGCCCGGAACTGTAAACCCGTCATAGGGTTACTTTGGAACAACAATTTTAATTCAATGTTGTCACGTAGCGTGGTGATTAGATCACTTAATCACCACGTAAACTTTATAAGTTGGGGTTAGATCTGCACCTGAGCCTCCTGTGTGTCGTGCCTTCTGTATAATTAAGTAAAAGTGACTTAATTATGTCACTCTGTGTGGCAGGCAGGCTCGTACGTGTATTATTCCCTCAAAACTCAAAAGGTCAGGTTTCATTATGACTTGTCAACATTGTTGGGATGGGGGTTGGTAGAACTTTGTGACGTCATATTGTCAAAGAAAGTGAGGGTGTTAAAATTGATTAACCAAACTGGCATGACGTTATGCATGGACGGCCCATTATGGGTGAAGGAGTGAGTTAAAATGTTAAGTTGGATAGTGAATGGATGAGTAAACACGTTTGAGTGAGTAAATGGGTGTTTGAATAAAGTAACTGACTGAATGAGGTGAATGAGTGAGTGAAAAGACTGAGTTAAATAGTGACCGGATGAATGAATTAGTGTATTGAGTGAATGGATAAGTAAGTGAATGCGTGGTGTAAATGGGTGAATGCGTAGTGTGAATAAAGAGTAGAAGGCATGAGAAAGTAAAGGAGAGAGTAAAGCTAGTGGTTTAGCTAGAAAGTGAACTAAGTGGGTGAATGTGGTAGTCTATGACTTTTTAATGAACTATATAATTAGTTATTGTAAACAATTTATTATTAAACCAACCTGTCCCTGTTTGGCTTCTTTCGATTCCGCATCGCCATAATATAAAAACCTGGCCAATCTCCCAAAAGGCGTCTTGTCACTGACGATCTTTTCCGGATACAATAGACTCGGCAAGGCCAGACAAGGGGAGATGACATTGTTGATGACTTTTTTAGACTTGCCTGGACCTGTGGTGTTTAACGCTGCGTTAAAGGCGTCTAGAGTCATGCACGGGACTGCTTTCTTCAGGGTCTCATTCTTGTACAGCTCAAGACTCACCCCCGGCTGAAGCCCGCTCTTGGTGAACACAATCATCATCTCGCTGCTAGTGGACCCGGGTAGTATATAGGTCAAGAGCTCCTCGCTCCGCCATTGGTTGGGGATGTGGGTCAAGGCCGCCCTCTCGCCAATGAAAACCCCGCCATTCGTGCTCGCGGCCAGCTGCTCAAGGGCGTAATTGAGGGCCTCAGTCGTGCCGCAGGCCATGTCCTTGTTTGTGTTTCTGAGGACTAGATACGGGAGAGACTGCTTGAGCTCATGAAACCAAGTGTGGTACAGGTCACGCTCAATGGGAAGCTTAGAGTAGTGGAACACCAGCTTGAAAGGTTTCAGAACTCGGATTATGCTCAAGACACCGATATAATCTTCAAAGCGAAAGAACTTTTCGCCGCACCACACGTAGTGCGCAACGTTGGGGAAGTCCCCCACCTTCACGGGACTCTCCTTGAACGCGTCACCGTACCAGGCGGAAGCGCCGTCCCTTCTTCCGTAATCCTGAAGAATGTCCCTGGCCAGCCTCATCTTATCCGCAGCGCTTCCGCCGCCGACGCATTTGGGGACGCCGGGCTCCTTCCTCACCTCGCACAGTGTGACGTTGGTGACGCCTTTCAGCAGGCGGCTGGTGTCCAGGTAAGGGGTCTCCGTGACCTGTGGTGACCTGACGTAGTAGCTGCAGGTCGTCAAGAGATTCTGGAAGCTTAGGAAGACTGTGACGTATGCCAAACACAGCAACGATATAAACACTGTGCACGTCCTGCTCCTTGGCATGGTTTATCTGTTACTGGAATAAACGTAAAAACAAACATCACATTTAAAATACATACGGAAATTAGCGCTATATAGTGAGATTACCCCCCACTGCCCCCCCCCCACTTCAACCCCACACCTGGTTAAGGCTAAAGAGTGTTTTTTTTTTAAAGTGGATTTTATGTAATCAATTGTAATTGGGTTGACAGAGAAGAGCTCAATTATTGAGACCGTAAAACGTGTTGGTAAAATTGTGTGTATTTGTATAACATGTAAAATGTGTGTATGTGTATAACATGTAAAAATGTGTGTATTTGTATAACATGTAAAAATGTGTGTATTTGTATAGCATGTAAAAATGTGTGTATTTGTATAACATGTAAAAAAGTAAAAAATTCCGTCGGACCAAATTGATTCGTTGGGCGGTGAAGCAGCGTTCGCTAGTTTCTTTGACCATGGCGTACTAGGGTTTTTGTGGCCAGAACAATGCCCAGCCCTCTTTACTTTACCCCCCACAAACTAATGTCAGGCACCCATCAGAGCTGGGTAGACTCAGACCCTCCATGCACCGGTACAAATACTAGACTTTCACCAGGATTTGAACCCATGACGTTTGGTACGCCAGACAAACTCGCTGCGCGCTCGGCCACCGTGCCACATATCTCAAACAAATAGACCAGATATCGACCCCTGAACTAGACCAGGGATCGACCCCTGAACTAGACCAAAGAAATTTCGTGGCAAAGACGTCTCCTTATATAATGTATGTACGAACGGACACTTGTTCCCAATTTTCAACCCAGGCATTCAATATATTTATACAGTATTCACTTTTGTAATTTAAAGCTGTATATTGACCGTTATTATATACAGTATTTACTAATTTGACATATATAATATATATTATATAACTATACATAATTAATATATAGTTGCAGAGCTATCTTCTCCTATTAAAGCCATTGATGTAGTACGACTCAATTTTTGCCACGTCTGCACCTCACTCCTGCGTCCATGAACCTGCAGGGGTGTCCAAAACACAGACACGCAGACGACATTACCACCCTTTTTTTCCGTCCTCCACATCCCATTTCCGGACAAACATTTAAAAAAAAAAACGTTGACAAAGAAATGTTAAGTTTAGAAAAGTCAAGCCACATTCAGGTAGTATGTTGTATTTTGACTCTAGTGTCACTCTAGTCGTAGTGTGGAGAAAACTCGCGTCCTGGCGTGTCACTTTAAGCCAAGTGATCTTACGTCAAGTTTGGAATATAAATTACGAATACATTTCGAAAGAAAAATACATTTAATAGTCTTGTGAATGGAGATGATAGGAGGGAAGTGGTGTAGAAAGAGAGAGAGAGAGAGAGAGACACGGAAAGAAGAAAAGTGAAAAAAGAGGAAGACACACACAAAGAAAGTAAGAGAATAAGACGCAACTTTTTGCTGTATAGAATAAAAAAGTAATGTGTGTAAAGTTTATGTAGAGTTTAGTTACAGCAAGAAAAACTAATGAATATGTATTGCTCCAGGTCCAGAATCTGGCGGGTAAACAGAAGGCGATCTTTTAAACTGTAAAACGACGAGAGCTGAGATGGTTTTGGTCATACTGTAAGGCATGACTCCCTCGGGCCAAAACCATCCTACATGGTACGGTGTAAAAAGCACACAGAAAACGTCGCCAGAAAAAAGAAGTGGTTGGACAACCTGAAAGAATGAAGTACCTCTTGATACGCTTCTGCAAGCGGCTTCTGACCGGGATGAATAAAGAAATCTGGTTGCGCACACCACCACGACAAAAGTTTCGGGTCTGATGATGATGAACTTAAAAAACTGAAGGATATCTGATTTGTATTAATTTGGCTCTCTTTGCTGTTGTTAGTGTTATTTAAACTGTTAAATTTAAGGATGTGTGATTAATATTGCTATTATGTCTTGTAATGAATCAATAAAATAAATAAATAAGTTCATTGACAAGTCTTAATGAGGCCTGACTTTTTGAGTTCATTGCATACATGAACTTCCTGTTTTTTTCCGTCTACAAATTTAAACAATTTTTTCGACTTATTTCAAGCAAAGCTTTTAGAAATATACTAAGGCTACAATTTTAGTTATGAGGATTAGATTAAAACATTACACGTCAGTTTGCCATAGGTAATTGTCGATCCGTTATGTGCTTATTAAAATTTGTTAGTTTACAACTAGCATACGCTAAAATAAATATATAGGTCAGGTTTAATTTTTAAATATCATCATTTTAACAATATGACGTAAAATATATAGATTATAAAACACTGTCATACGATGAAAATAAATTAACATTCAAAGGTGAAATTTAAACCATTAAAAATCAATGGGAAAATTTCCATAAAGCAGCATATTTAATTTAAGATGTCGATTGTCTAAAGTTAGCCTATTTTAACTTACTATCTATTAAGGTAAAGCATAAGACAGGCTGTGAAATGTTTCACAAGAGTTATTGAAAAACTGTTAAACCTCAAATATTGTTTACGGACTACAACCGACTAGTATCATTGTTAAATATCAAGATTTATGGAAACCGATTCCTTATAGTGTAAGTGTTAAACAGACATGGTGAAGAACAATTTTATTGCACCATGTATCTATCATGGCTTCTATTTACATAGTTACCTGACCTAGAAACCTAAGCCACGCCTATTGCAAATCCTTATCCTTTACCGGGATTCAAACCCAGGACCTTAGATACGCCCGTTGAACGCACTGTCGGCTCGGCCACCGCGCCCGGTATAGTCATAGCCATGGATTCTTTATTCCAAATAATTTTAAATGTTTTCCTATATTAAGGTAAAACTTGCTTTTTACTATCCCTTCCCCCGCCACCGTCAACATCCAACATAAATATGACCCACATTGGATTGCAGGTACAATGATTGGACTTACCAAAGCCCGACATAAAAGAAACGTTGACTTAATTACAAAGTGTTTATTTTTTTCAAATTGAATTTTTTTTAAACTTAAAAGCGTTATTATTGAACAGATGTATAGTATATTGTTTCTTTCTCTTAGATTCGTGCAAAATGAGTGGTGGCGTATTGGTGGCGTAGTAAGGTAGGCCAGGTAAAAGTTAAAGGGATTTAGGGGATGAGAAAGGGTGGGGGACAAATAGTAGGCTAAAGAGTGGTGGGAGGGGCAAATATGCAAGGGGAAATAGTGAACTGTTTGAAGGGTCTACATATATTATAATTTTGTAAACCTTTAGCTGCAGACATTTTCTTCACTATTCTACAATGAATTCTTGCATTTTCTTTTTTCAGAAAAAGGCCAATGCACGCACATAAGTCTCTTCTATAACTAAAATATGGTATCTATGTTCTTAAGGAATGCTCTATGTTGTATGGGATATCAAAATCGTCTTATTTTGAGCTAAAATAAATTTGTAAAACCTGGAGGAAAGGATCAGCGAAAAATCAACAAGTCTGCAACTTACAGAAGATCTTGTCAACCACATGATAATGCTTGAGGGAATGATGTTTGGCGTGAAAAACGTCCCCCGATGCAGTAAGCGAAAAAATTATGTTTATAAATTGCATCATACATTTAGCCAAACAAAAAGAATGTCGGCTAAAGATTGGTACTATTCATTTATGACCGTCACCCAAATTTAAGTTTTCTGAGTCGATATCTATAGCTAGAGGGTCTAGATTTAATATAAAAGGTCTGAAAATATTTATCGACAAGCTTCAAATTCAATATAGTAAAATAATGGACATACATTCCCTTGATGTTAATGATATACACAATATGGCTGAAACACTTTTATCAATAGTGCCAAAGACATAACACAGACTAAAAGCAGCAAAAGGAAAGCATGAGGTCGGGTCTCTCTCTAGTACCGAGAAAGGTGTCACAACCATAGGTCTTTAATACCGAGTACCAATAGTAGTTCGGCACGGTGGCCGTGCAGCCGGGCGTTCGACTGGCGTACCGAAGGTCCTGGGCTCCAATCCTGTTGCAAACTAGGATTTTTTCCCGAGTCTGGAGGGTGTGCCTGAGTCTACCCAGCTCTGACAGGTACATGACCGTAGTTGGGGTAAAATAAAGTCTGCAATAATAACGTGTACTGGTTTACGTGTTTACGAAAGCAAAATATAGGCAAGTTCTATGGTTTTAAAAAGCAAGTTTTACTTAAACTGAACAGCAAACAAAGAAGAAAAGGGTGAAATAGATTTACCAAAAAGCTTACCGAAAGTCTAATACACATGTTTAAATTTTTTGGCACTCTTTTATGTTACTTTATTACTCGTGATACTGTTCTATTTATATCGAGTACATTGGCCGAGCCAGCAAGGATCGAATGGCGTACCAAGGGTCCAGGGTTCGAATCCTGGTAAAGAATATGATTTTTTCCGGGTCTCGAGGATTTGCCTGAGTTTACCGATCATTGGTACCAGACTTTAAACCTCACTCACCGGAGTGATCGAATCGAGACTAATCTCTTAGGATTCGGAGGACAAACACACTTGTACTACGTAGCACAGCCAGGTTCCCATAAAGGGATGGTGCAAACTGTTGACCATTCCCATCTACCCTTTCCTCCTGCAAGGCAGGGCAGTCTAAAAGCAAATGCTCGACCGTCTCTTCTGCTTCAAAGCAGTGTCGGCACCGCGAATCGAAATTGGGCCTAAATCGTCCGAAATAGGCACCAATAGGGCAGTGCCCTGTACGGAACTGGGCTATCGTAGCCTGTTATCTCCTGCGGAGCTTCCACCACGCATCAGCTCGATTTGGCCGTTTTAGTTGCTGCCACACACCTCGACCCTTGTCAGACTCGTCCCAACTCTTATTCCATTGTCTTGTCTCCCACTCACGTATTGATCTGCGGGCACTCGCGAAGGTGGACGGACCCTCCGGAGTGGGTGTCAGGGATCCCTTCTTGGCCAAGGCATCCACTATCTCATTGCCAGGGACTCCTGCATGACCTGGAATCCACTGCAAGATGACCTTCACCTCGTACCTGAGGATCAGATCGGAAATATCAGCTAATAGTCGGACAAGCAGTTCGGGCCAACTCCCCAAGCCGTCGATGGCTTGGAGAACTGAAAGTGCATCAGTGAAGATAACCACATCATCACGAGCAGATGGTGTTTCTTCGAACGTTTTCCCAATTGCCTCAACGGCAATTCTGATGGCTTCCATCTCCGCATCAAAGATGCAGATTGCTCCACACGGCCCACTTAGCTCAGCCCGTTTTTCTTCTGCCTTCGGGTACGACACAAGAACACCATACACAGAACGCGCTTCGGTCCCACTGATCGCGCTCCCATCAGTGTATGCCTCAACGAATCCCGAGTATGCCCGTACCGTCCTTAGAGCAGCTGCGCGCCTCTCAGTCAGCAAGCGCTGGGTCCGACTGCTTCCATCAGGTTCGTCCGTATCTCTGGTAGGTTGAAGGATAGGTGAGGAGGAGGTTCCACTCCCGTCCGCATGGGCATGCGGTCGACCGGGAGTCCAATCTCTGCGCTGAGCTTCAATGCGTGGTGCATGAAGGACTGCATTGAGATCCGGCCTCTTCCCACCCAGGAATCCACGAGCATCCTGAGGGGGGAACTTTCCTCCAACCGCTTATACCGCTCGTAAGCAGTAATAACGGCCCTTTTCCTTCTCCCATTCAGAGGCGGCACGTTTGCCATGATTTCAACAGCCGATGTCGGGGCGGTTCGGAACGTTCCACATATTAGTCTGAGGGCTTGATTTTGTACAGAGTCCAACGTCTTCAAAGCAGTATCAGACGCATAGACTTGCACCGGGAGGCTGTAATCGATCTGGGATCTTACCGCTCCTAGGTAAAGATTCCTCAACACACTCGCCTTCGCACCCCAGCCAGTACTGGCCAGTCTCTTGACAATGTTCAGCTTAGAAGATGCTTTCTCTTGGACTAACCTCACATGGTCATACATCGTTAGCTTTCGGTCCAGTGTCACTCCGAGATAGACCGGCTTCTGGTCGCATGCCAAAGCGCGGCCGTCAATGTTCAGCTCGATCGGATCTTTGAGGATATCGATTCCAAGGGTAAAGAGCGAATAAACTGTTTTTAGGCAGTTTACTTCCATACCCCAAAACTTGGCGTAACAGGCTACTGCGTTCAAATCCTGCTGGAGGGCCCGCTCAAGAGCACGCGCTTCCCTCCCGGTCGACCAGACCACAAGATCGTCTGCGAAAAGCAGCGACGAGCTTCCCAGATAGTTCGGCAGGTCGTTGATAAAAGCCAGGAACAATTTACAGGACAGTGCTGAGCCCTGGGGCAATCCCTGCTCCAGGACGCGCTTCCGAGAAACCGCTTTCCCGTAACGAGTTGCAACTGTTCTTCGGGATAAGAACCCTTTGATCCAATTGTACATGTTAGAGGCTATTCCTAGCCTCTGTAGCTTCAACAACAACCCCGGCCGCCAGACCTTGTCATAGGCCTGTTTAAAATCCAGGAACACTGCTAGTGTAGACTCTTTCCGCTGAAACCCGTCAGCCATTTTCTGGACCAAGAGCGTCACCTGGTCCATCGAGCTTCTTCCACTACGGAAGCCTGCTTGAGTGGGGGTGACCAGTCCATTATCCTCTAGGAACCTCACAAGCCTCCTTTTGATTAGTCTCTCAGCTACCTTCCCTACACACGATGTTAGGGAAATCGGTCAGTAGCTTTCGGCCTGACCCGGGTCTTTACTCCTCTTCAAGATGGGTACCACCAAGGAATCTCTCCACTGTTTCGGTAGGACACCTTCAGACCATGTTCGATTTACGAGCTCCAAGAGTTTGCCCTTGCCACCAGCCACAAGGTGAGTGATCAGCTCGTTGCTAATCCCATCCAGCCCTGGGGCCTTCTTCGCTTTGCACCGTCTCAAAACATACTCCAGTTCTTGCCGAGTAAAGGGCACCGTGAATGTGCTCGCCTCACCCTCTCCCGTCATGTGGCGTTCGTTTGCCTTTCGGACTTTATCAAGTCCAGCAGACACACTCCTTCTTCCACCCTGTTTTCCGACACTTACGAAGTGACGGTTGAGCATCTCGGCCCGCTTGGTATCCGATACCATGGGGCCTGCCCCTGCTCTTGCCAACAAAGCTGGTGCTCTGCTAGCTACCTCAGCTCGCTCAAGGTGGTTGATTAGGTTCCATGCCTGCCGGCTATCCGCAAGGTCCAGTCCAGCACATGTATCAGTCCATTTCGACAACTTTGCCTCCGCGATAGCCCCTTTCACTTCCGCCGTTAAACGGTTGTACTCTCGACGGCTCTCGGCCGTCTTCCGCCTGCTCGCGAGCTTGCGAGCAGCCCTCCTTTTGCGGACCAACTCTCCTAGGGCTTTTGTCCAAAACGGTCTGAACTTGCGCTTCTCATGTGACCTTGGTATCGTCTTCCTGGCAACCCCTAGTATGGCTTTAACCATCGTACCATACACTGAGTCGATAGGCCCATTCTCGATAAGCACTTCTTCAAGAGCGCGATCTGTGCGCACTCTGTACTCGTCCCATCGTGCCTTCGAGTAGATCCACTTCCTGGGCCCGGAAGGTTCGCTGCTTGCTTTTCCTATATTGATAGTGACCAACACGGGCAAATGATCACTCCCAACGTCGCCCAAGACTTCCATAGAGGTGCTAGCAGCCAGATCAGCACTCACGAGTGTGAGATCCGGCCTCGATTCACTGCCATTTCCCGTGTGGAAAAAGGTAGCTGGGGTATCGGTACCCTGTAATCGGATCAGCGTCGTGCTGTTGCATAGCTCCTCCACTAGTCGTCCTGAGTTGTTGGCGACAGCATAGCCCCAGGCCGGTGATGCCGCATTGAAATCACCGCCAATACAAGTGCGAGAAAGATGTGCCTCCACGGTGAGGTCCAAATCCTTCTTCGGAGGGTTGTAGACGTTGGTCAGGGTGTAAGCCTTTCCATTCTTCAACACCTCCAGGGTTAGGATATCGGTCTTGCAACTGCCCGTTCTGCGGTTCACCACTCGAGCTTGTAGTGAACTTCGGACAAGGGTTGCCAACCCTCCACTGCCTCCCAAGCAGCAAGTGCATCGGAAGATCGTATATCCCGAAAAGGATGCCACCCTCTTCTTACCAATTTTGCACTCCTGGAACATTGCCACGTCAATATCATACTCATGCAAGAGTTTTAGGATCTCTAGAGACTTGGGGATCAAGCCGAACACGTTCAGGTGCATCACCCGGAGCTGGGCGCTCTTTTGGTGCGAACCTTTGCCTAGGTCACGTCTACCGTCGGGCTTCCTCCGCTTTCGCTGGGAGCAGAGTCCTATCGTGTTACGCCTCTCAGCTCGGGATACCCGCGCACGAGCACCCCTAAACCGGGAACACGAAACCCCTAAGGGCTTATTGGATCTGTGCGCCGTATCACTAGTCGCAGGAGTCACCGTCGGGGATTGGCAGAACGCGGTCTTATTGTGACTGACCTGACCACCCAAGGTGGGATTCCCCGGATGTATGTCACCGGGACACAGGGTACCACCAGCCCTGGTTTTACTGCCAGTTCGTAGGCCGCTTTGGCCTCCAGTCTTCCAGGAATGCTCCCGTCTAGAGCGGCTACATTTCCTGGCTGGCAACTGGCAGCTGCTTTTCTGCTTATCCTGGGAACAGAGTCCTATCGTGTCTTGCCTTTTCACCCGGGAATCCCGCGAACGGGCCTCTCCAGTCCGGCTACACGAAGCTCCTAGGTGGGGCTTGTCGGATCTGTGCTCCGCTCGGCAGAGGGTGACTTTCGACTGCTGCTTGGCAACAACAGCGCCCGGGTTTCCACCATTCCCAGGCTTTGCTTTTCCCGTACGGTCAGAGATAGTGTGCACCTTGGGCCCCTGCAATGGCAGTCCTGCCCTAGAAGGGTCACAAGCCAATACCTCTACCCTCATGTGAGCGGTCCCACTTCCTGAGACTTCAGAACCGCGTGGTTCTCCTCCATCCGAGATGGAGACTGGAAACTGACAGTTCACGTTGGACGTGGATTTTTCGGTCAATGCCCCAACGCGAGTTGGCAAGTGACCGGGGCAGCTCAAATGAGTTATACCCAGACTCGGAATATTCGTTTCAGTTGTACAAGCCATGTTTTTTGTGTGCTCCAGGGGGAGCGATCGCCCAGTGGGGCTAAAGTGACGTAGCAAAACAAACGATCGGCAATGCCTCTGCCGCACTACCTGCAAGACCCAGAGTAAAGGGTCAAGTCAATCGTTTGCTGGTGTTTGTCCTCAATGTCGCTGAGGTACGTTTAGCACGACTTTCTCCTAAAGTCTGAGCTAGCCATCAGAGGACAGCTGGCTGCAATGCTGCAGTATTGGAAACTAGCTCCATCGCGCTGGACCATAACCTTCTACTGCGGAGGCTAGGAGACACTCCCCAGCCATGAAGGGCCGGGGTCCTACGTTATTAGCCGGAACAGAGTCCTATCGTGCATTGCCTTTTCACCCGGGAATCCCGCATGCGGGCCTCACCAGTCCAGCTACACGACGTTCCTAGGTGGAACTTTTCGGATCTGTGCTCCGTTACACAAGGTCACCGCTATGAGGTTACGTAGTATCGACCCTGGATCATTGGTACCAGACTTGAACTCTTCGCAGAGACACAGGCCGAGATTACTCTCTTAGGGCCTGGAGAACGAAACTTGCAGTATCACGCAGCTGTGACACACTCCCGTAAAGGGTCGGCACAAACGGTTGGCCTTCCCCGTCCACTCTGAGCCCCTGCAGGACAGGGCACTCGACAAGCACATGCTCGACCGTTTCTAGCGCCTCCATGCAGTTTCTACACCGCGAATCCTCGTTGGGCCTAAATCTGCTGAAATAGGCACCAATACCACAATGCCCAGTCCTACACTGGGCAATAGTGGCTGAGTCTTTCCTGCGGAGTTTCCACCACCCGTCAGCGCGATCCGGTCTCTTCAAATGCTGCCAAACACACCTGCCCTTGTCAGATTCGTCCCAGCCCTTGTACCACTGATCCATCTCCCATTGACGGATCAGTCGCACTGCTGTCTCCATCGAGCACGATTCGTCCACGTCCGGTACCAACAAGGACCCCCTCTTGGCTAGGGAGTCCGCTATCTCATTCCCCGGGACTCCTGCATGACCTGGAATCCATTGGAGAGTAACCCTCACTCCGTGCCTGGAGATCAGATTTGAGATAGACATGATCATGTTTGAGAGTCGCCCGGGCCATGTCCACCGACCATCGATGGCCTGAAGGACTGAAAGCGTATCAGTGAAGATGACGATGTCAGCACCCACTTCTGACTCATCATCCAGCTTTGTCCCTATTGCCTCAACGGCATGTCTGATTGCTTCCATCTCTGCTTCGTAGTTGCAGATTGCACCACATGGCCCTGATAGCTTCTCTCTTCGGGTACCTGCCCCTAGGTACTGCACAAGACATCCATACCCAGCCCTCCTCTCGGCCCCAATGGTGGCACTCCCATCAGTGTACGCCTTGATGCAGTCCGGATAGGCATGCACCCGCGCAAGGGCAGTAGCAAGCTTCTCAGCCAAGCTGCTGTGTTTTCCGATCGCGGGGTCCGTCATTTGCATTCGCACCTCTGGTAGATAGGGATATATGTATGGAGGAAGGCCAACTCCCGTTCGCAGGTCCTTACGATCCCCTGGGAGTTCGATCTCAGCGCAAAGTCTCACAGCATGGTGCATGAAAGATTGCATTTTGATCCTACGCCTAGCCCCCAGGAATCAACCATCATCCTGAGAGGAGAGCTTTCCTCCAGACGTTTATAGCGCTCGTAAGCAGTGATAACAGCTCTTTTCCGTCGAACGCCAAGAGGAGGTACGTTTGCCATGATTTCTACCGCGGCCGTTGGGGTTGTTCTAAAAGTGCCACATATCAGTCGGAGGGCTTGGTTTTGTCCAAAGCAGTTTTAGAGGCATAGATCTGCACTGGCAGGCTGTAATCAATTTGGGACCTTACCGCCCCTAGGTAAAGGACCCTCAACACACTCGCCTTCGCACCCCAGCTTGTGCTAGCCAGTCTCTTAACGATACTCAGCTTGGAAATCGCATTCTCTCGGACCAATCTCACATGATCAAACATCGATAGTTTACGGTCCAGTGTCACTCCTAGATAGACCGGCTTTGGATCGTTCCTCAGCACATGTCCATCTAACGTCAGCCTGATTGGTACTTGTAGGACATCGATCCCTAAAGTGAAGAGTGAGTAATCTGTTTTTACGGCTTGTCCCGGATCCTGGCCTTTTTTCAGGATCGGAACGACCACAGCCTATCTCCATAGGATGGGGAGGACACCGTCCGACCAAGTTCGATTGATAAGTTCCAAGAGTTTGCTTTTGCCCACTGCCCCTAGATGCGTGATGAATTCATTCGGAATTCGATCAGCCCCAGGAGCCTTTCCAGCTTTGCACCGTCTCAAGACGTAGTCCAACTCTTGCCGGGAGAAGGGTACCTTGAATGTGTCCGCCTGTCCCTCTTCCTTCATGGCTCTCTCAGTATCCCTCAGAACTTTCTTCAGAGCCTTAGATACACCCGTTTTGCCACCTGCCTTACTTACATTTGCGAAATGCAAGTTAAGTTTCCTAGCCTGCTTGTGGTCCGTGACAAGAGGTTCGGACGATCTCCGATTGGGCGCAGCACGAGCAACCTCCGCCCTCTCGAGGTGGTTAACGAGGTTCCATATCCGCCGGTTATCCGCAAGGTCCAGCTTTGCACAAGTCTCAGTCCATTTCGAAAGCTTAGCTTCCGATATCGCCCTACGTACCTCGGCCGTCAGCCGATTGTACTCTCTACGGTTCTCCACCGTTTTCCTTCTGCTCGCTCGCCTTCGAGCAGCTTTCCTTTGCCTCACTAATCTTTCCAGGGCTGAAGTCCAGAATGGTTTTAACTTGCGCTTAGCATAGGTCCTCGGGACCGTTCTTCGGGCTACCCCCTGTATGGCTCGAATGAACTCGCCATACGCTGAGTCGACTGTTCTACTACAATCTACTTGCACACTAAGTAAAGCAGCGTCGGTGTACTGTCTATACTCGTCCTATTGTGCTTTCGAAAAGATACATTTCCTGGGAGCCCCAGGATCACCACTAGCTTTACGGAGATTAATAGTAACCATGACGGGCAGATGGTCACTTCCCACATCTTGCAGGACTTGCATCGAAAGGCTACCTATCAAGTCGGCGCTCACGAGTGTGAGATTCGGCCTCGATTCGCTTCCATTACCTGACTTAATTTGGGTCACATCATTGTGTTGGCCACACATCCCCTAGTATGCCGTGGGCAAAAAAACTGGTGAACGCTACTTCACTAGTTCTATGATCCGAAGTTTTTTTTACTTTGTATATATGTTAATTCCTTATAATAAACTATTCTATTGTTTATTGGATGTAAAGTAGATGAATGCATTTCATGATAGAAATGTTAGAATGTGGCCCAGATCCGCAGTTTTAACCCTATCCATAGACTAAATTTAAACGCTTCGAACTTTATAAAATACGTGTCTGTGACACGTACATGAATTGAACCATTATTGGCAGAGGAAAGAGCTGCAAGCCATAAAGATAATACCCCAGCATTATAATACAAATTTAAACAACTTTTTAAGATCTGAGTTATTGAATCAATTGTATTTGCTGTATTGATAACTTTTACTGTAATAATAGAATTTCTCTGATGCCCAAAATTAAACTGCCTTCCTCGTCATAAAAGCATACCTCATGTAAATTTTTAAAGAATATTTAAGAATATTATCATTATTAACATAAACTTTACATATGTAGTAGAGTAGCCTGCTAAATATGCTAGTATTTATAGGCTAAAATTTATAATTTAGTAATTTTACAGACTAAAACAGTTATAAACTAATTAATCTTCTGGGCTAAAAAATCAACCTTACTTTAAAGTTCAGCTTCAATTGTTTTATTTAGATCTCGTAATGTCTAGAAAATGGGTAAAATTGACGTTGATAATATATTTATGTGCAAATAACTGCTACCGCACCTAATCTCCCCCCATACAAAGTCATATGAGTCAAATTGTATATGACTTGTAAATAAACACTTGAAGTAATTTAAACGTAATCGCTATACAAATAAATAAGTGATCGCCAAGTTGAATGCTAGTAGGTGACGATGTTTACCTTAGAGACGGAAGTCAACAAAACCTACTTGGTTGCACCTCATAAAAACAAACTCATACATACACATACCCCCTTCTACACACACACACACACACAATACGCAGGTATGATCGTTCCAGAAATATATAGACTGAAGACTCCAAGAATGCGAATTGAAAACTTTCAAATTATCGTATATGTAATATTCAAAAATAAAATAAATATAAAAACATGATTATATATATTATAACACCGTGACATAGATTTGATTACAAACATGATGCAGGAGGACGGTCAAGTTAAATAAACGTGCACATCACAATCCACTGATCGATAGTTATATACATTGAAATATAAATGATTGATAGAAAGATATATCTATATATTGATATATCTATATAGTTGAAAATGTAAATAGGTTAAGAGATAGAAACTACAATAATTTATTAAAAAATTAGCCTTATGCATGGACGTTGTCAAAATATATTAAGCATGCAAATCTATGTAGCTTTTAAAGCATTAAAAAAAAAAACTTTTAATGATTTTCAACGTTTTAAGCATTTCTAAAATAGTATCACACCATCGGTAATTGAATTGGCGAAACAATTTTAAATGTAATCAATCTATTGATTAAAAAAAAAATCAAATAGTAACACCAATAATAAGAAAACTTACATTCAATTTCACCTTCAGGTTTCAATGTAAAACGGTGGGAATTTCTTCTAATGTTGATGTAGTCTATACAAATGTCTTGGATATATGTTCACTGCCCTGTGTCGATCGTAACCACGGAACTTATCGTCAGCCGTTTGACAAAGTTGATTACAAAAGATTAAAAGAATATACTTAGCGTAGAGACGGCTGTTACTTTAGGTAAACCTTTGATCCTCACACCGACTCCCCATCCCCTCCCTCGGCCCTACACAGACATACCTTATTCCAAAAACACAGTTCCCGTAATCATTATGCATCTATTTATAACACTAATATATACAATACATTTAAATATTACAACGCATACGAAATGAAACAAAAATCAATAGCCGTGTAATAATGTTTTTCGAAGTCTCAAATAAATTGTTAGTAGGACAAAAGATAAAGAAGATTTGCACGACTTAGATATAAACAATTAAGAGAAAAACCATAATTTTACAATTCATTCAAACAAAACAATTGTAAAAATAATTGATTGGTTATCGTTTCCAATATATTTAATTAATGTTTTTTATTATCTTTACAATTGATACAATATTTGAAAGCAATAATTTTACTAATATTATTTTCTTGCAAGTTCTCTACTTGCTCTCTATGATTGCTCAAGGAAAAGTAAATGTATTGGGGACACTTCATCTTTCTTCTTTAAGAAATTATATCAAACCAGGTGTCTTCAAATATGATTGGCTCTTTATTACGGTCCCTACTCAGAGTTCCAGTTTGAGTGTACACCTAAAAATATATTGGAGTTCACACTTTTGAATAGGAAGCATCATCAGTGCGTTGCTAGGGATTTGGGGGCCCGGGGGCTTGGCCTCTTTAGGAGCCCCTGCATTTTTACATTCGACATTATATCATAAGAAAAATACAATTCGGACACTCCTTTGTGGGCCCCCTTCAAGTAGGGGCCCGGGGGGACTTTGGAATTTGGACCCCCCTCCCCTTCCCCTAGCTACGCCACTGAGCGTCATATTATGGAATAGTTTGCCTCAGATAATTGAAGGAATCTAAAAAAGAAGGAATCATTTAAGATTCCTTTTCACAAATATTTTTTTTGCCCATTCAAATCTTTATGACTGATACATTGAACCAGATTGCACTGAGAAAATATAAGAAATGTTAATGACATGGATAGACTTACAATACATATTATGAAGATCAGTCCGGTCTTTTAAAATCTTGAATGAAATTCAGCAAGAGAAAAACTAATAAATACCTTGTGCTATAGTTTTATTTCGTTTGTATCAAAGACATTTGACGTTTAGATAGTTTATTCTTTATTGTCAAGCCCACTAGTATATAGAGCGATTGCAATAGGCATGGCTTAGTTTTTTTAGTGACGTAATTGTGTAAATATTAGCGGCCATCTTGGTGATAATGGCATTAATGGGGAATAAACATTGTGTTTTTATACCCAAAATATAATGAATTAGTTTACATAAATCTTAATATTTAACTGTGATACTAGTCCTTAGTAGTCCGTCCACGAAATAAACAAGATCTAAGGCATTTATAGTTTTTTAATAGCTCTTTTGAAACATTGTAAGCCTACATTTTGCTATATGCTTTACTTTTACTAACTTTTAGATAGTAAGTAATAGCAATAGGCTAACATTCAACAATCGACATCTTCAATTAAATACTCGGCACTTACGAAACCTTTTCCTTTGATTTTTAATGGTTTAAATTATTGCTATATATGAATAAAGCGATCGTTAGTAATCCAGAGTTATTAGACCAACTAGTGCGTAACGATGTTTATCTCATAGCTAGAAGGCTACTTACCCCCTTGGCTGCAAACCACAATCACATGCATACACACACCTTACGGCAAAGCAATAGACCCTTTTCTCTATATAATAAAAGCCCATAGAAATTTGTTAGAAATGCTAATGGATTTGGTTTTGAAAGTATAGACCATAGGTTCTCAACCTTTTTCGGCTTCTCGCCCCCTTTTAAAATTTTGTTGGGCTCGCCACCCCCCCTCCCCCCGTAAAAAATGTTTTAGTACAAAATGTATGTATGGTGGCATATATTTTATTCCTATTTGATGAGCTTTAAAGTAAAAGTCAATTGTTAAGAAGAGTTTTTGTGAATGGTTTTAATGTTAATACACATATCTAGTAAATATCTACAAACATATAGGCCTGAGTACTAGTGTGAAGCTTGCGCCTGGTGTGTTGACAGCAGGTTGTCAATGTTAGGTTCTATTTTCGTTAGCTAAGGCCTCAAGTCTCCACGCTCCACTACTTGCAACTTGCTTCTTTTTTTTTTGACAACAAAGTGGTAGCCTAAAAGCACTAAAACCTCGCTCTACTAAATAAGAAGATGAAAATGCAATAAAAAAAGGCTTTACCAAAGCCTACAGTCCTGGAGAAACTGATGTTATTTTTGCAGCCAAAAGTCGTGATAGCCTTTTCTTACAAATTTCAAATTGAGTTCTTCATTGGTTTCTAATTCAATCAATGCCTCTTGCAGTTGTGTATGTAAGCCTGATTGTTATTCTTCACTATTAGAAAAAAAATTATAAAACCCAATCATGCATTTTTATGTTAATAATGTCTTGAAATCGACTGTGGAAGTCGTTAGTAAGTGCGTCGAGGTGATCAAAATAAATGAGAATGTCTTCTTCAGTTTTTTCTACAGATGCAAGATTGGGAAACTGATAAAATTATCCACGTCTAAAGTTTCGTTTGTAGAATTGCAGTTTTTACATAAATGCCGAAATGACACTTTTTGTATTAATCAAATTGAGGTCATCTCCCAGCAATCGAATGTTCATTTCATTGAACTCGTTAAATAAATCTGTTAAATATACGATAGTGTATTTCTTTGTTGTTGTTTTTTTAAGATTTTCTCAGAGAGAATTGTCTTTGCTTTCTGGAAACTCCAACACTAAGTCAAATACCCCATAATTTATATTTAAACAAGCACCTTTTAATAACTAGCGTCCAGTAGCAAACGATTATAATCTTCGTCATTCTCAATACACAGTTGTTTAAATACTCTCTCCTTGAATGCATTGCTTCTGATTTTGTTTACTGCAGTTATTACATATTGAAGAGACTGATGCAGACGATCGCTGAGATTTTTAGCAACTAAATGTTGCCTGTGAATTACACAATGGACAGAGTTAAAGGTCTCTTTAAAAAAGAAACAGACGAGCCCAAAGGGCTCTTTTGTCCAGGGCGTAACGATATGTTTGAGCTCAGCTCTGTCCGGGCTGGAGCCACCCCACGACACCAAAGGCTTGGCTTGCCGTGTAACAGTGAGGATTCTACAGCTAGGTTGTCCACTGCGGTTCCCCTAAGGATCATTATCATTGTGGCTCGCCCGTATAACTGCACTGTCACCCGGTAACACAAATCCTATACTAAAGGTACAGACATCCTTGCACCGGGTGGTTCTCGAGACGGGTTTGCAGCGTCCATTGTTTCCTCCCCACCGAGACCCCGTATCCTCTCAGCAGTGCAATGGGTTTCGGACCCGCTGCGGGTGCTGTCCCCCACGCGTTCGCCCGCCGGTGTATTCTTAACGGGAACGTATCGACGGTTTACACCCTTCGCCAGTCTTTAAGGCCCATGGGTACAAAAGTGTCATCTAATATCAGACACAGCTATCCTAAGCCCGCTAGCTATTTGACGCACGCTCGCAATTAGACTATGTGTCATTTTAGTAATGGTATTCAGCGATGCAGAGACGGACATGGACTTTTTTTTATGTATGACTTGATAGAGAGAATTCAGTTAGTTAATGAATAGCGGGCCCACAAGTAGCTAGCTTACGCTCGCTCCAGACTTTACAGGACGATGCTAAGAAAGTGTCCATTAGTACTTAATCGATCCACTACTTTAAAAAATCAAGGCGATTCCATTTTCGAATTAGTAGGCCTATGCTGGTTAATTAGCAGCAATTAATTGTGTTCTACGGTTCTACGTCACATTTTATCCACAATATAACGCCCCATCCCTTTTGCCATTCTCGGAAAATAATCTAAACATAGTAATAAATCTAGGTTAAGCCCATATACGACTTTGAATAACTTTTACTTCACAATTCATTGTCTCCATAGTATCAGAAGTATTGATGTTAAAACCGTTTTTTTTCTTCAAAACCAGATTTTCGGTTGTAGGCCTATAAAACCGGTTTAAAACCGGATCTCGGCTTACCCCTCCCCAAAAAATCCGGTATTCCGGTTTTCGTTTAAGAACCCTAAATCAGAAGAAAATTTTTTTTGCGCCCTTTATATTTTGACAGTTTTGCAGCATTAGCTGTGTCTGTGGAGACCTATCATTGAGAGATAAACTGTCGCATCTCTGGCATTGGAAAGCGGGACCGTTGGAGTTTGGCAGGGGCAGCCTATATTTTTTTTCTTCTTCGCTGCTCTGTTAGCCTCCGCGATAAGGCGAATTTTGCCCTCTAGCAGCATTTGTACCGGTGTGTAGAGTACCTCTCCAACCACTTCTTTTCTGAGCCATCTACGTCACAATTACACCGTGGCAATAGGTCATTAGCGGATCAGTCTATTAATATTAATCAACTGTTCTGCTATTGACTAACCAAGCTAAATATTACTGTTATAATTATTATTTTTAAGTCCTTTAATTTTTTTTATTTAAAGTGTAAATATGTTAACATTATTTCAAAAAGGTTTGCACCGCCCATTTGCCCTCCATCGCCCCCTATCGCCCACGGGATCGTCAGCGCCCCCAAGACCTCTTCACCGCCTCCTGGGGGGCGATATCGCCCCCGTTGAGAACCTATGGTATAGACAAATGACTTAACATTTACGCAATATAATTAGCCCCCCCCCTCGTGTTTATTTCTACAAAAAAAAAATTGAATAAGGCCCTTAAATGTCACATTTTCTGCTTTGTTTTTTTTATAAAAGTACATTTCGATCACGTTTAAGAGTACTTAAAATCCTGTTTTTAAAAATGTATAGCACATGACGTTCAATCTAGCATTTTAAATAGCTACTTACCTAAACGTATATGTGCTAAGAACATAGACCCTCTCCTTAAACCTGCCTGTATGCCTCCCTCACACTCACTTACAAATACACACACACATACGCCCATAATATGTAAGATTAAAACAAAATTACTTTTTAGAAATGGTAAAATGTCTAAAGCTTACCCCATCGCTCTAAACCTTTTTTATAGCTTTTATTTTTTGTCTATCAATTAAGTATAAATCTAGGCTTCTATTATTAATACTAGAAAAGCCCGTGGGAAACCACGGGGATAAAGAGTTTTGTTTTATGTGTTTCTATTATATTTAGAATTGTGTTTGTATATTTATTTTGCTTTTTCAAAAGTCTAAGTAAACTGGTCCTAAGTCATGGTTTTAAATGTAAGAAATAACGATTATAATTGGTGATTTTACATTTTTATCGAATTACTGACATAATAAAACATACACATGGTTTGATCTAACTGTCTTTTTTCAATGTAATAAATTCAGATTAAACTTTTCCTTAAAAACAATATTAAGTGTATTTTCTTGGTCTCCATGTGTAATGCCTATTTGTCTGTTGAGTGTTATTTTCTACATGTTTGGGACTTTTCGACCTTAAAATGCGACAAAAGTTGACCATAGATGAAAACTTCGACATTGATACCCTTATTAGTTGACATTTTTCTGGGTGAAAAGACATACTCCAGTTGTATTCCCATTAATTTTGTAGTTCATCTAGGTCTTTTTGTAGAAGTTCACTATCTTTTCAAGTCTTTATAGTTCTATAAATTATGCAATCATCGGCAAATAATCTTACTTTTGTTCCTGTGTTGATGCAATTTGGCAGATCATTAATGTAAATTAGAAATAGTAGGGGCCTTAGAACAGTTCCTTGTGGAACTCCTGAGTTTACTGTTATTGGTGATGACTTAGAGCCATGTATTATCACTGTTTTTTCTCTGCCTATTGTCGACTAGATTCAAGCAAATATGAATACAACTTTAAAAAAAACATTTATACTGTATACAAGTAAGAAATTTAATACATTTTTTATAGTATATAACCTACAAAATGTTTACATTAAGGTCGGCCCTATTAGGCCCTAAAAATCTAAGCATAATAATTTCTCTATGTAGGCCTAACCCTAACTACTAGAGAAACTTTTTGCGATTTTAATTTTTCTGCGAGATACATACGTTTGGAAAAATACGGTGTCTATTATATTAAATATATTGAACGATATTCTGTTTCTTTTCATTTGTAGTTGAAAAAAATGTGTCTATATATTATATTATTGTGTGTGTGTGGGGGCAGTGGCGTAGCTAGGGAGGGGCAAAACTAATTATTTAATTTTATTTTGCTGTAAACTAATGTATCCTAAATACGTTTGCAAGATTGAATTTTAACGCTCCACCAATATCTTCATTATAAACCAGCATGATTTTGGCGCCCCCATTAAGCATTAAGGGGTGCCATTCTACTCATAAACAAATGACACATCCACAATGTAGGATTGCAGATGCCGTTTTTTTTTTAAAACAAAGATCAGTTTGGGCTCAAATATTATTCTTCATATACTGAAAATAGCATCTAGTTTTAACAATTATACAGGTTGGATAATTTCGAGTCGACTATAGGATCTTACGTGAGTGCAAGGAAGATAGAATAATACTTCACATAAGTTGAAAACAGAAAGATTGATAACAAGTATTCGTCTCGTTGAATATAATCTGTAGCTTTCTTTCACTTCCAGCAGTAGAAAACAGTATCTTTCATCCTTTTCTCACTTTTTCTCACCTTTTCGACACTAAAAGCAACCTCATACAGAGATTTTGCGCATGTCCTAAATTTGTTTGTAGTTTGAGTGAGAGAGCCATATATAACTCTGTGATGGAATTCTGATGGATCGTTAGAACCAGTGAATTCGATAGTATCGCCTGTTTATTTACCGATATGCACATTTTTGCCACAAGTGAAAATAAGATTTGTTACGTCAGAAAAAAATAAAGACGAAAACTGACGCATGACACCAGGAGTGATGCAGAAACTTTGCTGGCAGGTATATTAAAATTTAACTTCCTAGTTTTTTTTTACATTTCTGGAACATTATACTTGGCAAAATTGATCGTGTCAGAAACGGTTGCAGGATCATACTATGAGAAAAATCCGATTGCTATAAATATTTTTTCTAAGTAAACTTACGTTAATCAAAATGACTTCCCGTATCCCCATAACCTGTAGATTAAAAGAAAAACTACGTTTTTTTCACTCTCTTTTCTCTTTATGTATCTCTCTATTTCTCTTTATCTCTCTCTCTTTTAGTCTCTTATTAACATTTTTTTGATGCAATGTTTATGTCAGTAAAATGTGAATGTTATAATAAATAAATGTTTACGTGAGGTTTTAATATCTAGACTTATACCTCCATAATAAAAAGTGTTCAATGGTAAGGGCAGGGAGAAGGTTATATTTGAACTAAATTAAAGTATCCCGTCGGACACACTTGATCCATGGGGTCGGTGAAGCAGCGTTTACTGGTTTCTGTGGCCACGTTATACTTTTAGATTGTGTGGCCAGCACAGAGCCGGGTAAACTCGGGGACACCCTTCTAGTCTTTACTAGGATTCGAATCCAGGACCTTAGAAACGCCAGCCGAACGCATCGCCGCTTGACCACCGTGTCACCTAATGCATATGTTAAAGATATATTGAACATGAAATGTTTTTATTGAATTATCGATAGCTAAAACGTAAAATTTCGTTTGATTCAATGTGTTTTCTCAACAAAATAACAACAACTTCAACAACATTAAATTTCACACAAACTGCTGACTATTCATAGTACTTACTAGTCCCCTATGTTTGTTTGTTTTTTGTATCATTGCTCGTAGGGACCACAACTCTCATAGATCTCATAGCATTGTTAAGTAAGTAGATGGATACACGAGATAACTCACACTGACTTGGCCCACTGGGCGCTCGTATAAAAAAAGGGGGAGGGGCTGTGTAGTTGTGTCCCTTTAGCAAACTTTTCTTACAAACTCTAAGTGGAGTGAAGTCCGTACTAATTCCCACTGTTCATAGCCGGATTTACCTGCCTGTTAATTTGGCTAAAACGTATTGCTTTCTGCATAGTTTTTTTTTCGCCATATATATTAAATATATATTCAAAGGAAAATAAACATTTGCATCAGTTCAAATACTAGTTTTATGTCTCCGATAAATAAAAGTTTAATTGCTTGTTCCTATTATACTAGAATATGATTTCAGTTTATGGGAACAATCAACATTAGTTAGGACATAATACTAGAATATTCATCTTCTGTATGGGACCCATCAACTAAAGGAAACATTAGTTATACCTATACTAGAATAAGCATATTTCTTCTGTATTGGTCCCAACAACTAAACAGGTTTGTCTGTTGGTTGAACTTGATATGATACTTTCACTGATGTAATTTATATATTGTCTAATGCCACTTTTTTGTTTGTTAGTTTTCCCACAAACTTAGAACAAAGTTTTTTCTTATGCAATGATCCGATGGGCGGTTCAAATGGGAGGACCACATAGATATATGTATATTGTTAAGTATGTTCAAGTAGATTATCTCCCCCGGACCTCTAGTTAAACTTTGCCACTGTCGCGTCATTATTTTTTTTAACGATGCAATAGAATATTCTCTTTTCTAGAAGTTAGGAGATCACCTTGTTGTCAAATTTTTCTTGTTATTTTTAAGAATAGATCAACGAGAATAATCCTTTTAAAATAATATAAATATAGGGAATTCTCGCTATAGGGGAATTTTTTTTTAAATATCCATGTAGTCTGTATATTCTTTTATAGAGCTCAGTGGCAGTGTTGTGTATTTATTGTGTTCACTACCTTACTACTGTAAAACGTTGGATCTAGGGGTATGGTTAGTAGATTAATTCTTATGGATTCTCAAGTCGACTCATTACTTTTCAATGAACAAAAACTCTTTACTTTAATAAAACAAGTACATAACAACTGAAATACAACTGCACAGCACGACGACTTAAAAAGTAAGCTCTGTGTCCACTCGTGACACATTCACACACTAGCCAGTCACTGGCCTCAACCAATGAAAGTAGAGGTCAGCTATAATGGGATAGCTGGGAAAAGAGGGCAAAGTACGTAACACCATATTATCCGGGGAGAAAAAAAAATATTTTTGTTAATCTTAAACTAAATACTTTTTTTTATACAAATATCTCTAGGTACAGGAACTAAAGTATGTGACAATAATAGGGTTAAAATTTATGAGAACATAAGGAAGAAAGTGTGACATTATTAATTAAGCACAGCAGTGTAAATATAACGCACAACAGCATAATAGTAGAATTAACTTAATAAAAAGAGAAAAACTCAACTTAACATAAACCATTTAGGTCAAAATAAAAGGGGCATAACTTTAGCAGTTATCAGTATTCTCCCTTGTCATTGTACAATAATACATTCAGTGAAGCGTGAAAAACATTTTTTTTTTATACACACCGAAAATGACCGAGGTCAAAACAAAATGGGAAGAAAAAATATTAAAAAATACAGTAATACATTATTCAGATTAACTCTGGCAAGACAAGAAATATCATAGCTTAATTCTAGACAGAAGACAACAATCTCATTCTTCATTGAAAAATCAATACAATGCAATAATTTTCATTATTTTAAGGTTAACTCAACCCACGTCCATTCAACTCTGAGCTAGACATCTTTTGTCATTGTCAATAACTTCATAACAATAAAAACGACAATCAACTCAACCGACAATCAACTCAACCGCGGCAACATTTCCCGTATTGAAATTAAATTTCTTTCCATTCATAAAAATGTAGCTCTGACAAAACAAAAATTTACTATTATACTATCTCTGTAGCATAAGCTTCCCACAGTTTACGAGTGTATGCTTGACCCAATTACGGTCTCAGCTCTAGGACAGTTTAATTTTCAATTTCAAGCCTGCTGGCCGTCTATCTAACTACACATTAAATAAATGTTGACCCCAATTCCTAGAATCAAACAATACTCTCCTTCTCTCTCTCACGTTTTTTTCCTATCTCTCTATCAGTATCATTCTACTCTCTCTTTCTAATGCAAATTAACCACATCACCTCTTAAGGTAAAAAACAAAATCTCTACGCGTCAATAAGTTGCGACAATTAATGAGCATTACAGATTTAATAAACTTACGACTATAATTATAGTATAACATCAAAATTACATTAATGTATGTTAAATTTAAGAAATTAAACTTTGTAAGTGACAGAATGAAGCTAGTTTATAGAAAATTTGTTTATAAATACAATTTCTATGATATCAGTGACATTTTTCTAATTGCGTCATTAATTTCTGTGCACACTCTTTTTGTATACAACTTAAATTCTTAGTTTAAACATTTCATCTTCATTAAAATATGAATATTATTCAAAATACCAGTCAATTTACTTAATCAACCAAATATGAGCATTTAACAACATACAGACAAAATCTTGATATCAATTAGTAAGTAATTACATCTTATAGACTTTAGAAAACTTAATAATTCTTTGGTTGCAGAAATAGCATAATGTTTTTTTTCCAACATAAGTTAACATAAGAAAAATATGTATAAGTGTTCTAGGTGTACCCATTTCCTTGTCATCAATACAATTCACAATACAGTTTTAGGTACTGCATTTAATTTGCGGTAATCAGTACAAAATCGGGCTGTTTTATCTGCTTTTGGAACTATGATACATGGTGAACTCCAATCGCTACAGCCTTGGGTGATGATATCATTATCTAACATGTATTGGATCTCTTTCTGAAAAATAGCTAACTGGTTAGGGTTAACTCGATAAAGGTCTTGTTTTATGGGAGACACATTCTCATTCAAAATGACATCATGTTCTATCAAGTGTGTTCTAGTGGGAACATCATTGAATAACCTAGGGTATTCTAGAATAATGGACTTGATGACATTACTTTCTGACATTTTTAAATGTTTTAGTTTTTCATCAATGTTATCAAGCACAGTGGAGTTTTTTAGTTTACACCCAATAAATTTATGGTCAATTTCACAGTGTTGTTCGTCAGGCTCAACAACAACAGGTGACATGCGGTGAGTTGGAGGGGAATGTTTACCTTCCACTGTTTCCCTACCCACATAAGGTTTGATCCTGTAGTTCGCTTCACTGACCTTTGAGTCTACTTCGTATGGACCAAAGTATTTAACAGAAAGGGGGTGAGTGTTGGTGGGGAGAAATAACAACACTTTTTCCCCTCGCGCAAATGTGCGAACTCTGATTTTTTATCAAAAACAGGTTTCATTTTGCGCTGGGCTTGGTTTAAATTGTCTTTAGCAAATACAAAAGAATTGAACAAACGATTTTTAAACTTATCTACATAGTCAATGAGTCCGCTTGTCTCGGTTTGTTCATCTGTCCAGGCTTCTTTAAGCTGTTTTAATGGACCTCTGACGTTGTGTCCAAAAACCAACTCGAATGGACTAAAGTCCAGGGACTCTTGTATCGCTTCACGGGCAGCACAGAGCACATATGGCACTCCTTTGTTCCAATCTTTCTGATGGTCATGGCAATAAGTTTTTAACATTGTCTTTAATGTTTGGTGGAAACGCTCTAGCACTCCCTGGCTTTCTGGGTGGTATGCCGTTGACATTCTATGTTGTATCTTCAATCGATCTAGAACTTGTTGAAAAAGTTTAGAAGTTAAGTTGGTTCCTTGGTCGGTTTGCACCGATTTAGGTAGACCATACCGGGTGAAAAACTCGGTTAACGCCTCTGCTATTTTCTCTGCGTTGATACTGCGAAGGGGCACCGCTTTTGGATACCTAGTTGCGGTACACATCATAGTCAGAAAGTATTGGCGACCTGATTTAGATTTGGAAAGGGGTCCCACGCAGTCAATGATAATATGCGAGAAAGGTTCGCCAAAAGCAGGGATGGACTGTAGTGGCGCAACTGTTATTGTCTTGTTCGGCTTGCCTATGAATTGACATGATTCGCACGGTATACAGTAGGCGGTGACGTCACGTTTCAACCCAGGCCAATAAAAATGGGGCAATATGCGTTGATATGTTTTGTTTATCCCCAAATGACCCGAAAAGAGCGAGTCATGCGCTACCTCAAGAATGTCCTCTCGGTAGCTCACCGGAACCACAATTTGCTCCACCATTCTCCAGTTATCCTCCGGCGCCGCATCCCGAGGGCTCCAACTCCTCATCAGCATTCCACACCGTGCAAAACTTTGCACAGGGCCATCTCTCACGTCAGACTCAGCCACAACACTCTCACGCAGCTTCTCCAGCTCTGTATCTTTCTGTTGTTTTTGCATAAGTTGCTGCCTAGGAGATAACTTATCTCCTCCATTGTCTACAGGTGGTTCTACCAACCTGGAAAAGAAGGTAGCTTCCAAGTCGATTTCGCTCCGAGTATTGTCATTTTTGGCTGGTCCTCCAGGCGTCTTGTCCCTATTGTCTTTTTGATTCATGCCGCGGGTGATGGCAAAAATAGGGTACAGTTCAGTATCTTCTACTTCTGTATTGTTGACTTCGGGATTATGAGTCACTATCAGTTCAGGCTTTACACAGCCTTTTGCTATTATGACAGAGATTCCGTCAAATGAAAGTGTAGGTTTATCTCCTACAATCACTGGACCGGAAATAAGTTCGGACGTAAGATGAATGCGTTGAAGCGGAACTTCCACGTGTCCCATCTCAGTGCCTTTTAGTAGTACCTTTTGTTCAGTATATGTTTGTTTAGAGAGTGATAATTTACCCTCTAGACTCAGGGACATAGTTTCACCGGTATCCTTTAGGATTTTAACTGGTTTTTGTAGCTTAGTTTTATCTTCAGATGTAAATGGCGAAAATTCGTCAAGAGTTGAAGTTTCTATCTTCTTTTCAAATGAAGTTTCTATCTTCTTTTCAGCACACTGGTTTACATTACCAGGTTCTACCTTTGTAGTGATTTCTCTATTATCTGAGATCGATATGTAGCCTTTAGATATAAAAGGTGACAATTCTTTCATTGATGAACTTTCTGAGTTATTTTTTTTCTTTCATCAGCACACTGGATAACCTTGCACGTTTCTACCTTTGTATTAGGTTGACGACAGTAGGCTCCCATTTCGTGTTTTGTTTGCTGTGAATCTTCTCTTTTTTCCATAAACCAACAGTCCTCTAGTGTGTGACCTAGTTTATCGCAGTTCTTACACACAGGCTTTGGCTTTGGCTGACCTTCAATCATATCATAAGCTCTCATTTTATTTTCTGAGTGCTTTGAAACTTTCTTTTTCAGAAACCAACAGTCTTATCGAGCGTGACCTATTTTATTACAATTTTGACACGCAGGCTGTAGTGTTATACTTTCACTTATCTCAGAAGCTCCGATTTCTTTGTTTGGTTGTTTTAAACCTTTCTTGTTTGTTAACCAGCAGTCTCCTCGTGCGTGACCTACTTTTTTACAATGTCGACACACGATTTGTTAAGATGTCTCGGTGAGTTTTTTCTGCTGGGTAATTAGGTCGTCGGCGTTCTCTACTGTGGGTTTTCTAAACATCTTTCTTTGACTTTTTTGGTACCGATTCGTATCTTCTAATGATGGCTTCTTTGATATATTGGTAATGATCAAACTCTTCGTCTTTCAATAAAACTATGACCTCTCGTGCTTTGCGGTTAGCGACCTTAGTGAGTGCTTGTCTGACGAGTACAGCCCATTTTTCTTTTGGGAACGGAAAGTCTGTGGCTACTCTTTCAAAACGGACAAAATACTGGTAAACGGTTCATTTTCATTGAATTTGTGAAAGTATTTTATGTACCTGAAAAGACCATTTATTTGAGTCTGTTTAGTAATAGCTTCTTGTTTTATCTGTTGTGCCATTTTTTCCTCTTTAGCCAGTTTGGCTAATCTTTCTTCCATTTCTATTGCTAGTTTTTCTTTTCCCATTGCAGTTTCCTTTGCTAGTTTTTCTTTTCCCAACCTCTCCTTACTAGCTAGTTCCATTTCAAATTTTGCTAGATCAATCTTGGCTAACTCCAGTTGAATATTGCTTTCTTTGGAGGTGGGATAGTCTGTTATCGGTGATACATCTGACGTTACTGGCAATTTCTTTTGCTTTATTAAACAATCGGCTATTTTTCCCACTAGGGGGGATCTTGACGGTGTAACATCCTCTACTTCTATGTCCAGCAAGCAGGCCACATCCTTTAGTTTTGTCATCGACAATGTCTCTAGTCTTTCCATACTTGGTTCTCTTAAGAACTCCATTATAATGTAATGTTAATGTTACTCACAGTTTTTCCAGACGACTGCATCAATTGCTTTTCGGACGAGACCCCAATTGTAACACGTTGGATCTAGGGATATGGTTAGTAGATTAATTATTATGGATTCTCAAGTCGACTCATTACTTTTCAATGAACAAAAACTATTTAATTCAATAAAACAAGTACATAACAACTCAAAAACAACTGCACAGCACGACGACTTAAAAAGTAAGCTCTGTGTCCACTAGTGACACATTCACACACTAGCCAGTCACTGGCCTCAACCAATGAAAGTAGAGGTCAGCTATAAGGGGATAGCTGGGAAAAGAGGGCAAAGTACGTAACACTACATTATATTTAATTCTGTCATAGGATTATTTTCGTGAGTGTATTTATTTTGTTCACCTTACTAAATTGTTTTTAATTATGTTGTGGTATTCAAGTGATTGAATCTCTTTTTATATTTTTATTGTATATTAGTTATATTAAGTTAGTTAATAAATTATTTTTATTGGTATCTTTGTTTTATTAAAAAAAAAATGTTTTTTTTACTAGTAAGTTAGCCATAACTTATTAATATTACTAGTTATTTATTACAGCCTCTTTAACAAGACCTCATAATTTAAATTGAATTATAAACGAGGTTCGTAATACTAGTTTCAAGATCTCCTTGACCATTACGTTACAACAAAGGACGTTTTTGTTATTGGCGATTTCAATCTCCATTATGACAGTGTAATTGAGACTTATGCAAAGAAATTGAAAAGGGCACTTAAAGACCGAAACTTCGTACAACTTGTCAATGTCCCGACGCATGTCAGGGGTCATACCCTTGACTGGCTCGTCTCCTGAGCTAATAGTTATTCTCAGTGTGGAGGATAGAGATCTTTCGGACCACCTTCTAGTTTCTCTCAATCTGAGACTATTGAAACCCAGAAAACCAAAAAGGACCGTCACATCCCGCAAATTAAGAGACATTAATGTGGACATTTTTAGATCAGATGCAGTCGCCATGTTATTGCAGCCTAGCCCCACATACATGTATACACACTATACCACCAGTCTTAGAAATGTATTGGACAGCCATGCTCCTGTCATCACTCGACCAGTCTCAGATCGCCCATCTGCCCCGTGGATGTCGGATAACATCAAAGCTGCTAAACGTATACGACGTCGTTCGGAGAGAATGTATAAAAAGTCTGGTCTGACAGTTCACCGAAAGGTTTATGTACATGAAAAAAACAATGTAAACCGAATGATGAGAGATGCTAAGACTCATTATCTTTGTGTGAAAATCAAAGGAGCTGATTCTTCAAGGAATTGTTCAGAGTAACTGATGAGATGCTGGGTGGTGAAGGCAACCCAGTACTGCCATCTTCCATTTCTCCTGCTGAGCTCCCTGACTCTTTCAACACATTCTTTATTGAGAGGATCGAAAAGATTTGACACGATATGTCGTACCAAAGTTCACAGCTAATACAACGATCAAATTGTTCAGGGTTCCTTATTTTATGAGTTCAGTTGCTTGTCTGAGGCTTATATTAAGAACCTTATTATGAAGATGCCAAAAACGTCATGTGATCTTGATCCTATTCCCTGCTCAATACTAATCAACTGCCTCGATGAACTTGCTCCTGTTATCACAGAAATATTGAATACCTCATTGACTACCGGCGTAGTACCACAGTCTTTCAAGCATGCGCTTGTCAAGCCCCTTTGGGCTTTCGTATGCCGAGTGCCTAAAGAATTATCGGCCAGTTTCCAACTTTCCTATCAAAGGTCCTGGATCGTATCGTGTTGGCACAGTTGTTGACTCACTTAAGGCATCATGGCCTCTTGGAACTGTCCCAGTGAGCTTACAAGAAGTGTCACAGCACTGAGACGGCACTTGTCAAAGTAAATAACGACCTTCTTTGCACGTCGGATTCTGATCAGGCGTCAATCTTAGCTATGCTCAATTTGTCGGCTGCATTTGATACGCTTGACCATGCGATTCTTATTGATAGATTGTCTACTTCTTTTAGATTGCTCGGGATGTGTTAGCAGCTGGTTTAAATCCTACCTAACTAAACGCACACAAAGTGTCATCGTTGGTGGATCTACCTCAACATACAGACTTAAGATGAACGAAGACAAGACGGAGGCAATTATAATTGGAGCTCAGAGTAAGATCGAGGGCCTGGAATCATTGGTGGTCTTAAACTGCTATACCCCTTTGCAGACAACGTAAAAAACCTGGGTCTCATCCTTGATTCACAGTTGTCTTTCGGTTCCCACATTAGAAATCTATGCAGATGCCTTTATTTACAGCTGCGTAGACTTGGTCAGATACGGCCCTATTTGTCACTTGAGTCAGCAATGAAACTTGCCGCTGCCTTTATACTCTCGCGCCTCGACTACTGTATTGCTCTGCTTATCAGGATACCTGACGATAAGGTCGCCAAATTACAGCGCATACAAAACAGTGCCGCTAGCCTAGTCATGCATAAGTCAAGGCGAGATTCTGTGACAGTTCTCCTGCGCCAGCTCCATTGGCTCCATTGGCTCCCCGTGAAAGCCAGAATCGAGTATAAAGTGGCGCTATTTTACCATCAGTGCATTTTTTATAACGAGTTTCCGTCCTATCTCAAGGAACTAATAACACCATATGTCCCCCAAAGAACACTTCGTTCTTCCAACTCATCGCTTCTGGAAGAGCCCCGTTTCTCTCTGACGACCGTTGGCCTTCTCAGTATTTGGTCCGAAGGTGTGGAATCTACTTCTCATTAAACTCGGGCAAACAAGCTCCATTGATTCCTTCAAGAAGAACTTAAAAAATCATTATTTCAATACTTATCTCACTTAACATGTTTTAGAGCCTTACTGTCTTACTTATATGTTAGGTCGGTTATTTCGTTCTAGTTGTTTCATTTGTTCCATGTTTGTAAAGTTTTGAATTATCATTTAGTTTTTTTATCTCTTGGCCTATAGATTGTATCCGAGTTCTTAGTTGTTATGTTAAATGCGCCCTGAGCTTACATTATCTTTCTTGGCAGCGCTATACACATTAAATGTCATCATTATTATTATTACTATATATTTATACACGGGATAAGATGATTGAGTGGTCCAGCCCGTTCAGCTGGCGGATTGAAGGGGTTCTGGGTTCACATCCTGGTAAAGTCTAATATTTTTTCCCGGGAATGGACGGTGTCCCTGAGCCTACGCAGCTGTTATGTGTTCCCGACAATATACTTAGTTGAGGTATAGTAAGGCGGCTGGGTATTGTACTGGCCAGACAATCCCCTAGTGGAGAGTGGGGAGAAATGGCTAGGTGGGAGAAATGGCCCACCCCTATTATATCCAAAAATGCTGGACCTAAATGTTTAGGATGTAAATGAATGTATATAGTACATTCTTTTTATGGTCCTCCATTAATTTCCGGGCGAAATGTTCCATCATTGTTGAACTAGATATGTTTGAAAATTTATGTTAAAAAAAATACTTTTTAACTTTTACATTTTTTTAAATCAAAAGTAAGCCTTTTTTGTCTTAATAATTGGTAAGTCATTTTCTTAATATTTTCTTAATAATATGTCAATGATATTTTAAATTATCTTTTATATAATGTATTTTTTGTTTATATCACAACCCCCTTATGGGGAGAAATGGCCCACAATTTGTGAGGATAAATTGCCACCCATAAAACTAACTTTTTTAGCAAACTATCCTTATAAAACAACTGTTTTATAGTAAATTAATTTAAATTTACCACTAATATTGATAATAATTTAAATTACTAATTAAATATATTTTGATATTAGAAACTATTGTGTTTTTTAAAGATTGTTTTTTTATTATTACAAATTCAATAGCCAATAATAGTGAATGTAGCCCTTTATATAGTTTATTGTAAGCATATGCAATCTATTGCTTATTAAACTATGATAAATATGATTCTAACAACTATCAACTATGAATATTAAATAGACTTTACCAACATGTTATTTCTAAATGTCTAATTATGAAATTATAATTTTTCTATTCAAACGTCAAGATTTTAAAAGGACTCCAGATACCATAGCATTCAACGCGATGAAAAAGTGGACTAAATACATTTTTTTATATTACTAAATATGTAAAATGCTCATGCTAAGATACAGTTTACATATAGCCTACTTTTCAAAAGCTAAATGGTAGGAAATAGCAAAAACAGCATTCAAGGCCATTTCTCCCCACCTAGTGGGCCATTTCTCCCCATGCTATGGCCATTTCTCCCCACTTATATGTACATCAATTGTTATTTATTATCTATAAATATATATATCCCTTTGATGCATACTGTCCATTATAATGGACAGACTTTCGGGTTTCGCCGTATAAAAACTGTTGATACCTTTATATATTTTTGTTTTCTCTTGCATCTATTCAATCCTACTTTTTAATTTTGCAACAAAAGGAAGTGAAAGTTTTGAAGAATTGTTTTTATTCTCTTGAATTGAAGATGGCGACCCCCAGAGCTAAAAGGTTAGCCTGTCATTTCCTTCTGGTTTTAATAAAATACGACTATATCTAACTTGTGTTTTGGTTCAAATTATTTTATGATTTATGATTTATTATTTACGATTAACTTGGAGTCTTATAAGTGGTTTATTATTTAAAAACATTCAAAAAATCGTCTAGTCCATTTTAATGGACAACATGCACCTGAGATGATTTTCTAAAAATAGATGTGTCCATTAAAATAGACGCTATGCACTGGGTATGAGTTTCTAAAAATAGACCCGTCCATTTTAATGGACTCTATGCACTGGGGATAATTGATATCTTTTTCTAAAATATAAACATTTAGTCCTATTATATTTTTTTTATAATTATATATTAATTATTTATTTACTTTTTTAAATAATAGTAATATATTATAATTCTAGTATAGCCTATATTAATATATAATATGTGACATTTTTATGCTTTGCCTTCATGAATGGTATGCCTATTAAATAATATTTTTTACATTTTAACAGATTACGTTACACTGCTGAAGAGGCAGTTGATATGGTTCTAGGAGACGACGATTGGCCCAGTGGAAGTGAAGATGAAAATTTGAGTGATGGAAATAATGATGATGAAATGTATATGCCCAGACCTGACAACCAAAATGATTCTGATAGTGATACAGACAGCGAAGCCCAAAACATTGACAGCTCTTTAGTGAATGAACCAACAACATAAGATATACTGTATAAAAAAACAACTTGTTGTAAATCACTGGTACTTCTAATGCATTATGCAACTATCATTTCAATCAATACTATAATATATATATTTTACTTTACAGCTCTTCAACTCAGAAAGGTCCACGACAATGGAGTTGGGAGATCAAAGACCTACCAAGACAGGAGAGCGAAGTAAATAGTCTTGTGCCACTAGGACCAGCTCTCCAAGCAAAGACTCCACTTGAAATGTTTGAAGTGCATTTCAATAAAGAATGTGTTCAGCAAATGGTGCTGAAAACAAATCGATTTCGCCTTCAACAGGAAAAAACAAATGTGGAACCTGTGACCGAAGAAGATATTCGGTGTCTTATAGGCATTTGTTTTTATATGTCTATTCTGCCTCCACCAAATCGACGAATGTACTGGTCTGCTAAAACAAGGCAGACGCATGTGGCAGATTGTATGACTGTGAATAGATTTGAAGAAATCCTGTCCATTCTACATGCTAATGACAATGAGTTAGAAAAAAAGAGAGGAGAACCTGGCTTTGACAGACTGCACAAGGTTCGGCCTTTGCTTGCTATGATTTTAGAAAATTTTAAAAAATGTGCAGAACCAGAACACTGTGTTTCGGTTGATGAGCAAATAATTCCTTTCAAAGGAAGGCATAGCCTAAAGGTTTATAATGCGAAAAAGCCTAGAAAATGGGGCTACAAGGTTTGGGTACAGGCGGGGCAATCAGGTTATGTGCATCAATTTTTATTTGCCGGTGACACAGTCAGTCAACTTGTAACAGAAGAAAACGTGGGTAAGTCTGGAGAGCTAGTTATCCATTTGACAAAAGATCAACCCCCAAGTTCTTTTGTTTATTTTGACAACTTCTTTTCAAGCCCTGAGCTTCTTGTGGAGCTAAAGAAAAGGAAACTATATGCTACTTGCACGATGAGGGCAAATAGATTACGTAAATGCCCACTAGCTTGCCTCAAAGATATTAAGAAACGAGGTAGGGGTGCTTTTGATTACAGGTTGTCAAAAGATGACAGCATCCTCATATGTCAATGGTATGACAACAAGATTGTACTAATGGCTTCTAATTACTACGGGGTACATCCTCCTAATGCAGTTCGTCGTTACGACAGAACAAAAAAGGAATACATTCAAGTCAAGTGCCCTGCAATGATAAAGGAGTACAACGCAAACATGGGAGGTGTCGACAAATGTGACATGCTGCTGGCTCTGTACAGGAATGAACAGAAAAGCAGGAAATGGTACAAGCGCATACTATTTCACATGCTTGACCTGTGTGTTGTCAATTCTTGGTTGCTGTACAGGGCTGTAAGGCCTGAGTCAACATTACCGCTGGCCAGCTTCAAAATGGACTTGGCTCTGGCTCTTATTGCCAAAGGAAGAAGTGACACCAAATGTGGTTCTGGCAGTGGAGCAAGTTTTCCAACAAAGGCTGTCAATGTGGATGCAAGATTTGATTGCTTTGATCATTTCCCTGCAAAAACTGATAAGAAGGACTCACAAAGGTGTAAACTGGAAGGGTGCACTAGAAAATCAAAGTTTCTTTGTAGGAAGTGCAAAGTTTTTTTGTGCATTACTGGAACAGGGGCTGGAGAAGATTGCTTTTACTTGTTCCACCACAAGCCATGAACACTTTATCATTATAATAAGTCTATGCCTTTGTTGTAAATACATGTTAACAGTTATATGTATTTAATAATTTTTTTAATACAAATATTATTATAATTTTAATTACAAATTTGAGTTTTCAATTTTGTGTACCGGTACCGGTTTTTACATAATTACTGGGTATATATTTTTATTTTTTTAAATAAATATATTGTTCACTATTAATTTGTTTGTTTATTTTATTAGCAATTTGTAATTAATATTCTTTATGATGTTGTGTAAATATATTCAGACCATGTTTACTGATGCACAGAAATATTACAATATTCCTAAAAAAATGATCTTCCGGTGCATGGCGTCCATTATAATGGACAATCTGACCCCACTTTCACAGACCAGACAGGCATATAATTCATGTTTTCCTATCATTTATAGCCTAAAATGAGCCCATATACCAAGTTTCATCACTTACTGACACCTCCTTCATGTGTTATGCATTAAAGGGATATAATTAAGGGATAAACAAGGTATAATCACTTGTATTATTGGCTAGACTAACATCTCATACAATTTCATAGTTAAATATACATATTTGTATAAATTAGACACAGTTTTTCAAGAAAGACTATTTGGTGGGCCATTTCTCCCCACTCTCCCCTATCCTGTGGCCATAAAAATGGGTGAACGCTGTTTCACCAGACCTAAGATTAATTTGATCGAACGGGTACCGTTATATATATATATATATATATATATATATATATATATATGAAGAGAGTGTTTGTCCGCATACGGATCCCCATTGGTCAATTTGAAATCCCATGAGTTTGTGCCACTGACCTATTTAGGCCTAGGCCTATATACTGTCTAAAAATTTTTCACATCGGACATGTTTCTTCGATAGCTCAGTGGTAAACGTAGCGGACTGCAATGCGGGCGACCCGGGTTCAATTCTCCAGTTAGACTATACCTTTTTTTTTTGACAATTTTTTTTTCTAACTATTAAAAACAAAAGACATTGTAAATCTACAGGCAATTTAGATGTTGTAAAATAAAAATACTTGCCTATTTTTTTACCCCATTACAATATTTATTTTAAATTACTTTCCTAAAAATCTTCAGTAAAAAAATAATAATTTAAATATAAGATTTATTGCTTTCATTTAAGTATAGTTTATAAATGTGTTATCTGCACCTTATACAGTCCGGTTTGTTTTTCACCCGGGCGACGCCGGGCAATGTAGCTAGTATATATATATATATATATATATATATATATATATATATATATATATATATTTATTATATATTTTCACGATGTGGACACTGGGAGGGGGTGCGGGGTAGTGGTTGAGTGGGGGTAATGATGGCTGGTTGTCGTGGGGTATGAGGTACCGATGCTGCAATCATCCTGGAACAATGATTACGTTTCTCCTGGCTCGTTTTGATGTTACAACATACACAAACAGACAGTTCTAAGGTATGCAAGCAAATCGCTGGTTACAGTTCAGGTGTTTATTTACGTTTTAAATATCCAATGGTGAAATACATATGAAATTGCACACGAATAGCTAACACTGAATGTATGGTACTGCCGTGTTTTCTAACGTTAAGATACGCGGCTACAGTAAGGAAATTCTAGGACTGGCTCAAACATCTATGTTCAAACATGCGGGGTGATTTAATACTTGAAATATATATGAGGTAAATGTACAGTATTTTAGGCTGAAGGCCAGAAGCAAGGCTTAATTGTATACGTATTTCAGTCTGACCGCCGACTCTAGACTAAATTTACAAGAGTTGAGCGGGAGCCTGGTGAGTCCAGTCACGTGGCAGCTCCTCAATTTGGTTGGGTGATTACATTAATTTAGATTTACATATGACTCCCATCGGTCAGTTCAGACATATATCTGCATAAAGGTAGATTTATTAGAGGGAAAATGGAATGGGGGTAGATGAACAATTATACAGCCAACATTTTGCGGGTGGTGGGGGTGTAAAGGGGGGGGGGTCTAGATGAAAGACAATTTATACAGACGTCATGCTTAGTGGAGGGAACAAAAAGGAGAGAGAGAGGCTTTATCTCCCTTTGATAGAATTTTTCGTGGTTATTTCAAGTGGCTGGTCGGGGGTTAGGACGAGAAATAGTATGTAGGTGCGAAAGTTTCCCCGGTCAAATTCCTGGACCCAACGGGACAATAAAGGAATAACTAATTGAGCCGCTGCTAGCTCGTGTAGGGTAGGGGAGGTAAGTGAGGGGAGGGAGTTGGGGCCCAAGCGGAGGTGGATAGAGGTGTGTACAAAGGGGGTACTGCGTAATGGTTACATACAACGTTGAAATAACAACATGACTGAATATTTACTTGCGCGATATTCTGTACAAATACATTAAATACAACAATGAATTAATAGTTGAAAGCATAATAGAAATATATATATATACATTAAGAGTTCACACACGTACACTCATTCATTCAAGGTGTAGTACCAATTTGGTCGTATTGATTAGTAAGCTCTGAATAGGGAATTTAGAAGAGTGTAGTGAAGGTTAAAAGAGAGGTGAAGAAGAGTGGCGTGGGGTGTTTCAATTGCGTAAGAGAGGGAGAAGATAATGGCGCCAGAACACTCTCATCCTATCTAACCTAAGCTAATCTATGGTTCTAGTTCTACACTACTTCCTATGCTATAATCTATCTATGTGCTAAGAGTCAGAGTTACTTGCAGAACTGTGACATATATCCCCAATGTTTGTATATATATATATATATATATATATATTTATTATATATCCCCAATATTTGAAGCTTCTATCATTAATCCAAACTACAGCGCTTACCTTGTAAGTTTCAAACCACAGTCAAGCCTCAACAAACCATGAAGAACACAAACCATAATTGAAAACCAAGGAAAATTTGTATAAAAATGTGTCTTCTATTCACAATGCATGAAAAGAAATACAACAATAATGTATATCATAACAATCCATCAGTGCTTCATGTAATACAGCCCTTTTTACACGAGATAGACTTTGCGAATAAGTTCACTATAGTCACCTGACTACAGACAATGGTTTTTAAAATTATTGATGGGATAAAGGGGAGTTAATACTTTCTTTATTACAAATTACCATGTTTGGCAAAAACATAATTGTATTATTTTCAAAGTTAATGAGTGACATGAATTCTTCAATTTTGTATTTAAGGAATGTGATCGCCTTCCTTTAAGTAGGTAGCCACTAGTCTGGACAATGGGGCATGCGGCTGAGAGGCGGAATTTTCGTTTGGAGTACCAAAGGTCCTGGGTTCTGATCTTGGTAAAGACTATATGATTTGTTCCCGGGTCTAGAGGGTGTCCCTGGGTCTACCCAGCTCTGATTGCTACCTGACTTTAGCTGGAGTAACGCAAAGGTGGCTTGGCATTGTACTGAACTGGAAATTCCCTAGTATGCCTTGGCCACTGTAACTAGTGAACCCTGCGATTCTGCGATACAGGCCCTATGGATCAATTTGGTCAGACGTGATTACTTTACATTACTAGCCTGATCATGAAATAAAGAATCAATAATAATACAAGGCTCAAAATGTATTACTGTAGGAGATAAGTATGCAACCATCAGTACTGGATAGGCTCAGGTAAAACCTATTATGCCCAATGCCTAGCAACTAGCCCCGTGTTATTCATTTGTGTTATTGTATGACTATAACCAAACAAATACATTTGTTTTACTCTATGACTATAACCAAACTAATACATTTGTTTTTCTCTATGACTATAACCAAACTAATACATCTGTTTTACGCTATGAATATAACCAAACGTAAACATTTGTTTTACTATATGACTATAACCAAACTAATACATTTGTTTTACTCTATGACTATAAAAAAACTAATAAATTTGTTTTACTCTATGACTATAACCACAAATAAATGTGTTTTACTCTATGACTATAACCAAACTAATACATTTGTTTTACTCTATGACTATAACCAAACTAATACATTTGTTTTACTATGACTATAACTAAACTAATACATTTGTTTTACTCTATGACTATAACCAAACTAAAACATTTGTTTTACTCTATGACTATAACCAAACTAATACATTTGTTTTACTCTATGACTATAACCAAACTAAAACATTTGTTTTACTCTATGACTATAACCAAACTAAAACATTTGTTTTACTCTATGACTATAACCAAACTAAAACATTTGTTTTACTCTATGACTTTAACCAAACTAAAACATTTGTTTTACTCTATTACTATAACCAAACTAAAACATTTGTTTTACTCTATGACTATAACCAACTAACATCGAGAGCCGCAATGACGCTTTATATCTACAGGGCGACCTCAATAAGTTGGAGACCTGGGAATCGAAATGGCAAATGACGTTCAATGTTGATAAGTGCAACCTCCTCTCTATTTCAAGGAAGAGGCCTAGGATCCCCACCAGCTATACCTTGCATGGTCACACTCTTGAGAGGGTTTCAGATGCCAAGTACCTTGGAGTGAACATCACAGAAAAACTCCACTGGGGCACACATGTCCATTCTATTGCTGCCAAAGCAAATAGAGCTTGCGCCTTCGTCCAAATGAACCTCAAAGGATGCTCCACCAGGATCCAGACCCATTGTTATAAAAGTTTAGCTCGTCCCATCCTGGAGTACGCATCGACTGTAAGGGATCCTCATCAAAACAACTGATATCTAAGCTGGAGATGACCCAACGTCGAGCGGCACGTCCTATCTTACAAAACTACGGCCTTAAAACTAGCGCCTCAGCTTTGGTGGCCCAACTTCAACTGGAGCCCCTACATCATCGCAGAGCGATAAACAAGGTCACCGCTAATTACAAGATCGTGAACCGCCACGTGGAAATGTCCACTCAGCCAGGCCGAATTCAACAGGTGTCCCGCTCTACCCGAGGCCATCAGCTCAAGCTGCATGTCCCACATGCACGCACCGACGTCTACAAATATTATTTTTTTCCGTCAGCCATTAGGCTGTTGAACACACTGGACCAGGCCTCCATCACTGTCCCTACAGTTCAGGCTTTTAAATCGCCACTGAAGGGCTGGTCTAAAAACCTAAAGTGACACTCTGTCATCTGTTTATAATTGTTGTTTGTGATGCTTTTTATTTTATGTTTATTTAAATTGTGGACTCTTTCCTCGGTTCTAACGGGGTCTCCACAGTATTATGAAGAAGAAGAAGAATCTTATAATGACTTGAATCTAATTGACGCCAATGGACGTTTTGTTGTTCAAGACCAAATGTGTCTAATGGTGAAAACCTGCTAGCAATAAATAAATTATGCAAAAAGGTATATCAATATTATGAAACACCTACTAGCTTACGTCAGGTTGTTTCATACTGAGACTAAGAGATTCTTATAGATTCTTATGGGTTCAATGTTGTGTTACACATATCATCAAGAATGTGATGCGATCCTCCTTCCCCCCACCGAATCGTTACAGTTGACTGCAGAGACTGCATCTAACCCAGTGTTTCTCAAACTGGAGTCCACTGTCTCATAGGACACAACCAAGCGGTTCCTTGGTGACTGTGAAGTGGTTACATATTTTCGATAAATGCATAAAAGCTATAAAGACAATAGGCAAAAAATCACATTATTTTCAATAAACTAATGTTATTTCTAGCTGATTTATTATATCGTTAGATTTCAAAGAGTCAGCTCGCAAAAAAAAAATAAATTAAATGACCGATAGCTAAAAGAATTCCTAATTGGTTTGAAAACTACTGCAAGTTAACCATTATTTAGTATTGAAATAATGTGTTTTGGGTGATTGACAATGACCTTTGTAATGTTTTTTTTTAAACCTTTTCGTTTTTAAAACATGTTTGTCAGGAAAAGTACAAACAATAATATATTTTAAAGAGTTTATCATCAAACAAATTTACATTTAGTATTGATGTATATCTATAATATTGGATTCAAATTACTTTACACTTCATTTACAAAGTACCAAATACAGTACGTGAAATAAACGTGTATTTGGTATTTTAGTTGCCAGTCTTGTGAATATTATGTTTGAGATTAAAAACAAAATTCTTACCTACCCCCACCTTACTGAAATTTTGTTATTGCGAAACTATAAGAACCCAAGTTTTTTTTTATTTTCTTTAACGTCCTTGTAGAAACAGTTAGAAAAATATGCTCCCTCTTCATCCCCTCTCTCTAGCGGAAAATGTTTGGTGCGTAAATACAGTCAACTGTGAATATAAAAAATTCGTCACAGGTCGCTTGTTTCTAAAACTAAACTTGTGGGTTTTATTTCATATATAATGTTGTCTCAATGTCATTGAAAATACTCATGTTTACCTTTTACAGTGTTATGCACTGACTCAATCTTTTCTTTGGCTTCACCACTGGACTTATTATCTCTTACGTGGCTTGCTCTCGTGCGTCTCTTGGGCTTGCGTGACCCATCAGCACTTGAGTTAGGAGAACTCTCTCTCACTACCTGACTACTTTTTATAGGATCTTCCTTCTGTCTAGTTTTGCAGATTGGATTGGACCCATCTTTTGTTGTCTCACAGTTAGTTTTTAGCTTGATGTTAGAGGTCTCGTCCTTACCTCTTAAATTTTGACGATTGCTGTTTATCTTCTTATTGCTATTTGTTTCACATGCAGGTTTGGGTGTAATAATGTCCTCTTTACTTCGAGTAACACAAGTAGCTGCAAATACCTGTTTTAGTTTTGCTGGCTTACCACTCAGTCCCAACAGTTTGGTTTAGTATGTCCCTCTTTCTTGCAGTGGGCACATACACATTTCATAGGTTTCACAGTTTTATCATTTGTATTGTTTACAGCTCTTAAGTTATTGAAGTTGTCTGTTTTATTTCTCCTATCAGAATTAAATTTCTGGTTATGGAATTGCTCTGGTTTATTTCTAGATTGTTGTGATTGTTGTGAGTTTTCTCGGAGATCTCTCGTTGGATATGGATGTAAAAGTACAAAGTCATATGCCAATCAGACTGCTTCTGTAGCTTTAGCCACCTCCCTGTCTGCAATGTGCAGTTTAATATCAGTTATTGTGCAGTTTAGGAACTCTTCAAACAGAATATCCTATTTAAATTCTTCATAGCTATTGTTTACTCTTCTAGAACGTAGCCATCTGTCCAGACATTTTTTCTTTTGCCTAAGAAAATCTGCAAAAGTCTGTTGACTACTTATCCTTAGTTCCCTAAACTCTCTTCTGTATTTTTCTGGTCTACCTTCATAAACACGTAAAACCTTTTGTTTAATAAACTCATAGTCATTGCTTTCTTGTTCACTCAGTGCCAAAACAACGTCCTTTTCCCTTCCTTCAATTAATGCAGACCTGAGAATTAATGCCATCTTATCCTTTGAAAATGCATAGTCTTTACCATTTTTTTCTAGCATTAAAAAGAAATTTTCAGGATCTAGACTTGTAAGTGTTGGGACATAGTCCAATTCTTTGAGTTGAGTTAGCGTGAGCTTATTTAGCTCATCAATAGTAAACATTCTAGTAGCACCCATTATAATATTTGTTACTAACTAGAGTTACTTTAAAGAAAAAAGATAGCGTCCACGGTTCCTCGGCGCATGCGGAATGATCCGCAACCGAATATTTGCACGGATATGACCGTGAGAATAATGCAGGGCATTATCCGCACGTTTTTGGCCTATTCTAAATGAGCGTTATCAACAGACCCACATTTTCAAAAACAAATTGTGAGAGTTAGGCTATACTTATGACTTATATTAACTTTTAGGCCTATATGTTATTATTTAGGATCATATTCCTAGCCCTAACCGGGCCTAACCAAGAGCATATTATCGATCATAACAATAGCTACATCAGTAGGCTATTAGTATAACTCTAAATTTAAAACTAACATAAATTTCTATTTGTCACTAATTGTGATTAACACATAAGAGTTAAGAGTCAGGCTAAATAATCTTTTTGTTTGAATTAATTATAAGATAAGATTACTTTATTGATCCAAACAAAACGAAATTTGACTTGGTTAGGGCCTACGGTAGGCCTACATAAATTTCGTCGTTCAATATAGCAATATAGCCTACTTAAAACAATATAAAGAATCATTTGTACTAAAGCACAATTATTGACATTCGCGCACAACACTAGGCTACACCACTAGGTATTGTAACTATCATACCATTTATTTATTATACAAGAAAAAGTATCATTCAGGAGTCAGTTATTGTATTTTCTGGCTGACAATAAAAAATGGTTTTCTCGTTTTACTCAAATTAAATATATATAAAAAAAGGTGGATGATGCTGGGGTAGAACTTGCGTGACTCTGGTTGCTAGATCGCAGTTCTAGCCACTGTACTCGGGATTCGTCGAGGCATACACTGATGGGAGCGCGATCAGTAAGACCGAAGCGCGTTCTGGGTATGGTGCTCTTGTGTCGTAATTGAAGGCAGTAGAAAAACGGGCTGAGCTAAGTGGGCATTGTGGAGGAATCTGCATCTTTTATGCGGAGATGGAAGCCATCAGAATTGCCGTAGAGGCAATTGGGAAAACGTTTGAAGAAACACAAGCTGCTCGTGCTGATGTGATAATCTTCAGTGATGTGCCTTCAGTGCGCCAGGCCATCGACTACCTTGGGTCGTGGCCCGATCTGCTTGTACGACTGTTGGCTGCTATTTCCGACCTGATCCTCGGGTACGAGGTGAAGGTTATTTTGCAGTGGATTCCAGGTCATGCAGTAGTCGCTGGCGATGAGATAGTGGATGCCTTGGCCAAGAAGGGATCCCTGGTACCCACTCCAAAGGGTTCGTCCACCTTTGAGAGTGCCCGCAGATCAATACGTGAGTGGGAGTCAAGACAATGGTTTAAGAACTGGGATGAGTCTGACAAGGGTCGAGGTGTGTGGCATTTAAAACGACCAAATCGAGCTGATCCGTGATGGAAGCTAGGCAGGCGGGAACAGGCAACCATCGTCCAGTTCCGCACTGGACACTGTCCCATTGGTGCCTATTTCGGACGAATTAGGCCCAATTTAGATTCGCGGTGTCGACACTGCCTTGAAGCAGAAGAGACGGTCGAGCATTTGATTTCAGACTGCCCTGCCTTGCAGGAGGAAAGGGTAGATGGGAAGGGTCAACAAGTTGCACCGAACCTTTATGGTGATTTAGCTGTGCTACGTAGTACAAGTGTGTTTGTCCTCTGAACCCTAAGAGATTAGTCTCGGTTCGATCACTCCGGTGAAGTGAGGTTTAAAGTCTGATAATTTCAGCGGAATTTCCATCGCGGGTCTGCTCGATTAGGTCGCTTTAATTGCTGCCACACACCTCGACCCTTGTCAGACTCATTCCAGTTCTTAAACCACTGTTCTGATCCCCAAGCACATATTGCTCTGCGGGCGCTGTCAAATGAGGACGGATTATTATAGATTATTTTCACTCACGAGATACGAAGACTCGAGGCAATGCGTAACCCTTATATTGTTTATAATTGGACACCATTCCAGAAGAAAGATAATGCCCATAATATTATGTTTGTTTTTTGCATTAAAAGAAATCATTGTGTCTTATAATAAATAATCATTGTGATTATTTTATTATTACTGTATAACATGTATTTTGTATTGAATAGTGAAGGACTAAATGTGCCACTAACAACACAATTAGTGGTTTGAAAAGAGTTGAAAACTTTTTATCACGGTGTGTTTTCCAATCCAGTAACCAAGAAGCCACATGTGGACATTTGAAATACCACACCGTAGTTCTCGCCATAGCCCAGCCCTCGGCAGCTGACGTCATCGATTTCTACGAAGTACTCTTTGGCACCAAGGAGCAAAAACATTTAAGAATGGAAGTAACTCTTTTAGTGTAATTACAACTCGTATATCATTGGTTGTCCCCATTTTATGTTGTCAATAATTAGAGTGTCTGTGAGAAAGCGAGAGAAAGAGAGAGAGAGGGAAAATGAGGGAGAGAGAGAGAGAGAGAGAGAGATAGAAGAAAGAAAGAGCGAAAGAGAGAAAAGAGATAAAGTAATTTAGTATACCATTCTCAAAATGAGGACAAAAGAAAAAATATATATATATATATATTTACAGAAACAGACAGTTATAGATACTGGAAGAAACAGACAGATATACACACATATACATATTGACATAAACAGACAGGAAATTGTACTTAAAGATTAAACGAGCCATGCTTAAACACGTTTGAATAAGTAGAAACAAAGAATTATGTTATAATAGCGAAGGGCATAAATAGACATAGAAGCTTAAATGGATGGATGCAGAGTGAGCTTGAGAATGAAAGAGAAAATGTGAGATATGTGTACTAAAGACATACTGACACACACATTATATAAAGATATAGAGACTAAAAGAAATAGGCAGACGGAGAAAGAAAAGAAGTACAAACAAAAAGAATCCTGTCTGTAATCAAGTTGAATTCAAAACATAATATCTTCTATTTCATTTAACAACAATAGGGTTTTCCTTCATCTACTCTCACGATTTTAATTATAATGTTCTTTTATTTTCAAACTGTCGATACAAGTCCATAGACAGACTTCTTTAAACATAGTCTGCTGTTCAAAGTATAAGTCAGTGCTTGAGATAAAGTTTGAAGTCTGTTTCTATTTATCTTATTGTGTTTATTTTTTTTTTCACATTTTGGTTTTAGTTTTTTAACTATTTTATATGACAAGATTATATTTCTTTATTAATGCAAATAAATGGAAATTCGTTTTGATTACAGTGTGTCGTCTTGCAGCATTTTTTAAACAATATAAAAGGTGGAGTTTTCATATCAGAGAATGAATGGTCTTTCCCAGTTCCACCCATGACTACACTATGTCCTAACATATGAGCAATACACGATATGTTCATACAATACTATACTCATATTACAGAACAACAGCAACATTTACACTGGTCCATACTATCTGTCCATCAATATCTAAGACCAAACAAATACACAGTAAAATATTATGCATAATCTAAACCATCAGGCATTGTACTACTTGCCATTGTAAAGAAGATGAAGTTCTAATACATACAAGCTGCTATAATAAATCTGACTACTACCAGGTTTGTACCAAAAACTCTATATACAAGTTATGTGATATACAGTGTAATGCAGTACACTATGACAAATGATGATTGATATTTAGGTCCTACATACAAATACAAACTAATTATGTACATCATCAAGACTAACTTAAGCTGAACTTTTTCCTGCTACAGATAATGACTTGATACATTCAGGTTACTATGGACAAATATGATAAGTCTAACCAAAAACTCTCATGTAACGAGAAACTGCGCACCCTGTTAAATGTTCAAAGACAAATTGTGCACCTTATTAAATGTTCTAAGTGAAATTGTTCATCCATGTTCAATATACTAAGAGAAACTGTGTACCCATGTTTAATGATTTAATACAGTTAGGCCTATGTCTGCAATTTTTAAAAAAGTAAATCTAGTTCTGATAACTAAGTAATACTCATGCATTTTAAAACATTTCATTGTTATCTCCCTTAGATTAATTTCAGTAAATACGATTGTGTCTTTATTTTATTAATGCATTATAAATATGATTTTTTTTTAATTTACATTATTAATAGATGTTTGTTTATTATTATTATTTGTTGTTTGTTGTTTAAATTTCTTTAATTATAAATCTTTAAATTTTGAATAAAATAATTTACTATTATCAAAATGTTCATATTATATTGTCACGTGCGAAATCAGCTACTGACGTATAATGATATTTTTAAAAATGTAATATTTATACATTCTTTTGATTCATATCCCTATTGGATCTCACAAGGTTGTATAAGAATTATTATTGATGTTTTTTGGAGCAGATTTGATGTTTATTTGGCTCTTATGATGTTCTTTCTATGTATGAAGTGAATTAGATAAACTGTTTCTTAATATAGAGGAAATCCACAATCCTGTTTGAATGATTAAACACAATTTTATTCCAACAAGTTGAGATGATAAATATAACAGTAACACAGAATACATGTACCAATATTATATGATGAAACTTAATCAGTTGAGATTCTTCTATATCGTACTAAGCCGTAATCCTATCTTTAAGAAAGTGGTCAAAAACAGTCCTCACACATTAGCGCCCAAGCTAGAACTAAAACTAACTTCTTCAACCCTCGTGCATATGACGTATTTAATGCTATGACGTAGTGTCTAGACATATACATGTTTTATTCCTAACACGGAAAAATTTCGGGTTTAAGATTATTTCTTTTTAACTTTAGTTAATAATAATAGAACCAATATAATTATGGAAATAAAACTACTTTTGTAACAATATTATATTGAGTGTCTGTATTAGATCGCAAGATGACCTAATGTCGATACATTTGTTTACCATTTGATTTATTCAAGTATAATCAATCTAAAACTAAATAAACATATTTATAACAAAATAAACATGACGTCATAGATATAAACAACAAGAAGACATTGATAAATATATGTATAAAGTTTATTCAAATACAGAAACAATAAACTGTTTCAAATGTTTACAAGTAAAATATTTACAATTTATACAAACTATAAATTTAACAGAAGAGAATATAATATCTTTATATCTAAACAAAAACAATAAAAAGAATAAAGATTTATAGATACATGGAATAAATTAAATATGATATAAACAGATATAAAACATCCTCCATGTTGTTTACATTATGACACACAAGTAATTCAGTAAAATTACACGACTAAATCAACTCCACTGTAATTAAGTCCAGACTTTAAACTTCCACTATGGACAGGGGCAGTAGACCAACCACCACCATACCCCACACAGTGGACAGCAGCTCCACTACTTCCTGGACATGTACATGTTGTGTAGGTAAACTTATGGTCATACTCCCAACTCCCCACCTTTACTTTGTCCTTCCATCGACCAACGCTGACCTGTTTAGAACATCCATGAGGATGTGACACTATAAACATCAACTTGTCAATATCTCGAGATTTAAAGTATTTGTCATAGACTTTGAACCAGACATCATAAAAATGTTTCATCAATTTCTCCAATTTATTTCCCAAATTTTCATCACAAGTCACACAGTTAAACATACACTTGTCTGTCTCAATGTTTAATTTAACAGGACGTACCTTATCTTTAAGAATAACAAATTCACTATCATCACTATCATAAAACAATTTCAAGGTCGTGTGGCTTGCTTCAATGTCATCAACAACCACATATGCAGCTGTAGCCACATAAATCTCCCACCAAACTTTGCTGGGTTTGTCTGAAGCTTTACATTTATCACATGGACATGTTGCATAGTTCCATTGTTTTTCTTTATCTGTGTACTTTCCCACTCCATACATCCTCCCAGTTGCTGTCCTCAATGTTTTCTTTCCTCTCAGTTCAGACAAAAAATATGGAATATTTGTGTTTGGCCAAAACTCTGGTCTGTCTGGACTGGTCATGGTGACACTTAGTCTAACTGTCAGGTCAGCTGCAGCTTTGATGAGTTCATACAAATCACTGTCCTGGTGACCTTCAGGTAGATGTTTTAAGCTGAATGATTCAATAGGTATAAATTCTGGATGACCTGGATTCTTCTTACAGTTTGCCAAATGTGTGTGTAACCCAGCTTCCCTTCTTCTATTACCTGATTCTCATGTTCACCTGTACAGGTAAAAAAAAATGTAAACAAACTGAGTAAACTTTATGTAAGAAATATGGTTTCTATTTATTAGCAACATTATCAAAACACAAATTGTTACGTTCCCTAATTTTGTCATTTTTGTTTTCCCCTGTGTTTATTGGTGTGCGCTGATTTCTTTTTTTATCTCCCCTACACCCAGTATTATTTTGTCTCCCATTCTTTCAATTGTGTTGGTCACGCTTGACCGCACGCTTAAGAATGTTTTTTTTTAATTAATATTATTTTTCTTTCTGTATTGTATGTACTGATAACCCGGTTTCCCTCGCTTGAACACGAGGTTATTTTTTTTTCTACTTGACACAGTGTGTTGTGTTTCTGGTCAGTCTTGGTAAGAGAGTTGAGTCGACCGGTCTTTTTACGTAGTGTATCTTTGTAAGTAGTAATTTATCTTAGATTCTCTTTGGTAATATAGTTTGTCTATTTGTATTAGCATTTCTTGTGTATTATATTTTAGAGTTTAAAATTTGTATTTTCTTTTGTACTTGGTATTTATATATGGTAATTGTCTTATTTCTGTATTAAATAACAAAAGTATTTTGTTAATCTTAAATCTTTACTTGATAGTATTTTTGTTTTGCGTTACGTTTTATTTGCTTAATTTATTTAAAGAGTAGAAATTTAGTTTATTCTTTTGGGGGTTTATAATATAATACTCTTCTCGGTAATACTTTGGTTCAGCTGCCTCACAAAAAGTAGGGTTCTAAAAAACTCCAACTGAAAATTTTTTCGCGTGGATCTATTGATAAGTGTCTTAGGAAAAGCGGCAAACTATTGAAAATGAAAAAAAAAAAATTTTTAATCGAAAAAAAGATTCATTTCAATTGTGTTTACCAAAGGCTTGTGACGTCACACAGCCATAAAACACGATGCATGAATAAATTTTGCAGCGATTCCTATGACACTCATCAATAGGTCCTAATACGAACATTTTCAGTCGGAATTTCTTAGAACCGATACCAAAAAGGGAAAAGGGGCAAAATAGCACCAAATGAATACAAAAATAAAATTATTCTTACCGTATTTCATATGAAATAACACAAAAAGACACAAAATCCTATTGTTCTTTCTTCCTTACTAGTTGAGACCACCTACTGTCTTGTTGCGCATGCGTGCCATGTGCTTTTCTAGATTACTACTTCCTGTCCCAACATATGGCCAGGTTGGCCGATACTACTCATTAACAAATACTTAGAAAGCCTAGAAACTAACCGATAGTAATCATTAACAAATACTTAGAAAGCTTAGAAACTAACAGATAGTAATCATTAACAAATACTTAGAAAGCCTAGAAACTAACCGATAGTGGAAAAAAATCTGGTCCGAGAAGCGCGTGGTACATGGAGTGTGTGCGTTTGGTATTATAGTATAGGGATGAAAGAAAAAATTAATAAAAATAAAAAAATCAAAGAGACGTAACAAAATTTAACTCAAAAAGCTCAATAAAAGTAACAATTTTTAATTAAACATGCAAAATTGTCAAATTTTCAACATTAAATAAAAATCACACAAATGGAACCGCTCAATAAAATCTAGATTGTCGTATTCAGGACAAAAAGATTTTTAAATTAATATATGGCACTTAGAAAAACTCCGTGAGGCAGTTAAACCAAAGTATAGCCCTCTTCTCTTTATTACGTTTAACGAGCCACTCTACAAATTTAATTGATACGTAATAAAATATACAATTTTAAAGAGTATTTAATAAATTTTACATTTTGCATTAATTTACCAATAATTTACCTCTTAGCAGAATGTTCTGTTTGTTTGACTGGTCATCATTTTGTTTAGGAACTGGACAAACTCCATCTTAAATGTTCAGTTTACCCATTAATAAATAGTGTTTATCAAATGTATTTAATTTGTTTATAATTTTGAGGCAATAATAATAATCTGTATCCATATGTTAATATTTTTTTTCCTAATCCATATATTTATATTATGGGGCGCAATGGCCAAGCATAAGCTCGGGTTTGAATCCAGGCGAAGGCTAGAAATTTTTCCTGGGTCTGTAGGGTGTCCCTGAGTCTACCCAGCTCCAATGGGTACCTTTTAGTTGGGGTAAAGTAAAGGCGGTTGGGCATTGTGCTGGTCACAAAGTTTCCTAGTACGCCATTGCCAAAGAAACTGGTGAACACTGCTTCACCGCCCCATGAATAAAATCGGTCCGTTGGATACTTTCCTTTCCTAGGTCTATATAATAATATTTATCCTAATTCATATATTAATATTTATCCTACTCAGCCTACTCTAAAATTACATTAGAAATACCTTCATAAATTTGTTCCTTACATTCTGTTCTTGGTAATTTCAGTCTCAAGTTTCCCTTAAGAATAGAAAGAAATGGTAAATAGCTTTAAATCATAAGTTCAAACAGTTATTTAAAAATATTTCAGAATTATTGTTTAATATGAATATGAAATATAATTACACAACTGTAAATTATGTGTGTCTTAAATTTGTCTATGTTCAATGCTATTTTTATTGTTCTTATAATATTGTTATTTGACTCTCAAAATTTACCTTTAGGCCTATATTAAAAGTAGTTAAATTGACAATTGAAAGTCACATTCAAATCTAACTATTGTAAAAAAGCAAATAGAAACTTGTGTTTTCCATAATTAAAAAAACCAAATTTAAAGAAAGTATGGGGACAATTTTCTTTAGAAATAAATATACAACTGAATGAGGAATTTTTAAAAATTAACAAAGAAACATTAAAATATATGAAAAATGAATTGATTTAATGATGCAATATTGAATAAAAACGATTTCATTATTTTTATTGAGCCAATATAAAGTACTATATAAAGCCTGATTTAAATTTAATATTTTTTAAACAGGTTTCTTTAATATAAACTTTAATAGAGCCCTCTAGTTAAATGATTAAGTAATAGGCATAAGGCTTATGTAGGCCTATAAATGTTTTTGTAATTTTTTTTTTTTAATTAAGCCTACTCTTTTTTTTATTGAGATATTCTTATACAATTATATAAATAGGGTTAGGAATTTTTCCTAAATCAAAATATCACAAAAGACTTGTGGTCCTTCTCAATGAAGGCTATTTATGCTAAAAAGTTAAACTCACTCTAGTAGCACAATAAGTTTATGAATGTAAAGAAGTAAATTAAAAAAATTTAAATTATTTAAAATTAAATAGCCTACAACTAAATAGGTACCAACATGGCTTCAGGAAAAATAGATCATGTGAGACTCCATTAATAGGCTTAATATATGACTTGTCTAAGGGATAAGATAATAACAACCAAATTGATGCTTTATTACTAGATTTTTCAAAAGCATTTGATAAAGTTCATCATTCTAGTCTACTAAAATTTTTTAAATATTTTGGCATCTCTGGTTCCTTACATCAGTGGATTCAGGACTTTCTTATAGGCAGAGAACAAACAGTGATAATAAATGGCTCTAAGTCATCACCAATAACTTTAAACTCAGGAGTTCCACAAGGAACTGTTCTAGGACCCTACTATTTCTAATTTATATTAATGATCTGCCAAATTGCATCAACACAAAAGTAAGATTATTTGTCGATGATTGCATAATTTATAGAATAATAAAGGTAGGAAAAGATAGTGAACTTCTACAAAAAGACCTAGATGAACTACAAAAATGGGAATCAAACTGGAGTATGTCTTTTCACCCAGAAAAATGCCAACTAATAAGGGTATCCAAGAGAAAGAAACATATAATTGCAAACTACTTCATTCTTGGTAAAGAAATAACTCAAACTAGCAATGCTAAGTATCTAGGAGTAATAATAAATGATAAGTTATCTTGGAACCCTCATATTGATGAAGTAATTAAAAAATCAATCAAACATTAGGATTCATAAAAAGGAACTTTTACAAATGTAATAGGAACATAAAACTAAAATGCTATCTCACATTATTTAGGCCTATACTAGGATATGCAGCACCTGTATGGGACCCATCAACTAAAGAAAACATTAAAAATTAGAACAAATTCAAAAAAGAGCTGCAAGGTTCATAACTAGCGAATATTCCCAATTAACAAGAGTAACACCATTAGTCAAATCATTAAACCTAGAAACACTAGAAGACAGAAGGGCAAAGAGTAAAGTATTAATAATACATAAGGCATTAAACTCTAATTTAGAAATACAACACAATGACAACCTGTTGCAAAGCTCAGATAAACATAAAGACAAAAACACTTTCCTTGTCCCTTATGCGAGAACAAATGCATATAAGTACGCTTTCTTCCCGAGTGGCATTCGGGCATGGAATGGGTTGCCTGAACAAACCAGGAAAACCAGTAACTTAACATCATTTAAAACATTAATAAAAATGCAAGACTAGACTCGGACCACGGATGAGCTTAGGACGCAATAATCTTCTTTATAGAAGGAGCGTCTGTAATGTATAAGATAAGATAAGATAAAAACAACAAACAAAACCAAATATTTCATAATATAAGCTCAATTTTTTAAAAGTTAAACTATAACAAAAATTGAATTATAATATTTTTTTCTAATTAAAGTCTCAGCATAAGTCATACGAATTAGTCTTATTTTTCTTAGTACCTGTAATCAGAAGTTTTCAAAAAGCAATAAGCCAAAGCAAAATTAAAATGGCTTGAGGCATAGCCTTTGTCACATAAACAATAACAACAACAAATTAATACAACAGAAAGAAAACATCAATAAAATGTCAAAGAGATTTTCAGATTTAATGAAAAGTATTATATTTTAGTTATATAATAAGTAGGCTACTATTTAAAAATATGAGGATAGTAGCCTACCATTTACATTTAAATTATATTTAATTCCCAAAGGAATAATACTTGGTGATACTAATCCCTACTTTAAATAGTGCTTAGGTCTATGCTATGCTTATACTTCACATAATTATAAACTTATAACGAATAGTGACTTATTAACTTATTCTAGTTTTATTTCATCATGATTCATGTCAACGATTTTATCTTTTATCAATTTGTAATTACATTAACAGCACACATAGCCTACATAATATTAACCGTTCGCTGTTCTTACAACATAATTATTCAATAAAGTTATGAAATTTCGTTAAAGTGCTGTAGTCTCAATTAAAAAAAAATCTATCAATGTACACTTTTAAACTAAAAACTCTAAGACTAAAACCTAACAATTAAAGTGGCTAGGAAGTAGACTAGTCTAGATCTAGAGGCTTATTTCTAAAAAGACTGTCGTCTGCTAAGCAGTCCGACAAATGACCTTTACCTTGCAAGTAGTAAATGTAATAGCAGTTTTTTTCATTAAGTTTTCAATGTATAAAATATTTATTGAGTGAAATATATATTAAGAAATTACTTAGTTGTGTGTCAAAATAAATAAATAAACTTCTGTATTAAAAATTATCAAGTAGATTAAAGTCTCTTCAATTAAAGTTTAATTAAACCCTTTGTTGCATAGCGTCCAATATATTGGACACTTTTTCGAATTTTTTAATTCCCATACCTTTAGCTTTATGCAAAAGATATTTTGTTCTGTGTCTTAATGTTTCTATGGACCATGTTTTTTAATAGCCAAGAGCCGGTACTCTTGACTACTTTTTTTTTCAATAACAATTACAATGGAAGACGTTCAAAGCCTTTAAGAGGAAAGGGACATTTTATTTTTTTGTACTCAACACAATACATCTAATAATTTAAAAATCTATTGTAAGTGTGTATTTATGTTACAGCTGCATAACTAAACATATTCTAGCGTATATATTTTGATATTTATAAGTCAGAATGATTTTTAGTGCCATGTCCAGTTTATTGGACACCATGCATACAAGGAGGAAGTACTATTTATAGGGTTGTCCAAAATATTGGACGCCATGCATAGGAGGACTCTTACAGTGTATTGGTAGAATATAAAAAAAATGTAGTATGTATGTAGATATCAAATAGAATGACAAAAGAGAAGAATGTTTATTTTATTATATTGTACAAAGCTCAAAAGAAAACTTATATTAAAAATATAATGTAAATGTAACCTAAAAACTTTGAAAAAGCATACAATGAATTAAAAATAAACGTTTAAAAAATATATTACTTTATTGGCTTTGCTAATTTTTCTCATTTTTTATTATAAAATGTATAATTTACAAACTGATACATGCTATATTTACATGTGTTTAATTGCTAATTATAAAAACTTTCAAAATATGTAGTCAAATTATGATTATACATTAGAAACTACTAAAAATAAAATTATTTGTCTATTTCGTCTTATGAGGACAAAATGGATCCTGGCGTTCATGGCGTCCAATATAATGGACATTCTGACCCCACCCCCACGGGCACGATAGGTCAAAAATTGTTTTTTCAGAGTTATTTTTATGTTGATAGAAGGCTGTGTACCAAAAATCAACTCTGTATCTCGACTCCTTCATACCTCATGCAACAAAGGGTTAATTAAAGTTACAATTTTGTTAAAAATGAGAACGACAACATTTTTGCGGTACAATTACTTATTTATTATACTTTTGACTATTTGCTGAATTGTTTTCTAAATTTTCGAGTTGTTATATAATTTAAAGGCGTAATAAAAAAAATAGACTCTAGACTGTAATATTGCTAATCAATTATGTATTGTAAATAGCACGTATATAGATTATTGCAAAAATTGGGTTATGACGTAAGGCTGTGTACAAATGTAAGCCTACCAATAAGGCCTATAGGGTTTTAGTGGGGCAAGAAAAAAAGGAAGGGGGGAGTGACAAATAAAAGTCTTTAAAGTGGTGGGAGGGGCAAATATACAAAGGGAAATAATGAACTGTTGAAGAGTGTACATTAAAAATATCAATAGTTAAAATTTAAAATCTTATAAAGACCCTACTAAAGAAATAAAATTAAAATATTTTTTTAAAGAAAATTAATAATATATAGGCCTATGTAAAAATATATAAAATATTTCAAAACAATTCTCGGTTTTTGTAAAAAGAAAAAAAGGATGAGGGGGGGGGGGGGTTAATTCGGACGAGTTCTCCCTGCTAACCCCCATACTGTGTACAGAAGCGTATAATTTTCTATTTATTTATATTTACGTTATAGAAATTTTGTAAACCTACCTGAGCAATAGACTGTATTTCACATCTAGATGTAGATGACTCTGAAAAAATAAAAGACAGTTTATAAATTTAACATCATTCCATTATTATTATACCTTTAAATACTTGTTAATGATTTGGTCTTGGCCATTGCCCGTATTGTATACAATATTTCTTAGTGTAGGCCTATAGCTTCTAAGCATGAATTGTTTATAGACTTTCTTTTAGATAGAAGATTTTTACGTGCTAGGCCCAAAACACCTGCAGGGAATGGTCGGCGGCAAGGCTAGAATCCGGGCTGTTTTGTTGACAGCCCCGTGAACTAGCCACATGATCAGCCGACCTTACAGCTTAATCTACAAAGAAGAATAAATTAATTTCACAGGGTATTTTTATATAGGCATAGATTGTTTATGAACTCCCACAAGATGTTTCTTTAAGTGTCACACTAGACAACAGTAAAACCATGATCATATATATACAAGTCTAGGCCTATAGAGGATACCGGTAAAAAAATAACTGGGGCGAAATATAATTTATGAAGCTTTAAGGTTTCAAAAAAAATGTTTTCTTTTCCTAAACATCGTTGAAACAAGTTTGAACTATTAGATATTTACACTGCTTGATATAGTCGTTCCTTGTCCAACGAGCCCTAGGTGCAAATCTCAACTCGCTTTACGTAATTAAAGGTTCTATAGTCTTATTTTAGAGTCTAGTACTATTTTGACGACTTCAAAGGCCATTTTAGTGCATTAAATTATAAGGCATTTTTATATAGGCCTCTGTATACATATATAAGGGGCAAAAACGACGAGATTTTAATCTAGTACTAGTAAACATCACCAGAGCATCCATATAGAACTAACAAAAATGTTTGGACAAGGGCTGACTGAAAGCCAAATACACGAGCGGTTAACAATAAAAAAGAGAGAAGGATCAGACACACCTTGACCTTGATATGTGACAATAGAAAGCATGACATATATCGGTCAATAAATTAAAGTGGATTTCAATAGGCAGTAGAAAACAGGACCTGAAAAAAACACAACATAAAACACAGATCAGCTTGAGGACAAACCAATAAATTACCGGAGTGGGTTAAAATAATTCTCGATATGACTAAAAATAAAATTCTCTACACGTCACAAAAAGCGTGCGTCAGCTAGCTATTTTTAGAATATGACATCAACTTTGTTCAAATAGAAACATTATTTTAGTAACATTCTAAGAGACAAAAAAATAAATATTAATATAAAAATATTAATGTATTGGATACTAACTAAATAATAAAATATGGGTCGATTTGACCCAAACAGTTGGGAGGTCGTGGCGCAGGATAGGCCCACCAGGAGGTCAGGAATCAAAGAAGGTTCCCTGCTTGCAGGAGAGGAGCGCGCAAGAAACAAGAAGGTGAATAAAAATGTGGTCTCCTCCGCTGCATTCATATTGGGTATGCAACCTGAGTGAACGTGCCTGTACTTCCAGGAATGGCCTTATTAGCCACATGAGGTCCTGCAAAGGAAATGGATCGTCTCTCGAGACGTACAATGCCAACCAATAAAATATGTATTTATTTGTTTTGCCTGTATTGACATTTTCCAGATTTTTAACTTCCAATCACTACGACTATCACTACGACTTTATTAAACGTTTTAATTCTATGACATTCAAACAAAGCCTAGTCTAAATAATAATATATTACAACTATAGAAAAAAAAGGATATTTTAAAACAAAACACTTTATTCTGAATTTATATATAAGCTGCAAGTGGGCTTATTTATAATGCAGAAGGGTAAAATATAATTATTTAAAACAAATATAAAATAATGGAAAAGTTAGTCTATATTCTACATAGACATATACAGCTACAGATATTCAAAAATGAAATAATAAATATAAGTTAATATACAGAGATAGTTTTTGTATATAGTGTAAATAAAAGTTTGTTGTTTTTTACCTGAATATTCCATTGCAATCAGTAGAAATGTTATTTGGGTTTGAATCTAATCGACCATGTATGGAGAAGTGAAGCTTACGTCAATCTACGAATTTTTCTATAGGGGAAAACCATATATAAAAGGTATTAAAAATGCTTATATGTATATATATATATATATATATATATATATATATATATATATATATATAATATATATATATATATGTTTTATTGATTTAATACCTATTTTTAATTGATTTATTCTTAAACAATTTTAAATAGGTCACTTTATTTTCTAAATCAAAATATCACACAAAATAATAGATACACTTTAGATTTTATAGACCTTCTTAATGTAGGCTTATCATCATCATCAATCCCATGACCGTTTTGGTCGTTGGGGGGAGCAAATGGACACCTTAGCAGTCAACTTTCTCCACTTTTGCCTATCTTGAGCGGTTGTCAATAGTTGAGTCAACTTTAAGCCCTGTCCAATACTTTACGATGTCAAAAGCAGCATCTCCGTTAACGACCTCTTCTACGTCCACCATCCTCCCTGCCCTGGAGGATTATTTTTTACAGGATATTGTGCCGCAACAAATGACCGAACCATGTCAGTTTGCGCCTTTTGATTGTTGTCATAATGTTTTATTGAGCATAATGTAGGCTACATATGCTAACAAGTTAAACTTACTATGTGACCCATTACGATTCTGAGTTTAGACAAGCATATAAACATTCCGTTAGGGTAAATCATTTGAACTTACATACTACAACTAAAAGGTACACATTCAAAATTATTAAACTTTTACAGTAATAAAATATATATATTTAAATTAATAATAGTCTAAGCCAGGCGTTGGCAACTCTTTTTATAATAGCGAGAAAAACTAAAATTTCTCACGCATTCAGAATGCCAAACTAGAATTTCTAAGGCAGTAAGCGTGCCAAACTAGAATTTCGAACGCATTCAGCGTGCCAAATGACCCAATGTTATCCTGTCCTTTTCTTGTGAAAGAGACTTGACTGGCTTTTTTGGAAGTCTTTGTCGTGCTATTGGCAACCATTCTGCGTGCAATGTCTAGCACGCGTGACGTAGGTTACCGTCCCCTTGTCTAAATATAAGGTATACGATTTTGTCTTATTAAAACTAATACAAGTTATAAAAGCAACAAGCCAAAGCAAAATTGAAAGTGTTTCGGGCATAGCCTTTGCCAATTTAACAATAACACATTATTGAAACGAATAACTTTTATAATATGTCAAGATTCTAAAATTAAAGTTTAAAGAGACTAGAAAGTAAGCTAATTTCTAGTTTCTCAACTACAACAATTATGATTAGAAACAATTACATATTTAAAATTTGATTATTTGCTGTATCTTTGTTTATAATATTTTTTGTAGTTGTTTGTTCATGTTGCTGTTAATTAAATACTTCCTTCTAAGTAAAATATATTTGTGTAAACTCTAGACTGTAATACAATTAAACTAGTAATTTATAGTATATTGTATATTTACTGTTAGATTATGTAAAAATTGGGGAGGGCGTAGCAGGGTAGGCCAGGAAAAATTTAAAGGGATTTAGTGGGGTGAGAATGGGTGGGGGACAAATAGTAGGCTACAAAGTTGTGGCAGGGGCAAATATGTGAGGGCAATTAGTGAACTGTTCAAAGGTCTACATAAGTTATAATTTTGTATAACTGTAACACATTTTCTTCACTATCCTACAATATATTCTGGCATTTTCTTTTTTGAAAAAGGCCAATGCACGGACATAATGTTTTATGTTGTATAGGATATCAAAATCCACATTAAAGACGTCTTCTTTTGAGCTAAAATAAACAACTCTGCCATTTACAGTGGAAGAAAATATTGTCAAGCAAATACTAATGTTTGAGGAAATGATGTTTAGCGTCAAAAACATGCCCCGATACAGTAAACGAATAAATTAGCTTAGGTTAATAATTTGCATCATACATTTAGCAAAACAAAAAGAATGTCGGCTAAAGATTAGTACAATTCATCTATGAACGTCACCAAAATTTAAGTTTACTAAGCCGATATCTATAACTAGAGGATCCTGCTTTAATAGAACAGGTCTAAAAATATTTTACGACAAGCTTCAAATTTAATATATTAAAATACTGGACCTACATTCCCTTGATGTTAATGATAGACACAAATTGTATGAAACACTTTTATCAACAGTGCCAAAGACAAGACACTGACTAATAGCAGCAAAAGGATATCATGAGGTCGGGTCTCTCTCTAGTACCGAGAAAGGTGTAACAACCATAGGTTGGGTCTCTCTTTAATGCCGAGTACCAATAGTTCGGCACGGTGGCCGTGCAGCCGGGCGTTCTACTGTCGTACCGAGGTTTCTGGGCTCGAATTTTGTTGCAAACTAGGATTCTTTCCCGAGTCTGGAGTGTGTGCCTGAGTCTGCAAAGCTCTGACAGGTACATGACCTTAGTTGGGGTAAAATAATGTCTGCAATGATAACGGGTACTGGTTTACGAGTTTACGTACGATGAAAACCTCTAGGAAGACATGATACAATGTTTAATCGGTAGAGTATGGGTACATCTTCATACTTTATATCAGCCTCACAAAGTGCGTTAACGAATAATTATACTTGTTAATTAATTATTAACTATAAATAAGATGTACATAAATAGACGTGAACTTATAAATCTCAAATAATTTAAAAAAAAAGATTAACGCCAAATAAAATACTAGGAACGAAAGGAAAATAGAGGCAAGTTCCTGGGTTTCAAAAACAAAGAAGAAAAGGGTAAAATAGATTTACCAATAAAGCTTACCGAAAGTCTAATGCACATATTTACATTATTTGGCACTCTATTATGATACTTTATTACTCATGATACTGTACTATTTATATGAATTACTTTGGCCGAGCCAACAAGGTTCGACTGGCGTACCAATGGTCCCGAGTTCGAATCCTGTTAAATACTATGATTTTTTTTTCGGGTCTGGAGGATGTCCCTGAGTTTACCCAGCACTAATGGATACCTGGCCTTGGCGTAAATAATAGGCGGCTGTGCTGGCCACACAATCAGATCGCTACGTCACCGGCTATTTATGATATTATTTTATATATTTATCATTTACGGGATGAATTTTGGGTTATGTGTATTTATTTTAATATTGTAAAATATCTCAGTCAAAGGATACATGTCCTGACCTATGTAAGATCAACTTAGTCGCCATCTGGTGTCATTATTTTCGTGTCCCAGAATTTTCCACTATTGTATACTTTACTTTTTATTATCTTTTAGTTTGTGTATAGAGGGCACGGTAGTCGATAGGCAGCGCGTTCGACTGGCATTCCCAAGGGCCTGGGTTCAAATCCTGGTGGAGGCTAGCATTTTTTTCGCAGGACTTGAGTCTACCCAGCTCTGATGGGTACCTAACATTATTTGGGTCACAACATTGTTCTGGCCACACATCCCCTAGTATGCCGTGGGCACAAAAACTGGTTAACGTTGCTTCACTAGCTCTATGTTCCGAAGGTTACTTTACTTTGTATATACGTTAGTTCTTTAAAATAAACTGAATCGTTGTTCATTCTATTGTTTATTTGATATAACGTAGATGAATGCATTTCATGATTGAAATGTTAGAGTGGGGCCCAGATCCGCAGTTTTTCCCCAATCCATAGAATTAGGTTACACGCTTTGAACCTGTCTGTGACACGTACTTGAAATTAACCATTATAGGCAGAGGAAAGAGAGGCAAGCCATAAAGATAATACCACAGCCTTGAATACAAATTGAAACAACTCTTTAAGACCGGAGTTATTGAATCCATTTTATTTTTTATATTGATAACTGAATGTTAGAATTTCTACGATGCCCAAAAATAAACTGTTCTACACGTCATAAAATCATGCTTCAGATATATTCTTTTAGAATAATTTAGAATACTAACATTATTAACTTAAACTTTACATATGTCTCGATTATAGTAACACATTTTAGCAAGATTCTAATGGGATTGACAATAAAGAAAAATATAGATCTATCCAAAACATTGAATGCCTTTGATAAAGGCTAAACAAACTACATAAGAAGATACTATTAGTTTCTCCCTCCCCCAATTCAAACAAAACTGCTTACTTTTAGACTTTATTTTATTAACTTTTGTGAAACTCATTATACTTGATTAAACATTTGAATTTTTCAGAATAGTATATTATTCGATTAAAACGTATATTTGTAATCCAATATATTTATAAATGAATACAAAATGTTCTTTAATTTATTTTAGTTTTCTTACCAAAAAAAAAAGTACTAAATATGTTCGTATTTATAGGCTAATAAAGTATTGTACACAAATTATAAAACACTAATTTTACAGACTAAAACATTTTTATCACACTACACTATATTATAAATTTATTAATCTTCTGGGCTATGAAAAATCAACCTTACTTTAAATTTCAGCTTCAATTGTTTTATTTTATTTTAATCTCGTAATGTGTACAAAATTTATAAAATTGACGTGTATGGCCTTGATAGTATATTTAAATGCAAATAACTGCTGCCGCCCCTAATCCCCCCCCCTCTTACAAAGTCATCTGCGTCTAATTGTATATGACTTGTAAAGAAACACTGGAAGTAATTGAAACATAAGCGCTATACAAATAAGTGCGCATTATTTTTTAAAAATAACGTAAATAAGTAATCGCCAAGTTGACTGCTAGGAGGTGACGATGTTTACCTTAGAGACGGAAGTCAACAAAACCTACTTTGTTGCACCTCAAAAAAACAAAATCATACACACACATAGCCCCCCCCCCCCTTGCCACCCACACTCACGCACAATACGCAGGTGTGATCGTTCCAGAAATATATAGACTGTAGACTCTAATAATGTGTATTGAAAACTTTTAAATTGTCGTATCTTGTAATTCAAAAATAAAATAAAGATAAAAACATGATTCTATATATATTATAACACCGTAACATAGATTTGATTACAAAGTTGATGCAGGTGGACAGTCAAGTTAAATAAACGTACACATCACAATCCACTGATCGAAAGGTAGATACATTGAAATATAAAAGATTGATAGAAAGATAGATCTTTAGAGTTAAAAATGTAAAAAGTTTGAGAGATAAAGACAATATTTTATTGAAAAATTTGCCTTATGTAGGGAAGTTGTTAAAACAAATTAAGCATGTAAATCTATGTAACTTTTAAACCTTTTTTTTAAATAAACCTTTTAATAATTATCAACGTTTTAAGCATTTCTAAAATATGATCACACCATCGGTAATTGAATTGGCTAAACAATTTTAAATGTAAAAAATTTATTGATTAAAAAAACCAGTAATATCGTTAACAAGAAAACTTACATTTAATTTCACTTTCAGGTTTAACTGTAAAATGGTGATAATTTCTTCTAAGGAATGATGTAGTCTGTAAAAATGTCTTGGATAGATGCCCACTGCCCTGTGTCGATCGACGCCAAATGAACCGAGGAACGTAACGTCAGTCGTTTGACGAAGTTGGTTACACAAGATTGAAAGAAGATATTTAGCGTGGATACGGCTGATACAATAGGTTAACCTTTGACCCGCACAACGAATCCTTCCTCCCTCGGCTCTACACAGACATTCCTTATTCCATAAACACAGTTCTTGTAATCAATAAGCAGCTATATATAACACTAATATGAACAATACATTTAAATATTACAGCGGATACGAAATGAAACAAAAAATCAATAGCCTTATAATAAGGATTTTCGAAGTCTCAAATAAATATACATATGAAATGTAGAGCCTTTAAAAAGAAACGCTTGAAATAATTTAATAGCATTCTTATCTTATATATTACATTACATTACATTACATTCTATAAAGAAGACTTTTGCGTATTACGCACATCCGTGGTTATAGTCTTGTCCTGCATATCTATTAGTGTTTTTATTGATGTTAAGTTACTGGTTTTCTTGATTTGTTCAGGAAACCAATTACATGACAAGATGCCACTCGCGAAGCAAGAGTACTTATATACATTTGTTCTCGCATAAGAAAAAAGGAAAGTGTTTTTGGGTTTTGTCCTTATGTTTATAAGAGCGCTATAACAGATTGTTTTTGAGTTGTATTTCTAAATTATAATTTAATGCCCTATAAATTCGTACTAATTTACTCTTTGCCCTTGTGTCCTTAATTATTGGTGTTACTCATGTCGGTTGTGAATATTCGTCAGCGCTAAATATAACATTGTAAAGAGTATACAAATAATTGTTATATATGAATAAAGCGATTGTAAGTGATCTCTAAAGATATTAGACCTTCTATTGCGTAAAGATCATAACGTCAGAGCTAGAAGCAAACTTACCTCCTTGTTGGCGCGCCCACAATCACATACGTAGCCTACACTCACATTACGGCAAATCTATATATCTTTTTAAATATATAATAAAAGCCCATAGAAATGTGACAGGAACGCTCAGCGATTTGGTTTTGAGAGTTTAGAGAAATGACGTAACATGTATGCAATATAATTAGCCCCCACGTGTGCATTTCTACATAACAATTCTGAATAAGACCCATAAAGTTCATTTCGATCACGTTTTTAGAGTACGTAAATCCTGTTTTTAAAAATGACGTTCAATCTAGCATTTTAAATAGCTACTTACCTAAACGTATATGGGCTAAGAATAGAGACCCTCTCCCTAAACCTGCCTATATGTTTCCCTCACACTCACATACAAATACACACAAACATACACCCATAATATGTAAAATTAAAACAAAATTAAAACAAAATTAAAAACAATCGCGTCCTTCCTCTAAACCTTTTTTTATAGCTTTTATTGTTTGTCTATCAATTAAGTAAAAATCTAGGCTTCTATTATTAATACATAAACGTTTTTAAAGTCCAAATTATAACAGTCTTCTATTTTCTCATTTCTCTTTTCACTCATTCTTTTCTTCATAAATTTGGACTTCATTCTTTAGATCATTTTTTTTTCAGAAATTAAAACCGTAAAACATTTAAATTTTTTTCCATTTTTATAACGTACATAAAATAAGTAGAACGTGTAATAAAAATATTATATTTAAGAATTTAATAATTAGAATTCAAGCACAATTTAATAATCGTTAAAGGTTTACAACTGTATTTACAATGTTCAACTTATTATCTTTAACGCTCCTCCTTCTCCCAACAATGAAGAAATATTAATTTTGAAGAAAATGGTTTCTTGGAGAAATAGTACCGATATAAAAAAAAAACGTTTATATGAAACACACAAGTTTAAAAAAAAATTGGTATAAAAAAAAAATTGAAATTTAAAAATAAATATAATTTTTCAGTTTAACTAAGACTTATACATATGGCATACATCTGCCATCTAGGGATCATGGCGTTATTCCTCTTTGTAAAAGGAGGCCACGATAGCTTGTGCGATGCTTTTAAAGAACCAGCTGTTGCCAAGCAGCAGGCCCTCTCTCAGCTCTCCACGCAGATGGTGATTCCAGGGGAACAGTTATTAAGTCGATTCAGCAAAAGACCATCTGCGTTACTGAGAGATAGCCGAACTGAGTGAGTCCTTAGCTATTGTATTGTGAATGCACCATCGCTAGACTCTTTTAAACAGAGACTATCGAAGCCGTAGTACCCGCGCGCACACCCCCCCTCCCGTGGCAGTGATACCCGCACGGGGTTTTGCCACGTACTCATTACAGATACAGATACAGAAAAATGTTATTGTCGTTTCTAGCCTCCATCGGCCGAAACCTTGTAACTATTTTAGAGTGTTATTGTCGTTTCGTTTTTGTGAGCGCGCTGAGCATGCTTGCATTAGCATGGAGTGAGGCGCGATATAAATGACCAATTAAATTAAGATACAGGTATTACTGGTCCGCTATTTATATTTGTGGAACGCAAGCTATTTTATATTACAATAGACACACACACACACAAGTATAGGTAAATAATCCAGACGATAAGCTGGTTAGAAATGAGCCAAATGCATCTGTTTATAGAGATGACGAAATTATTTCAACGGCGTCACTATTTCGACGTTTCTACAATGTCTGATAAATTAAGATTCATAAAATTCCCATGACAATGTTCTATTGAATATAATTCGCAACAAAAAACTGCCATTGGAAACATACACAATAGCTACAAGTGTGGAAAATAATACATCATTAAAAGTCCCGGAATATTAATAGAAGAACATAACTTTTCACAGAGCAAGGAGAGAGCTGTAAAGTCTTGTCTGGGGCATATATATTATACAAATGGTGCCCAACCCCGAAATTTCAAGGGAGCCAATCAGAACAAGTGGTTGGACTCCAAAAGTCACGTGTCCTTTATCCCGAGCCTTTGCCAAACAAACAATGCAGTTGATGGCGGCTTCGAGGGTCCGTCAAGGGAGGGGTGGAGTGGGGTGAGATGGGTGGGAGTGGTCACTACGACGCCGATCGGACCAAGGAGCGGTGGTCCAGAGACTATGATGGTCTATGAGATGTAGGAGGTAAATCTGGTTAGATCAACAATTGGAGATTATTGCCCCCTTTCAACGTCCACATTCCGATTATCCCTCATCGATATTTTAAAGCTCTTGTTATTACGCGACTCGCGACCCTACCTTTGCGGCTCTCGCGTACAAAGGATATTAAACACTAACATTATGGCCAAGATGATTGCCCCGCAAGGCCAGGAGAGGAAAAGGGGAGGGAGAGATAGGCGATCTGGCCGCACTTCGGGCTTTGGCCGTAACATATACACTAGAAAGCTAGTCCATTGTGTGTTATAGTAAAGTTAAATAGTGGCTTTACTTTTGAATTTAGTTTCTGTAGCTAAGGCATACTAGGGGATTGTACGGCCAACACAACACCTAACCGCCTTTACCTTAACCCAAATAAAGTCAGGTACTAATCAGAGCTGCGTAGACTCAAGGACACCCTACAGACCAGATATCGATTCCTAGCCGTCTCCAGGATACGAACCCAGGACTTTCGGTACACGAGTCAAACGCGCTGCCGCTCGGCCAGTAAGACAGGATACTTTACTTTTCTTTTTTTTTCTTTTCGAATTTTACATCAAGGTCGTGGCTACATAATAGAGAATTCTGAAGATGCATACATTATGTAAGTTTAAAAATGAATGAAGATTTTTAAATTTATTATTTTCTACTATTTGTAGAGATGGGAACTTTGGGAACGCTGCGTCAGCTGCCCTATGATCTATTTAAAATTTAAACCGTCGGGTATTTTACTTACTTTACTTAGTATTTGTAAAAGCTGCAGTATTTCTTGTGAAGGACACTTTTTATGGTAGTAACTCAATATGAGGCTCTGAGATTTAAACATGGCTTTGTTTAAAATGTAAATGTATGTTGTATGGCGTTCATTAACAATAGTTTTACTAACTAATGGATAATACAAAAACTTACACAAATATATATCTGATTAAATGTAATGAATAACTACGTTTAATTTACTAGATAATAAATCAAGCTGTTAACCCTGTTCACAGCATAGTAGTACAATATATTATAATTCATTCAGGTATACAAATAGTGATATTTATCGTATATTATTATCTTACATAAACTATACAAAAGATGAAGGTGTCTAAGGATTATTTTATTTTTTAGTCTAGTCCTGCATTGTAAATACGCTTTTAGAAATTTTCTGTTTTCCATTCCATGTCCACATGTTAGACATTTAATGTTTTATATATTATTGCTGTGTTTGTTAACCTATATATTATACAATCATCTGCAAATAACCTTACCTTTGTTTTTGTATCAATGTTGTTAGGTACCATGGTAAAGCATTGATATAAATTAGAGATAGTCTGTGGCATAGGACATTATTCTTGTGGACCTGTTGAGTTATTGATGCTGATTATAGAGCCATTAGTTTAAATTATTACAATTTGTTTTCTACCCATCACAAAGTTTCAAATCCAAATATATAGAGAACCAAAAATATCAATGACGGGTCAACAAGGTCGGTGAATTGAATGATCATTTCTGAAGATGAACAGTCGCTTCCAGTAGCTTTGTGGCTTCTTTGGTGGTCTACTTGTCTTATCTGAGCTCTAAATGTTTTTTTTGCAGGTATTGTACACGAATGATGTGGCTGTGGGGTTTGGCCTTACAGGCTAGCTTGTCTTTTCTTTTTGCACGTTTTTGTTCAGCTCTGGATGTTACTTTCTGCTGATTGTGTCTCTGGACTGTAAAATATTTCACCACTTGCCCCTTGTAATGGTATATTATAATTAATGTATTATTATTGTTATTATTATTATTACTTATGTTTTGATATAATTTTATCAAATCAACTAATGTTATATTTTTCTATGACTTTATTGTACTTATGTACTAAGTGACTAATTAATATTGTTCATATTGTTCATATTCGGCTGCTGGCTTTTCCCATTTGTCTAGGTCTATGAAACTGTGAACCCATGTTCAATATTCTAAGAGAATCTGTGGACCCATTTTCAATCTTCGAAGAGAAACTAACTGTGCACCCATATTATTACAAGGCAATTTATTCACCATAATAAATTATGGATGAGACCTTCTATTTATATCACACAAGTATAATTATGATTTATAATGTTATTACGGCTAGAGCCCCCATTCAATTTATGAAAAATAATAGTTATAGTATTGTTATTATTAGTGTGAGTATCCTTGTATTAGTGAAGATCTTATTATATCATTCTGAAGTTTATTTGTAGTTGTCTAGAGTATTCCGTGGTTCTTAGTATCCCCTGGCAATTCACATAGCGTAGTTTTAGAGTTTTCAGTTGATTTACTTCATGTATAATTATTTATGTGGCTCATATTATACAGCAAGAACCTCGATGTTTGGTAGTGTAGATTATTAATATAGTTGAATAAATATTACACATACACACATGTAGATAACTTTGAAATATTGACGTTAACCAAGTTGTGTAGAAAGCAACGATAAATTTGGTTTAATTTACAACATCAATCCAGTAGGAATCCAAATAATATTATATACACAGTCAAGAAATACACATATTCCAATTAGTAATGAATATCCTCAATGAACATATAGCATTGTAGTTAATAGTAGAACAATAAATTTTCCATCATACAAATCAAATAGAAACGATACTCAGAGTGGAGAGTATTTGATGTTACTAGATCGAATGCAAGCCAAGAACTGACTAAAAGGTCGAATCGCGTAGAAATATATTACGGGTCAATCGTTGGAAAAACCAGACAGCTTAGTGACACGAATATTTTAATCAAGCCTGCATGTTGACTGCGTGATCAGGTACTTTTTATTAAGAACAAGCAATAACGCTCTAACAAAATAAGGAGAGACCGGACGGCCTTGACACGCTGTAGGTACATGCACAGTTCATGTTTTTATCGAGGTTAATAAAAAAACAATAATGCTCAAATTAGGTTAGGAAAAACCCGGGGAAAACCGTGAGCTGAGAAATATTTTATATCGTTTAAACGCAATTCGCTTAAATGATTTAGTTGGTTTATTAACATTACAATGTAGGGAATTTACGTTTCGTAACAGTCGCCCATACCAAAAGGAAAAGAACATTGCATACTAAACAATAGAAGTGTGCAATTTCTTTTAGAACCGCCTGCACTTAACTTTAGTTCTAAACAATATACAAAGAAAACTGACTCCACCTGGGTAGTCCGTTAAATAAGACAAGTAAGGGAAATAATTTATTCTATTAAACCCTCATCATATAGGATCTCAAGTTATCCTTAGACCAGAACACATGTTCGCGTTATTAAAAAATTATACTCTCTGAGATATCATTCCTTATAAACATCATCATCTTATTTATAAGGTGAAAATCAACATAACTAATGTTATCATATTAAACAATTCAATCATTAATTAATTCAACTTAAATGAAATTAATATTTAAGTAAACTTAAGAGTAAGAATTTAATCTTAAGTGTGTAAGCATGTGAAGTGTATGCACATTACTCTATTTTGGTTTTTACATAATCACAACTATAGTTTGATTGTTTCAAAATAAGGATGTACATTTCTGTTCATTCATTATCTTACTAATAAAGATAATTACGTTCATAAATCCATAATATTTATAAGTAACTTATTAGGTTCTTTCTTTTTTTTTCTACAACAATAATAATATTTGTTTTAGCAAATGGAAATATTCATGGCATAAAATAAGGCATAAGATATTACATAAAATAATCACAACACATTCATATATTCATGCATTAATATTTTAAATGATCCAATTCTCTTAGGATTATCAGAATATATACATGAAGTTATCCCTTTATACATTTGTTACATACGCGATAGGGTGTCCGCGACGATGTTATCTTTTCCAGATAAGTGAGTTATTTTTAAGTTGTAAGCTTGAATGAACAAACTCCATCTTAGAATGCGCTGATTTTGTTTGATGCGGGAAAGAAATACTAGTGGATTGTGATCAGTGAATATCTCGATTGGGAACTGAGAACCATTTACATAGTAATTGAAATGTTTCAATGCTTGGATAAGTCCTAGTAATTCCTGCTCTATTGTGCTATAATTTACCTCATGTGGGTTAAATTTTTTTGAACAAAAGCTAATGGGATGTTCAAGTGAATCATCTCCTATTTGTGAGATTACCGCGCCCATTCCTGTATTACACGAGTCTACCGTTATTCTGAAAGGTTTAGTATAATCAGGTGAGACTAATACTGGTGCCTTGGTCAGTATGTCTTTTATATTATTAAAGGCTTGGTCACATTCCTGAGTCCACTTAAATTGATTTTTCTTTCTCAAGAGATTTGTCAAAGGGCAAGTGATAATAGAAAAGTTTTTACAAAACTTCCTGTAGTACCCGGCCATACCCAGAAATCCTCGAAGTTGTTTCTGCGTTTTAGGGACAGGGAATTCCTGTATAGCTTTGACTTTGGCATTCACTGGTTTTACTTTGCCATTACCCACTACATGACCTAAATATTCAATTTCTGCATGGCAAAATTGACTTTTAACTAGGTTTATAGTAAGATTAGCCTGTTTTAGTTTTTGGAATAATAGTTTTAACTGATGTAGATGATCATTAAAGTTATTACTGAACACTACGATATCGTCCAGATATGCATGGCATTGTGGGATATCATGGATAATAGTGTTTATTAGTCTTTGAAAACTAGCTGGAGCATTGACCATTCCGAATGGCATTACTTTAAACTTATATAATCCATCAGGAGTAACAAAAGTTGATACCTCCTGAGCCCTATCTGTCAATGGGATTTGGAAATAAGCTGTTAGTAAGTCAATCTTAGTCACATAGTTTGCAGTGCTTACTCTATCGATTAAATCATCTATCCGTGGTATGGGATACGAATCTGTTTTTGTCACTTGGTTTAATTTCCTATAGTCTACACAAAAGCGTAGTGAACCATCAGATTTGGGAACCAACACACATGGGGATGACCAATCACTGTTACTGTGAGTAATTATATCATTGCTCAGCATATAATCAATTTCTTTACGGATGTGTTCAAGTTGTATGGGATTAACCCTATACGGATGTTGTTTGACAGGTTTAACATTATCATCTTTTAAAACTACATCATGGGTAACCAAAGTTGTTTTGTTAGGAACATCACTAAACAAATTTACATGATCATAGATTAAACCCTTGATAGAAGTCTGTTCACCTGAGTCTAGATGTGCCAGTTTATCATTGAGGTTTTTAAGTGCTTCAGTGTTCTGAAGTTTACTTTCTATGATTGTCTTTTTAAATTTAGGCGGGGGTGTTTCAACAGTTTTGATAGCACTCACTGGCCTAATGTCAGTTTGTTCTTCCCTAACAACATAAGGTTTTAGCATGTTTATATGGCACAGTCTCTGTGTTTTCCTTCTATCAGGGGTTTTTACAAGGTATGTTACATCACTGATTTTATCTAAAACCTGATATGGTCCTGTATATTTTGCACTCAGGGGTTGTCCAGACAATTGGGTCAACATGAGGACTTTATCACCAGGATGGAAACATCGGGATCTGGCCTTGACATCATAGTACCCTTTCATTCTTTTCTGAGCCTGCAAAAGATTATCTTTAACATGATTAAAAGCATGATAGATTCTATTGCTAAATTGTTCCACATAAGCTACGAGTCCAGTCTCTTCATCAGAATTTAACAAGGTTTCCTGCAACAGTTTTAGAGGTCCTCGAACTGAATGTCCAAACACTAACTCGAACGGACTGAATCCAAGAGATTCCTGCACAGTTTCTCTAGTCGCGAAAAGAGCGAATGGAATACCGCGATCCCAGTCTTCAGTGTTCTCAAAACAGTATGTGCGGAGCATGGTTTTCAGAGTCTGATGATATCTTTCTAGGGCACCTTGGCTTTGCGGATGGTACGCAGTTGAAGTTGCATGTTGGATGCCTAGTTTCTTTAAGACCTGGTTAAACAGCTTTGATGTAAAGTTAGATCCTTGGTCTGACTGTATAGTCTTTGGAAGACCGTATCTTGAACAAAATGCAATCAGTGCGTCAGATATCTTATCTGCGTTAATGGTGCGTAGCGGAATAGCTTCAGGATATCTCGTGGCAGTGCACATTATAGTGAATAAGTACTGGTGTCCTGTCTTTGTTTTAGGCAAAGGACCTACACAGTCTATTAGCAAGTGGCTAAATGGTTCTGCAAAGGCGGGTATTGGCTTTAGAGGTGCTACCGGTATAGTCTGGTTAGGTTTACCAACTATCTGGCATGTATTGCATGACTTGCAGTATTTTGTGACGTCACGATGTAGTCCAGGCCAATAGAAGTACGGAAGAATTCGACGGTAAGTCTTGTTCACTCCTAGATGACCAGCATATGGCGTGTCATGAGCCATGTGTAAGATGTCATTACGATATATGGCTGGTACCACAATCTGACTTCCTTCTCTGCAATTGTCATTATCACATTTCACATCTCTCCATTTTTGCATTAATATTCCCTCCTTCAGAAAAAATCCATTTCCTTTAATTTCTGCCTCCTGTTCAGTTATCACCTTTTTCTTCAGGTGTTTAATTCCTGAATCTCTATTCTGTTCTAATAGGAGTAATTGTCGAGGTGACAAATTACTTTCAGTAGTCTTGACTGAGGGACCACTCAAAATGTCAGCCAGGAAAGTTGCCTGTAGGTCAATTTCTGGTTCTATTTTTGACTTTGACATGGTTTCGACAGACTTTTGTTGTTGGGCCATACCTCTCGTGACGATGCATATAGGTTTGATAAAGCTCTCACTTTTATTGAGGTATTGTTTTTTCTTGGATATGGAATGCACCACATCTCCAGCAATATCATTTCCCAGTATTAAAGAAACACCTTTAAACGGAAGTGATTTGTATACACCCACAACTACATTTCCAGTGAAGTACGCACTCTTCAGCTGTATTTGATGCAAAGGAACTTGTACATTTTTCCTTGATACACCTTGAATAGTAAGATCCTGTCCTGTATATGTCGATTGTGACGTAGGAACAGTATTCTCTAAAAGTAGTGAAACCTCAGCCCCTGTATCACGGAGTATTCTGATGTTCTTTTCACTAGTGACACCATTTATTATGGATGACACGGTACCTTCTTCAATGAATGGTAAACAATTGCTTGGTATCTCAGTATCGATGAGATCTGTATCCAAGTTATTTTTGTAAGAGGTATGTTTAGTACTCATGGTGGTTCTATCTGATATAGACTCCTTGGAGCTCAGATTAGAATTAGAATTATTGAAAACCATTGTCTCTATTTCAGGAACTATTTCTGGTTTCAAGTTTCCAAGATACGTGTGTTTTGTCAGGTTATCTGCATTAGCACTAGGTATCTCTGTTTGAGTTCTAACATCCTTCTTTACATTTACATGAGTTCTTTGTTTTGGCATTGCTACATACGATAAGACAACATTCTTTTTATTCGGGTTCCCATTCAATATCCAGCACTTTTCCTTAGTATGTCCAATTCGTTTACAATGGCTACAGGTTGGCTTGGAATTTGTTGGACCTTCATTGCTCTGCTGATGTCTCTTTGATTGATAGGATTCATTTGGATTCATGGTTTTCTTTTCTACCTTCATATCTCGATTCTGGAATTTAGATTTATCAACTGTTGTAAATTTATTGCTGGAATGGATAATAACATATTCGTCTGCCATCACTGCTGCTGTTTCTACTTGTTCTACACCTTTGTCTGCTAAATGTATTCTTACATCACCTCTGATGTTATTGTTAAAGTCTTCCATTAGCATAAGATTAGCTAATTTATCAAAGTCTTTGTTTACACCTTTGGATCGAATCCATCTTTCAAAATATTTCTTTTTCTGTCTTAGAAAATCAACATGGGATTGTTCCTGTTCTTTCTTAGACTCACGAAACACTTTCCTATATTTTTCAGGTGTTAATGCATAACTTAGCAGTACTCTATTCTTGATCAGTTCATAATCATACAATTCCTCTTCAGTAAGACTTAATACAACATCAAGTGCCTTTCCTTTGTTCAGAGCTGAGCGTAGGAGTATAGCTTTCTTGCCCTCGGGAAATTGATAGTCTCTAGCGTTTCTCTCGAAAATCATGAAGAACTCTTCCACCGAATTATCTTCAAAAACTGGAATATGTTTCTTAAACTTATACAGTTCTGCATCTGCTTCAGAGCTTGCATTCGAATGATTTGACGTACGAGACCTTGCTAGCTCAATTCTTTCTTGGCTTGCTATTTTCTCTCTTGCTATTTCTAACTCAATTCTCTTGTTTTCTCTTTCCAATTCTATCTCCATCTTCCTCATCTCAAGTTTAAATTTCAATTCTTCACTTAAGTCACCAGTTGTATGCTTTACTCTTTGTTTTATAGGAAAAGGTAATTCATCATCTGATTCATCATTAATGTTATCATTAGCAGTAGTTTCTTCAATAATTAGTGTACCTTGTTTTCTTAAACACTCAGTTACCTCTTGAAGTAATTTAGTTTTTGATGGCCTAGTTTCTGTGATAGAAATGCCCAATGATTTAGCCAATTCTTTTAATTGTATCATTGACATTTTATTAAGCTGTTCTGAGGTTAGATCAAATATCTCTGGATCCAATGTAAGATTATTTGTGGCTTCCATTTTATATATTATTAAAAGTTACTATAAATCTTGTTAATAATACAATAAAGAGTCCAACTTACTTTCTGTCCTTTGAATAATTCACTACACCACACAGTTCAGATTTGTCACAACAAGGTCATAAAAATAATACTTTCTTAGAGTTACTTTGTATGATAAGGTAATACACAAGATAATTTTCCAGGCTGAATAGTTAAGTTTTCCGATTCTCAATAGCAATGTTCAATTCAATCACAATCTTTAGTATATTGTATATTGTTAATATTTTCCAACACAATCCATCCAAGTTACGAGTATGTATTACGGCAGTTGTAAATAGTTTGTGTAAATAGTATAACGATTCTTGAAATTGAAGTAAATCCTCCAAACGTTTGTTAGTAAATCCCGGACGAGCCCCCATTTTATTACAAGGCAATTTATTCACCATAATAAATTATGGATGAGACCTTCTATTTATATCACACAAGTATAATTATGATTTATAATGTTATTACGGCTAGAGCCCCCATTCAATTTATGAAAAATAATAGTTATAGTATTGTTATTATTAGTGTGAGTATCCTTGTATTAGTGAAGATCTTATTATATCATTCTGAAGTTTATTTGTAGTTGTCTAGAGTATTCCGTGGTTCTTAGTATCCCCTGGCAATTCACATAGCGTAGTTTTAGAGTTTTCAGTTGATTTACTTCATGTATAATTATTTATGTGGCTCATATTATACAGCAAGAACCTCGATGTTTGGTAGTGTAGATTATTAATATAGTTGAATAAATATTACACATACACACATGTAGATAACTTTGAAATATTGACGTTAACCAAGTTGTGTAGAAAGCAACGATAAATTTGGTTTAATTTACAACATCAATCCAGTAGGAATCCAAATAATATTATATACACAGTCAAGAAATACACATATTCCAATTAGTAATGAATATCCTCAATGAACATATAGCATTGTAGTTAATAGTAGAACAATAAATTTTCCATCATACAAATCAAATAGAAACGATACTCAGAGCGGAGAGTATTTGATGTTACTAGATCGAATGCAAGCCAAGAACTGACTAAAAGGTCGAATCGCGTAGAAATATATTACGGGTCAATCGTTGGAAAAACCAGACAGCTTAGTGACACGAATATTTTAATCAAGCCTGCATGTTGACTGCGTGATCAGGTACTTTTTATTAAGAACAAGCAATAACGCTCTAACAAAATAAGGAGAGACCGGACGGCCTTGACACGCTGTAGGTACATGCACAGTTCATGTTTTTATCGAGGTTAATAAAAAAACAATAATGCTCAAATTAGGTTAGGAAAAACCCGGGGAAAACCGTGAGCTGAGAAATATTTTATATCGTTTAAACGCAATTCGCTTAAATGATTTAGTTGGTTTATTAACATTACAATGTAGGGAATTTACGTTTCGTAACAATATTTAATGTCAATAGTCTTGGAAGACGATTAGATTTGTGCTCTTGTGATTTGGTCAGGCTTAAATATGAAGTCAAAAAGATAAACAACAAGAATAAATCAACATATAAATGCATAACGTGTAATCAAATACTAAACAATTGTTACAGATGTTTACAAGTAAACTGTTTATAAACAGATATAAATCAAGAGAAAAAATATAAATATCTTTATAACTAAACATAAACAATAAAGTGAATACATATTTATATATATAAGGTATAAATTAAATATATATATTATATAAACATATATGAAACATTTTCCATGTTGTATGTTTACATTTTGACACAAATGATTCACCACAATAATAATTACCTGGCTAAACCAACTCCACTGTCATTAATGTTCAGGCATTAAGATTTCACTACGGGACAGGGACAGTAAGCCAACCAGCACCACCATACCCCACACAGTGTACAATGGCTCCACAACTTCCTGGACATGTATAATATAATATGTTGTTGACATAAACTTATGGTCCCACTCCATCTGCCCCCGTACGGAGAGTAAGGTAAGGAGTGAGAAAATGAGCAAGGCTTAAGTTAAACAGGTTTGCATTACCAGAAACAAAGAATTATGTTATAGAAGGGATGGGCAGACATTAAAAAAAAGACGGGAGACACTTAGATAGACATACTAGAGGATGAGAGAGAAAGTACTAAGTCAATGTCCTTGCATAATAAATGCATGATATATTAATTTAAGTAATTTAGGTATATTAAATTAGAATTGTAATTACAAATTTTGATGGTTTCTAGTAAAACAAAATAATTAAAAGCATAGGCCTACAGCTCAAAATAAAGTTGCAATTCAAATAATAAAACGTATCTAAAAATCATTTTAACGTCAGATCTGTAAGTAATAAGTTGGCACATTTTATAACACTTTGATAAAATTATCTATGTAAAAAAAAAACAATTACGATAACTAGGTAATACTTATACAGTTTTACAATTTTCATTGTTTTCTCCCTTTGATCAATTTTCAGTGAATACTATTTATTTTTTTAATTGTATTAATGTATTACACATAGGCCTATTCCTTTTATTTTATAATTTATATTTTTTCTTTTTAATATATATTTGATTATTGTTATTTGTTGTTTATATTTCTTAAATAATAAATCTTTCAATGTTGAATAAAATAATTAAGTGTATATTATATATTTCATTCAATGTCTGTAGTAGATCGCAAGATGACCTAATGTCGAAAGGCCTATATTTGTTTACAATTTGATTTATTCAAGTTTAATAAATCTAAAACTAAATAAACAAATTTATAACAACATAAACATGACGTCATAGATGTAAACAACAAGAAGAGGTTAAGCTATAAATGTATAAAGTTTATTCAAATACAGAAACAAAATGTTTCAAATGTTTACAATTTATACAAAACTATAAATTTAACAGAAGATAATATAAATATCTTTATATCTAAACAAAAACAATAAAGTGAATACAGATTTATAGATACATGGAATAAATTGAAAGTGATATAAACAGATATAAAACATACTTCAAGTTGTTTGTTTACATTTTGACACACAAGTAATTCAATACAATTATACGAACCAACCAACTGCACTGTAATTAAGTCCAGACTTTAAACTTCCACTATGGATAAGGTCAGTAGTCCAAACACCAACATACCCCACACAGTAGACAGTGGCTCCACTACTTCCTGGACATGTACATGTTGTGTAGGTAAACTTATGGTCATTCACATACCTCCCCACCTGCACTTTGTCCTTCCATTGACCAACACTGACCTGTTTAGAACATCCATGAGGATGTGACACTATAAAGTTCAACTTGTCAATATCTCGAGATGTAAAGTATTTGTTTTTGACTTTCCACCAGACATCTGCAAAATGTTCCTTCATTTTCTCCAATTTATTTCCTAAATGTTCATCACAAGTCACACAGGAAAACACACACGTGTCTGCCTCAATGTTTACATAATAAACACGCACCTTATCTTTAAGAATAACCAATTCACTATCTTCACAATCATAAAACAATCTCAAGGTCGTGTGACTTGCCTCAATGTTATCAACAACCACATGTGCAGCTGTAGCCACATCAATCTCCCACCAAACTTTGCTGGATTTGTTTGAAGCTTTACATTTATCACATGGACATGTTGGATACTTCCTATGTTTATATTTATCTGTGAACTTTCTCACTCTACTCACCCTCCCAGTTCCTGTCCTCAATGTTTTCTTTCCTCTCAGTCCATACAAAAAATATGGAATCGTTGTGTTTGGCCAAAACTCTGGTCTGTCTGGACTGGTCATGGTGACACTTATTCTAACTGTCAGGTCAGCTGTAGCTTTGATGAGTTTATACAAATCAATGACCTGGTGACCTTCAGGTAGATGTTTTAAGCTGAATGATTCAATAGGTATAAATTCTGGATGACCTGGATTCTTCTCACAGTTTGCCAAATGTGTATGTAACCCAGCTTCCTCTTCTTCAGTTATCTGATTCTCATGTTCACCTGTACAGGTAACAAAAAATGTAAACAAACTGAGTAAACTTTACGTAAGAAATATGATTTTCTATTTATTAGCAAAATTATCAAATATACAAAATATACAATTTTAAAGTATATTGAATAAATTAACATTTTGCTTAAATTTACCAATAATTTACCTATTAGCAGAATGTCCTGTTTATTTAACTGGTCATCATTTTGTTTAGGAACTGGACACACCCCATCTGAAGTGTTCAGTTTACACATTAATAAATATTCTTTTTCAATTGTATTTAATTTGTGTATAATTTTGAGGCTAGAATAAGAATATGTATCCATATGTTAATTTTTTTTTTCCTAATCCATATATTAATTAAAAGGGGCACTGGCAAAGCATTTAATAAGCTCGGGTTTGAATCCAGGTGAAGGCTAGAATTTATTCCCGGGTCTGTAGGGTGTCCCTGTGTCTACCCAGCTCTAATGGGTACCTTTTAGTTGTTTTGATGAAAGTCCCGTGAACTAACCTCACGATCAGCCGACCTCACAGAGTAGTCTACAAAGGTGAATCTATTCATTTTACATGGTATTTATATATATAGGCCTATATATGCCTTGGTTGTTGATGAACTCCCATACGATGTTTCTTTAAGTGGCACATTAGATAAAAGTAAAACCATGACTAGATATATATATTGAGAGAGTCTAGGCCCATATAGAGGACGCCAGTAAATAAAACCACTGGTGCCAAATATAATTTAGGAAAATCTAGGGTTTCAAAAAGAGATGTTTTCTATTTTCTTAAATATTGTACAAACAAGAGGAGTTTAGAAACAAGTTTGAACTACTAGATATTTGGTCGTTCGTTGTTCTACGCGCCATAATGGACAAATCTCTACTCGATTTAGATAATTAAAAGTTCTAGTCTTATAGTCTAAAGTCTAGTACTACTTTATCGACTTCAGTCATTTTTACACATTAAATTGTAGTGCATTTTATATAGGCCTTTAGATACATCTAAATCTAGGCCTACAAAGGACAAAAACTTCAAGTATTTAGTACTAGTAACCTTCACCAGATCCTCCATATAGAATTAACAAAAATGTTTTGACAAGAGCTGACTGTAAGCCAAATACACGAATGGTTAACAATAAATAGAGAGATGGATCAAACACACCTTGACCTTGATAAGGGACAAAAACGCATGACATATATCGGAATTCATAGTGGAATCCAAAAGGCAGTAGAAAAAGGGATCTGATAATAATACAACTTAAAACGCAGGTCAGTTTGAGGACAATTTTAATTATATGTGACCAGTGCCTTTACAAGCTTATCAGGCGCCCCAGGGCAAAAGTTTCAGCGCCGCCCCCTTGCATATTGCAACTGCTTGTTTAGTGTTATATTTTCTATATTTAGACTACATTTGCCCCATCCCCCCATGTGATGGCACTGTATGTGACTGCAAAGGTATAAATTACTGTTTTATATTTTCAAACCAATAAATAACTGAAGTGGGTTAAAAGAATTTCCGATATGCCTAAAAAAAAATTTCCCTCCACGTCACAAAAAGCGTGCGTCAACTAGCTATTTTTAGAATATATTACATCAAGGCTTTGTTTAAATTGTTTAAATAATAACATTACTTTAGCAATATATTATAATGTGCAAAAAATTAAATATTAAACTAAAAATATGTTGATGTACCCTATGGCCTATTGGATACACAGAAAATAAAAAAAAATCGTTTTTTTTTTCTGGGCTAGAAATATAAAAAAAAGCCAAAGTCAACATATGTTTTTAGTATAAACTAAATATAACAAGTTTCATTCAAGCTTTTACAGTTTTACTCAATAAGATATTAGACTAGAACTAAAATTAGAAGAATCGTATATGATTAGGCCTATATACAGAGCCTTCACAAGCCTATGTCCTATGTGGCGCCCCAGGGCAAAAGTTTAAGCGACGCCCCCCTTGCATACCGTAATTGTTTTGCATAGTGCTTTATTTAGACATTTAGACTATATTTGCCGCCCCATAGAAGTGTCGCCCCCGGGCATATGCCCCCTCTGCCCTCCCCTTGTGAGGGCACTGCCTATATACTATATGGCTTATTCCGAATATATTATATTTATGAAATATTATAAGCTTAACCCCCCCCCCCCACACACACACACATAAATATATAGAGTCTAGACAAAAATTGTTCAACTAAAAATTAAAAGAAACAGAATATTGTTAAGTGTATTTAACATAAGACAAATTATTTTTCCAAACGTAGGCCTAAGCATCGCTCACTAAATAAAATCGCACAGAGTTTCTCTAGTAGTTAGTATTACTATTAGGCTTAGGCTACATGGAGAAAGTATTATTCTTAGATCTTTATACTTCAATTTATACATTTCGGAGGCTATATACTATAAAAAAAAGTATTACATTTCTTACTTGTATTTCCCATGGTATACAGCAGAAATGTTTTCTTAAGTTGTTTTAATATTTGCTTGAATCTAGTCGACAATAACTGAAGCTGTCAACTGAGGAAAATCCAATTGCTATAAATATTTTTCTAAGTAAACGTACGTTAATAAAATAAATTTCCGAATCTCCATAACCTATATATTAGCGGTGGCAGTACCACTGGATTGCGTAGGAATCTGCGCTCGAAGCATCCTTGATTAACATCGTCATCTTCTTCATATGCTTCTTAATATTATGGTGAACGATATTCGAAAATTTGATTATCACTATTGAAAGCTATTATCGGTTTTAATCAATCAGCCCAGATTTTTTTATTTCTAAAGAATTTTTTGGTAAAGTGTAAAAAATCATATTGTATTCACACAAATCAACCCCTTGAAAGCCCTGCAAACACTAATTAAGTTTGATCTATTTTTCAAATGCACCTACAAAACTACGCACAGTTGGATTTTCCGGTCTGTGACTTGTGACATTTCGGGGGGGGGGGGGGTGACCGAAATGCTGTTTTAAACCGGTTTTATAGAACCAAAAACCGGTTATGAAAAAAAAAAACAATTAACATGCCAAGTCTGTAATGTATAAGATAAACACAGACATACACAATGCAACATAGATGACCTTCAACATAATATACTATTGTAATGATGATTTAATTTAAGTTGGTCACTTCTCTGTACAGCTCAAATCGAGTTCAGATTTACACTCTCTAAAGAAACTCGAGCCTAACTATAAATACAGATTATTATGCTACTGCGCCAAGCCGTGACGTACGTAATATTCTTATAAGTATGTCTTGGGACTACTTTTTTCCAATTCACTGATTACATTTGAAACTATTACAAAACACGTTTGTAGAAAAAAAAAGAATCAATGCTAAGCATTTGCAGAGAATATCAATTTCAATCGTTTCAACGCCTCAACAGAAGAAAGACTGAGTTACCAGCCTTTAGTTGTTCTTTCGTTGTTTTCTCTTCGTTTTCTGTTGAATGCGCACGAACACAATACATTTTTTTTTTTTGTAGTTTCACCTGGAGGGCCTATGCCTTGGACAGAGATATATACTATAAACTGAGAGCCCCTTTTTAAGAAACATTATTTATTCATATTCATAACGGAAGGTGAGATAACTTTTGACAAAACACAAACGAACACGGAAGACATGCTGAAAAACTTTAGTAGAAATTTCTGTACAAGAGGATTGTTTTAGGTGGGAACATTATTCCTAAGCGCAGAAATTTAAGGGAAGGGGGGATTAAAGGTTTATGCATAGCCTACGCCTCCCCACCCACCTTCTTCCCTCATAGTTCCAAACATCATACACCAAACCCACTCCTACGCAAGTATTCAAAGTTATTTCTCAAGAGATAGTTTACATTTCGATGCAGACAATTATTTGTTCAGTAAATTAGCATTATTAGCATTGCAAACGTTGAAAAATTTCAATAATTTCATTTCCAATTATTGGAATTAAGATTAACATTTTATGTAAAGATTTAAGATGAAATGTGAAAAAAGCTCAGAATTGGCATATATTTCCACTTGCACAATTCGCCCCCATACATCCAGATCGTTGTCCTGGCTGACAAAATAATAATATTATGGGATGCAGCTATGGAAAATGTTCATCGTGATTGAAACACTGATTTTAACTTAGATAGTTTAGAAGTTTGAAAACATTGAAAGTATTTAGTTTGTTTGTGTAGTTCACACAATTCCTTTAGTAAGTTCTTTATTTCTATCTAATATTTCTAATCTATCTTTCTATCTATCTATATATCTATCAATTTAATCCATCTATCTATCTAATCTATCTAATCTATCTAATCCATATATCTATCTATCTATTTATCTATCTAATATATCTATCTATCTATCTAATCTATCTATATATTTATCTATCTAATCTATCTAATCTATCTAATCTATCTAATCTATCTAATCTATCTAATCTATCTAATCTATCTAATCTATCTAATCTATCTAATCTATCTAATCTATCTAATCTATCTAATCTATCTAATCTATCTAATCTATCTAATCTATCTGATCTATCTAATCTATCTAATCTATCTAATCTATCTAATCTATCTAATCTATCTAATCTATCTAATCTATCTAATCTATCTAATCTATCTAATCTATCTAATCTATCTAATCTATCTATCTATCTATTTAATATATCTATCTATCTATATATCTATCTAATCTATCTAATCTATATAACTAATATATCTATTATATCTATATATCTATATATCTATCTATCAATTTAATATATCTATCTATCTAATATATCTAATCTTTTTTTCTATCTATCTATCTATCTATCAATTTAATATATCTATCTATCTATCAATATATCTAATCTATCTATCTATCTATCTATCTAATCTATCTAATCTATCTAATCTATCTAATCTATCTAATCTATCTAATCTATCTAATCTATCTAATCTATCTAATCTATCTAATCTATCTAATCTATCTAATCTATCTAATCTATCTAATCTATCTAATCTATCTAATCTATCTAATCTATCTATCTATCTATCTAATCTATCTAATCTATCTAATCTATCTCATCTATCTAATCTATCTAATCTATCTGATCTATCTAATCTATCTAATCTATCTAATCTATCTAATCTATCTAATCTATCAAATCTATCTAATCTATCTAATCTATCTAATCTATCTAATCTATCTAATCTATCTAATCTATCTAATCTATCTAATCTATCTAATCTATCTAATCTATCTAATCTATCTAATCTATCTAATCTATCTAATCTATCTAATCTATCTAATCTATCTAATCTATCTAATCTATCTAATCTATCTAATCTATCTAATCTATCTAATCTATCTAATCTATCTAATCTATCTAATCTATCTAATCTATCTAATCTATCTAATCTATCTAATCTATCTAATCTATCTAATCTATCTAATCTATCTAATCTATCTAATCTATCTAATCTATCTAATCTATCTAATCTATCTAATCTATCTAATCTATCTATCTATCTAATCTATCTAATCTATCTATCTATCTATTTAATCTATATATCTATCTATCTAATCTATCTATCTATCTATCTGTGTCGATAAACGACAATAATAAAGCAATACATAGCAATAGGCATAGAGGCATTTGATATGATTTTATGCATACATAATACATATGGCTGATAGGCCTACACTCACTATAGTTGGCCCTACAGACATACAAAAACAACAACATCTACATACATACAAATATACAAGCTCACGTTATATGGCCGACATACATGCATAACACCATTTTTTTATATAATAACAAGCTACATTGCCCGGCGTTGCCCGGGTGAAAAAAAAAAGGACTGTCTGGGGTGCAGATAACAAATTTATAAACTACACTTACTGATACTTTTAGGAAAGTAAATAAATATTGTAATAGGGTAAAAAAAAATAGTCAAATATTTTTATTTAACAAAATCTATATTGCCTATAGATTTACAATGTCTTTTGTTTTTAAAAGTTTGAGAAATTAATTGTCGAAAAACAAAAATAGTCTAACTGGTGAATCGAACCCTGGTCGCCCGTATAGCAGTCCACTACGTTTACCACTGAGCTATCGAAGACACATGTCCGATGTGAAAAATTATTATACGGTATATTGGGCTAGGCCTAGATAGGTCAGTGACACACGTGTTTTCAAATTGACCAATGGGGATCTTCGCGGGGCTTAACACTGTCTTTTTATATATATAGATAGTCCAAAGAAATCTGTCATTCTGGAACGCTTAGCGACTTTGTTTTGAGAGTATAGACAGATGACGTAATATCAAAGACTTTAATAAGAGGACCGCTTGTGCTATTGTTAGAACTGAAGAATCGTGTTTTCGGTGCGCATGAAATAACGCGTACTCCAAAAGAATTCCGCTGTATGCAACTTTCTATAAGGCTATAAAAAATTGTACTACCAAAGATATATATTTATATCTGCTTTAGACATTCGAACAAAATATATTATGTTGGGTTCCTGGTCACGCAGTGATAGAAAGAAACGAAACAGCTGATAGAAAATCAAAAGACGCCCTATTAGTATCAGAAAGTTCAATTCCGATTCCATACCAAGACATGAAACCTTCAATAATTTGACATGACAAAATTTGACGAATTTCTTGAAAACCGAATGCAATAAACTACAATATTTGAAAAACTAAAAAAACAGGCATGATACAGGTTAGGCTAACTAATTCAAAAGGAGGAAGTTATTCTCTGCAGACTACATACAGGACATACAAAACTAACATATTCCTTTCTCTTAAAATGAGAAATGGCCCCAATGTGTGCTTTGTGCAATGTCAACTTAACAGTTTCTCACATTTTGTTGGAATGCAAAACATTTACTGAAATTCGACGTAAATAATATTATTGTAGTACTCTTCATGGGCTTTTCAACCAAATCATAACAAAAATATATAATAAACTATATTAATGACCACCAACTGTACTACATAATTTAAAGATATAAGAACAATAAAACGAATACAAGAAAAACATGACAACAACATTATCAAAAAGGTATTTTATAGCCTTCGATGTTGATGGGCCGGAAATACAACAATTCATTTCAATTCTTAATTAGAGTTCTAATCTTATAATAGATTACAGACGATCCTTCTATAAAGTATTATTGTACAATGTATACATGAAAAGTATTGAAACGTATTAGGCCTAATTAAAAAATTAAAAAAATACTTTTACAAATACTTTATTTAATTGTTTATATTTACATTTATTTATCGGCATTTTACGTCTCTAATATTCCTTTCAATTCCCCGACAATAACAGTCAACTGGGATCAGTATAGTTTATAGTTTTCCATTCATAAAATCAAAGCGAATTACTAAACTAAGGACTATAATTCCGTTTGTGATCGTAAATTTCAAAACAGTGTTTACGATTCATCAAATAGCAGAAATATAAAAGCAAGCGGTCCATTTTATTACAGTCTTTGTATATATCTAAACAATATTAATATGACCAGAGTTCCTACATGTTTATGTCTACACTTTTTTGTATAAGGCCCCTAAATAAGGCTATTTCTGCTTTTTTTTTTTTTTAAATTGCATAGCGAATTAGGTTTTAAGCTCCGGTTATCCAGTGCAAAACAAATATATAAACACAATTCTACAAATAATAAAAACATTTTAAAAAAATATTTTCCCCGTGGTTCCACACAGGCTATTTCTAGTATAGATTAGAAACATATATACGTACACACAGACAGTCACTCAAACATCCACACACTCACACACACACTATTTAAACCTATCCACAACAATAGAACCTTATCTACTATAAGATCTGCCTCCTAAAAAAAAAAGAAATACTCCTAGATTTCCATATCCACAGATTTAAGACACAACACACAGCTAACAGCAGTAAAAACATATTTCTAAAACTTCTCGAGTCACAAATCCGGTCCAGGGGGTAAACGTTATGCTTGTCGATTCGGGTAATAAAAAAAAAACTTGTATCTACATTGACATATTATGTTCTTTTTCTTTTCTGAAAGGGGTGGGGAAGAGGGTCGTTTTCTGCCCCCCCCCCTTTTTCATTTTTGTGTGTGAATATGTCTTGTTGCTGACATAGTTTAACAATTGTTATATTTGGTAATCGTAACTAAAAAAGACAATATATTTCATTTACATAAAAAACAACATTTAAAAAATTGAAAAAATTCAGAAAAGAGCTGCAAGGTTCATTAGGCCTACTAGTGAATATTCACAACTGACAAGAGTAACGCCAATAATTAAACCACTAAACCTAGAAACACTAAAGCTCACAAGGACACAAAGTAAAGTACAATGTAGTAATAATCTATAAGGCATTAAATTATAATTTAGAAATACAACACAATATGTTACCATGTTCTGATAAAATAGCCTAAGGACAACAACACTTTTCTTATGCGAGAAAAAATACATATAAGTATTCTTTATTGTCAAGTGGTATCCGGGCATGAAATGGGTTGCCGGAAAAAAAGCACAGGAAAACCGTTAATATAATGTCATTAAAAACACTAGACTAGGCGTAATCAAAATGCAAGATAAAGCTCAAAACACGTACGAGCGTAGGATGCAATTCTCTTCTTTATAGAATGAGCGTCTGTAATACATAAGATATATTTATTTACATATTAACCCTACTATATGGAAGGCCTCTTAGAATTACGTCTACACTTAGTGAGGAGGCAGGGCATGGGTTTTGTGAGGTTTGGAGTGTACGGGAAGAGGGTGGGGGCGGGGGGGGGGGCCTTGTCTGAATGTGTACGTAAGCAAAAATGGTATTTGTACCTGTACGTAGCGATTTAAAAAATAAAACAACCGCTCAAGCAGAAGCTGAAATCACGCCCGTTCGATTAAAACACTATCACATTTTCTTAAAGGAACGCAGAGCTATGAAAAGGTCTGTTTGGTAAAAAGCAATGACAAAGGTATACCGCCGATTGTCAGCAATTTGTTTAAATGGTTACAAATAGAAGTTGAAACCGACTTATAACTTAAGATTGATATGTAATAATCTGGTTATACATTTTATTAAAATTCTGAGTTTCAAATAAGTTATTAACATTTGATTCAGAGTAAACTTTCCTAAATGACTTAAGTAAGTCTCACATAATAGTTATATATCTATTCTGTGGTCAGTCTCTTCTTAAACGCCTTTATCGACCCTAGTGGAGCTTAGGCCATTAACAATTTCAGCATTATATGCTGTTCTAATTGGTTATACCTTATTTGGCGTTCCATGTTTTTGAACATGCAGAATTGTATCGAGCCATCCACATACAGTGATGTAAGTAAACATTTTGTTTTAAACATCTTGTAAACATCATTAGCTCCATAGTCTCGGAAGACAGATTTGCGCTCTTGTGATTTGGCCATCATTGCAGTATTTACTGTTTTAAACATAATTACTTATAAACAATATGTTAATGTGCGTCCGTCGTGTTCGACGATGACCGCTCAGCATCCTAGGGGTTTTGGGTTGTGTTTTTTTTCTTTGCGTTCACGAGTGACTTATTAAACAAATCCTTGCCCAGATAGTTCGGACAGGAGGGAGGGTCGGGAAAGCTCCTGAAGGGTTTTGGGCACCATCTTTACTGGCTTTTTCCTGAACGCCAGTTATTAGTTTGTTGCTTTCTACATTTCTCTACATTTTTCCTGCATCTGCCGTATGGAAAACACCATGTCTATGGTAGACCGACCCGCCCGAAAACCACATTGTGACTCTGGATAAACTCGGGAGGCTAAACTCTGCAAGCGTGTGAGAGTTACGCGGGCAAAAGCCTTTCCTACGATACTGAGAAGCGAGATGCCGCGATAATTATTGCAGTCGCTTCTATCGCCCTTATTCTTATATAACGTCACTATAAACAGACAGATATACACAGTTATAGATACTGGAAGAAACAGACATTTTATATATATATACTTACTTACTTACTTACGCCTTTCGCTTCCAACAAGAGTCCTCCAGGTATCCCGATCCTGGGCCTATTTCTCTATCTGACCCCAGTTTAGCCCTAGTTTTTTAACATTGTATTTATATTTTACTAATTAAAACTGAAAAAAGAATTGTTATTTTTATAAACATCTATAAGCATTACGCATTTTTAAATTTAAAAAAAAATGTTTGTTTAAAAAAAAAAGATAATCCAATTTTAAGTAATACTCATTCAGTTTAAAATGTTTTTATTGTTCTTTTACATTGATTTCTTTCTGTGAAAAGTGAATAAATTTTTTATGTTTATGTATTTTAATGCATCTATAAAAAAAAATATCTTAAACTTATTTTTTTATAAATATATATTAATTGTTTATTCATATTTGTCCAGGGTGCATCTTAAATATTTTTTTGTAATGTTACACATAATTATTTATTGTCTCAACTCTATATTTAATTAAAAGTCTATAGTAGATGGCGAAATGCCCTAATTGTGACATAATTATTTGTTTACCATTTGATTTTTTAAAGTTTCATAAAAAAATAACATAAACATAAAATCATAAAAATAAACAACAAGAATAAATCAAGATATAAAATAATAATTAATGTATAAAGTTTATTCAAAAACAGAAACAATTGTTACAAATGTTTACAAGTAAATCGTTTACAATATTTCAATATTTACCTTAGATAACATTTAACATGCTTTAGAAACTTACTGTCTTATTTATGGGTTGGGTCGGTCAATGCTACATTTATTTGTTTTGTCTTTTTTAATCATCAATTTAGCTCTGTCACCTGGCCTTGGGTAATATCCGTATTCTTAGTTGTATGTTAAACGCGCTCTGAGCTTACATTATGTTTGTTGGCAGCGCTATACAAATATTATTATTATTATTATTATTATTATTATTATTATTATTATTATTATTATTATTATTATATATATATATATATATATATATATATATATATATATATATATATATATATAAAAATATATATATATATATAAACATAATATAGGAAACATCTTCCATGTTGTATGTTTACATTTTGACACAAATGATTCGACACATTAAAATTACCGGAACTGGCTAAACAACTTCACTGTGGTTAATGTTTTGGCATTAAAATTCCACTATGGACAGGGCCAGTAACCCAACAAGCACCATCATACCCTACAAAGTGGACAGTGGCTCTACTACTTCCTGGACATGTACATCTTGTGTAGATAAACTTATGGTCTCACTCCTTCCACCCTCGGTGGTAATGAGAGAGAAAACGAGAAAAACATAAACATCTTCGTATAAACAAAAACAAAGACTTATGTTATAAAATCGAAGGGCATATCGAAACAAATAATTATGATATAAAAGCGAGGGACACACAGAAATAAAAATTCTGTAATAAAAGCGAAGGGCATACAGAAACAAAGAAATATGTTATAAAAGCGAAGGGCATACAGAAACAAAGAATTATGTTATCAAAGCGAAGGACATTCAGAAACAAAGAATTATGTTACAAAAGCGAAGGAAAGACAAAAACAAAGAATTATGTTATAAATATATATTTGTTAACTATTTGATAATTATTTTTTTTTAAGATTAATTGACAAGTCTTAACAAATATGCATGCCTAAAAGGTCGACAAAAAAGACTTTTCCTCTTTTATTCGATCATTTACTTCGAAACATGTCTGTGTGCTACGTTACTGATTGTACGAAAATATGTTGATAATTGAAATTTTATTTTAGTTTCGAAAGATGGCGACATAAGAAAACGATGGATTGTGAATGTCAGATTTGAAGATTCACCTATTTATAATCCCAAACTAATTGTTGATGCAAAATAATTTTCGTGTTGTTGTTTTGTATGAAACTCCGCATTGTTTTTTTTAATTACCAAGGACGCAACTCTTGACTAATTTGTATTATAAACAAAAGCTAAATTTAATCTTACGTGACTAAAACTTTGAGTATTAATTATCGCCTACTCAATTTTGATGTTAAAAACGTATTCCTCATAACTAATCTTGTAGCGGTTGTATATTTCTAAAAGACCAGAACTGGCTGTCGATGTTGACATCAATTGTCAAACAGCACCAAACGCGTGGTTTTTGTTAACGAAAATGGCGGTAAATTTCACCGGAAGTTTACGATCATTACATTTCAAAAGGTCACACCTAATTAAGACTTGTCAATAAATCTAAAATTTATAAAAAGAATGATATCAACAAAAACAAAATGTCATAGATATATATGGGGCAAGTTGGCTGCTCGGCAGCACGTTCGACTGGTGATCCGAAGATTCTGGGTTCAAATCCTAGAGCAGGCTAGGATTTGTTCCCGGGATTTGAAGGAGCCCCTGAGTCCACCTAGCCTTGATGGGTACCTATAAAGTGAAGGTGGCTGTTCATTTTGCTGTCCACACATCCTCTCGTATACCGTAGCCACAGAAACTGGTGAACGCTGTTTCACCAGCCATATTATCATTTTGGTCCGAAGGGTACTTTACTCACTTTTACATAGGTATAAACAACAAAAAGAAATAAATATATAAATGTATAAAATTTATTAAAATACATAAAAAAAAATTGTTACAAATGTTTACAAGTAAAATGTTTACAATTTATATAAAACTATAAATTTTACAAAAGTAGCCAATAATTATATTTATGTCTTAACAAAAACAATAAGAAAATACATATTTATATATACATGAAATAAACTGTATTGATATAAATAAGTTGTATTTTTAGCCTACAGGTGATTCAATACACCTCCACTGTAATTAAGTCCAGACTTTAAACTTCCACTATGGACATGGTCAGTATACCAACTACCATAACCCAAACAGTGGACAGTGGCTCCACTACTTCCTGGACATGTACATGTTGTATAGGTAAACTTTTGGACATACCTATCCCTACCCACCTGTACTTTGTCCTTCCATTGACCAACACTGACCTGTTTAGAACATCCATGTGGATGTGACACTATAAAGTTTAACTTGTCAATATCTCGAGATTTAATGTATTTGCTCCTGACTTTCTCCCAGATATGAAATAATTTTTTCACCATTGTCTCCGATTTATTTCCTAAATTTGCATCACATGTCACACAAGTAAACACACATCTGTCTTCCTCAACGTTTACATCATAAACGCATACCGTATCTTTAAGAACAACCAATTCACTATCTTCACTATCATAAAACAATCTCAAGGTCGTGTGACTTGCCTCATTGTCATCAAAAACCACATGTGCTGCTGTATCCACATAAATCTTCCACCAAACTTTGCTGGGTTTGTCTGAATCTTTACATTTATCACATGGGCATGTTGTATAGTCACTTTGTTTATCTTCATCTGTAAACTTCTCCACCCACCTCACCCTCCCAGTTGCTGTCCTCAACGTTTCCTGTCCTCTCAGTTCAGACAAAAAATATGGAATCTTTGAGTTTGGCCAAAACTCTGGTCTGTCTGGACTGGTCATGGTGACACTTAGTCTTACTGTTAGGTCAGCTGTAGCTTTTATGAGTTCATATAAATCACTGTCACTGTGACCTTCAGGTAGATGTTCTAAGCTGAATGGTTTAATAGGTATAAACTCTCGATGACCTGGATTCTTCTTACAGTTTGCCAAATGCGTATGTAACCCAGCTTCTCCAGAAACTGAAACCTGATTCTCATGTTCACCTGTTCAGGTAAATACAAATATACTAACTAAGTTAGTTGTATGTAAAGAACATGTCTTTCTATTTTAAGAAATATTATCAAATATACAAATATACATTTTGAAAATATATTAAATATATATAAGTTTTATATTTTCATTAATATATCAATTTTATACCTATGCTCAGTATGTCCTGGTTATTTGACTGATCATCATTTTGTTTAGGAACTGGACAAACTCCTACTGAAAGGTTCAGTTTACATATTAATACATCTTTGTTTAACAATTGTATTTAATTAGTGTATAATTTTGAGGCTACAATAATAATATGTATCTAGGCCTATATGTTAACCTTTAAAGTCCTGGCGCGTATATAGTGGGACTGAAGGTATGCATGGGAAAGTAGGTCGGTACGGGAAGGGTTAATATTTATCCTGATACATGTATTAATATTATAGGGCACAGTGGCCGAGCGGAAGCAAGTTCAGAAGGCGTACCGAAGTTCCTAGGTTTGAACCCTGATGAAGGCTAGAATTTGTTCCCGGGTCTGTAGGGCGTCCCTGAGTCTACTAAGCTATGATGGGTAACTGACTTTTGTCTGGGTAAAGTAAATGCGGCTAGGCATTTTGCTGATCACACAATCTCCTAGTATACCGTGGGCAAAAAAACTGTTAAGAACTGCTTTAATTGCCCCTTCCAACAAATGGATCCTACTGGATACTTTACTTACTTAGGCCTTTATATTAATATGTTTCCTAATCACTACTCAGCCTACTCTAAAATACCTTCATAATTTTGTCCTTACATTCTTTATATGGTAATTTCAAGCTAAAATTTTCCTTAAGAATAAAAATAAATGGTTAATTTCTTAGAGTTATAAGTTCAAACAGTTTTTACAAAATATTTCAGAATTATTGAAGTTGAGATATAATTACACTACAGTAAACAAAGTGTTTCTTAAACTAAAGCTTTTCTCTGTTTCATGTTCTTTTTGTTATATGTTATAACATTGTTATTTGACTCTCAAAATGTACCTTTATATTAAAACTTGTTAAATTGACAACTGCAGTTTACATTCAAATTTGAATATTTATAAAATCAGACAGAAACTTGTGTTTTCCATAATTAAAAAATACCAGATTTAAAGAAAGTTGAGGAACAATTTTCTATAGCGATAAATATACAATTGATTATGTAATAAACAAAATATTAACAAAAGAACTTTAAAACATATGACAAATTAACTGATTTAATGATGTGACATTGAATATGGCGATACTTTCATTATTTTTATTGGGCCAATGTAAAGTACTTTATGAAGCATGATTTAAATTTAATACATTTTATACAGGTTTATTTAATATAAAAATGAATAGAGCCCACTAGTTACTTTATGAAATAATAAAACTAATGTATCAATGTTTTTGTATTGTTTTTAAATTATAAATTTTTTTATTGAGATATTCTTACAAAATTATAAATAGGGTTAGGAATTTTTCCTAAACCAAAGTATCACAAAATCTAATAGACAAATTTAGACTTGTGGGCCTACTCAATGTAAGTTAAACTTACTCTAGCAGTACAATAAGTATTTGAATGTAAACAAGTATAAGTGTAAATTATTTAAAATTAAATAAATACAAATAAAAGGTAGTCTAAAAGTTACTAAAACTTATTTAAAAAGAAATGCATAAGAAAAACGACAAACAAAACCAATTATTTCATAATATAAGTACAAATTAGAAAATAGTTAAAATATAACAGTAAATGAATTATAATATTTTTATCTAAAAAAATTCTCAGCATAATTTTAAGTCAAAAGATTTAGTCTAATTTTTCAAAGTAGTCAGAGGTTTTAGAAAAAGCAATAAGCCAAAGCAAAATTTAAAGGGCTTCAGACAACCTTTGACACATTAACAATAACAACAACTATTTTTTTAATAAACAAATAACTTCAATAAAATGTCAAAGGAACTTTTTAGATTTAATGAAAAGTATTATATTTTAGTTTATGATGAGTAGACTAATATTTAGAAATATTAGGATAGCACTATTTACATTTAATTTATATTTAATTCCCAAAGGAATAATACTTGATAATACTAATCCTTACTTTAAGTAGTAGGCCTTTTTAGAATTAAAGGTCTATATGCTATGCTATGGCTATACTTTATATTTACATACTTACAAACTTATAATGAATATATTATAGTGACTTATTAACTTATACTTTTTCTATTTCATCACAAATCATGATCATGTCAACGTTTTAATCTTGTATGTATTTTTAACTACAAAAGTAATAAAAGCACACATTGTCACATAGGTGATACAGCCTAAACCTAATTTAAACCGTTCTCTGTTCTTACAACATAATTATTAAATAAAGTACTAAAATTTCGTTAAAGTGATGTAATCTCAGTTAAATAAATATCTATCAATGTACACTTTTAAACTCAAAACTCTAAAATAGTCTAAGAGCTAAGATTAAAAGTGGCTAGAAAGTAGACTAGGCCTATTTCGAAAATACTGTCGTCTGCCTAGCAGCCCGACAAATGACATTTACCTTGCAAGTAGTAAATATAATATTATCATTTTTTTTCAATTCATGAAATATTTATTGAATGCAATATATTTTAAGAAATTAAGGTAATTATGTATACGTCTAGATCTATTATTATTATATATGGCTCCTTTCTGTCTCACAAAACAATGGATGCGCCCTTAAGATTTTAATGAGGGACAGCGCTTGCTGTGACTGAACAGCCCGATCCTCAAATGACAGTCCCTTGAACATCCCTTGCATTTGAACAGTGAGGGCGGCTGTATGGAAGATGCTTTTGCCTTCCTTTTTTGCCTTCTGTCAATGTCAGCCCTGGTCCTTTTCGCTTCCAGGGAGGTTATCCCATTGTAGAAGGCATATCGCCAGACTCCTCGGTCAGCTGCAACCTCCTTCCATCCCACGAGTCTTCATCAATGTCCATTTCCTTAAGGTCCCGCTTGCACACATCTTTATATCGTAGAAGAGGCCCACCTGTGGCTCGAGATCCTGTGTCCATTTCACCATATAGGATATCCTTCGGTATTCGGCCATTATGCATGCGCCTGGTGTGGCCAAGCCAACGCAGTCTGCGCTGTGATAGCAATGCATATATGCTTGGTATATTGACCTGGCTTAGGATTTCCTGGTTAGATTTTGCGTTCTTCCCAGGTTGTGCCTAGAATTCGACGCAAGCAGCGTAGCTGGAACGTATATAAGCGGTGTTCCTGTGACATGCGTGGTGTCCAGCTCTCACTGCCGTATAGCAAGGTGCTCAAGATACAAGCTCTGTGGACGGACATTTTGTAGCTAGTGACAATTTGCTGTTTTCCCTCACTCTTTTTGATAACTTTGCCATGGCAGCCGATGCTTTCCCTATCCGTTTGTTTAGCGCATTTTCAAGGGGCATGGTAATGGATATAGTGGATCCAAGGAAAGTGAACTTTTTCACCACTTGCAGGGTGTGGTTTCCACTGTTGGTGGTGGGACAGACGTTCTTCTAGATATAAGATTATTACGTTCTAGGCCCAAAACTCCTACAGGGCGACAGAAATTGGTCGGTGGTAGGACTAGAACTAGACCCCGGGCTGTTTTGTTGAAAGTCCCGTGAACTAACCGCAGGATCAGCTGGAACTCAAAGCTCAGTCTATAAAGTTGAATCAATTAATGCTACAGAGTGATATTGATAAATTACCACATTGTTGATAAACTCCCACACGATGTTTCTTTAAGTGTCGCATTTGACAACAGTAACACCATGACTATATATTATAGTAGGCTTATATATAGAATATACTGATAAATAAAATAACTGGGGCGAAATATAATTTAGAAAGTTCGAGGGTTTCTAAACGAGAATTTTTTTTTCTTGATAACCGTTTAAACTAGAAGAGTTTAAAAACAAGTTTGAACTACCAGTTATGTACACTGCTTGATACAGTCTTTTGTTGTACTACGAGACCTAAAGGACAAATCTCAACTCGTTTTAAGTAATTAAAAGTTCTACTCTTACAATTTATAATCTAGTACTACTTTGTCGAATTCAATGGCCATTTTTACGTATTAAATCATAGAATTTTTATATAAGCCTTTAGATCTATATCCATATTATACAAAGAACAAAAACGACAAGTAGGCGTAATTAGTATCAGCAACCTTCAACAGATCCTTCATACATAACTAACAAAAAAGTTTGGACAAGAGCTGACTGAAAGCCAAATACCCGAGTGGTTAACAATAAATAGAGAGAAGGATCAGACACTCCTTGATCTTGAAACGTGACAAGAACGCATAATAGAGCCTATGGCATTATGTCGGTTAAGTGGAATTCAATATGCAATAAAAAAAAAGGGACCGTACCTATGATATTAACACAACATAAACCACGTATCAGCTTGAGGATAATATATTTTATTATATGTGACTATATATTTGGTATACATTACGTTTTGATTTTTACAAACCAATAAAAAACTGAAATTTGGTTAAAAGAATTTCCAATATCCTTCTATGTCACAACAAGTTTTCGCCAGCTAACTATTTTTAGAATATGACATCAACTTTGTGCATATAGTAACACTGTTTTAGTAATATTCTATTGGGTAAGAAAGCAAATATTAAAAAAAATATATATTAATGTCTTGAATGCAAAGAAAATAATACATTTTAGAAAATAAAATAAAAAACAGTTTTAAAATGTTAATCTTTAGGGGCCTACTGTTTTACTTAATTAATTAAGATATTATAGTAAAGTAAAGTACCCGTCGGAACAAATTGATCATATATCATAGGGCCGGTGAAACAGCGTTAACCAGTTTCGGCATACTAGAGATGTGTGGCCAGCACAATGCCCAGCCGCCTCTACTTTACCCCAACAATTGTCAGGTACCCATCAGACCTGGGTGGTCTCAGGGACACCCTCCAATCCCGAAAACAATCCAAGCCTTCACCAGGACTCGAACCCAGGACCCCCCCATCTCCCCCTTCACACACAATAATATATAGACATAATTTCTTCGACTACAAATTAAAAGAAACAAAATATAGTTACATATATTTAACATAAGAGACAGTATTATTCCACAAGTATTCGTCTTGCACCAAAATTAAATTCGCAGAAAGTAGTTAGGCCTATATAGAGAAAGTATTATGCTTAGATCTATATATATATATAGGCCCTACATTTCGTATAGCCTATACTTTAAAAAAAAGTATCAAATTTCTTACTTGTAAGCTTGCATCCCATTGTATACAGTAGAAATGTTGTTGTTTTTTTAGGCTGTTTTATTATTTGCTTGAATCTAGTCGACAATAAGTGAAACTGTGACGATCTAACATAAATATATAAATCTTCGTCTGTTCTTGGTTGTCGGTACTCTGTAACTATTGTCAGCGCATATAACTGTCGTCAACAGGATATGCGCTTTCTATGCATTATTATTATTATGAATATGTCGACTGAAGAAAATCCGATTGATATTAATATATTTTTAAGTAAACGTTAATCAAATGAATTACATAATCCCCATAACATATAAATTAAAAGAAAATCAATTTTTTTTTCACTCTCTTTTCTCCCTATGCATCTCACTATTTCTCTTTATCTCTCTCTTTCTCTTTGTCTATTGCTTTTCTCTCTCTCTCTCTCTCTCTCTCTCTCTCTCTCTCTCTCTCACTCTCTCTCTCTCTCTCTCTCTCTCTCTCTCTTCATCTTTAACAATTAAGTTCCACTTTTCCATCTGATGGCGAACTTAAGCATAACAAGCCCCGAACAACCGCCTGTGTCGCCAGTACTTTAAGCCGGCTGTGAATATTTATTTTTATACATGCATTTTGTAATAGTCCAGATTTAGTTGAATTGTTTTTTTGGACTATGCTTGTCTATTTCAATATAGTCAGTAGACTATCATAGCAACTGAGTAATTGATTTACTCACATAGCAACTGAAGGTCTTTGTAATTATTGCTTTACTAACATAGCAACTGAATGTCTATGCAATTGATTCACTAACATAGCAACTGAATGTCTATGCAATTGATTCACTAACATATCAACTGAATGTCTATGCAATTGATTCACTAACATAGCAACTGAATGTCTATGCAATTGATTCACTAACATAGCAACTGAATGTCTATGCAATTGATTCACTAACATATCAACTGAATGTCTATGCAATTAATTTGTATTGCATTTATTGACTTATTGACATTTGTTTCTTGATGCAATGTTTATGACAGTAAAATGTGATTGTTATATTGTATTTCTTTAGTAAAAGTTTACGTGATGTATTCAAATCTAGACTTATACCTCCATAATAAAAATTGTGCAATGGTAAGGGCAGGGAGAAGGCTAATTCTGAACTAAAATAAAGTATCCCGTTGGGCCTGATCCATGGGGCCGGTATAGCAGCGTTCACCAGTTTCTGTGGCCACAGTATACTAGGAGATTGTGTGGCCAGCACAGAGCTGAGACTCGGGGACACCCTACTAGCCTTCACTAGGATTCGAGCCCAGAACCTTGGGTACGCCAACCGAACCCCCTGCCGCTCGGCTAATGTCCGCTAATGCACATGTTAAAGATATAAGTAACATGAAATATTTTTATCGAACTATCCATACCTTAAACCTATAATTTCGTTTGATTCAATGTGCAGATGCAAACGTGAAATAACTCCCACTTACTTATCGATTTTTGCACTCATTCGGGGGTGGGGGGGGGCAGTGTAGTTGTGTCCATTTAGCAAACTGTTCTTAATAAATCTAAGGGAAGTGAAGTCTGTACTAAATCCCACTGTTCATAGCCAGATTTACATCCCTACTAACTAGGCTAAAACCTATTATAGGGATTCCTGAAGAGGTGTATAGTTGCCATATTTAGTAACTAAATATTCAAAGGAAAATAAACATTTGCATCAATTCAAATCCTAGTTTTATCTATCCGATGAAAATACGATTTCAGTTTATGAGAACAATACCTATACTAGAATAAGCATCTGTCTTCTGTATTGGACCCAAAAACTAAACAGGTTTGTCTGTTGGTTGATATGCTACATTAACTTATGTAATTAATGCCTTATTTTTATTTGTTAGTTTTCCCCACAAACTTTTAACTAAATTTTATCTTTATGGAATGATCCGGTGGGCGGTTCAAATAGGGGGACCATATAGTTAATTTTCTGAGTTCGAATCTTGGTGAAGGCTAATTTTTTTTTTCCTTGGAATGGACGGTGTCCCAGAGTCTGCACAGCTCTGATAGGTACGTGAGATTAGACTTTTGGTAGAGTAAGGCGATTGGGCATTGTAATGGCCAGACAATATCCTAGTATGCCCTGGCCATAGAAACTGGTGAACGCTGCTTCACCAGCCCTATTTAGTCCAACAGGTACTTTTTGAAATATATATTTATTCATTATATACCGCTAGTGTTCGCAGCCACTATCATTCATCCAAACTACAGCACTCACCTAGTAAGTTTAAAACCACAGTCAAGCCTCAACAAACCGTGGAGTAACTAGAAAACACAAACCATAATTGAAATCCGAGAAATGTTTGTATAAATTTTTTTGTTTATTCACAATGCATGGATAAAATACAACAATTTGTATCATAACAAACTATCAATGCTTCATGTAATACAAGGCTATTGACACAAGATAGACTTTGTGAATAAGTTCACTATAGTTACCTGACTACAGACTTTGTGAATAAGTTCACTATAGTCACCTGAGTACAGACATTGTGAATAAGTTTACTATAAACACCTGATTACAGACTTTGTGAATAAGTTCACTATAGTCACCTGACCACAGACTTTGTAAATAAGTTCACTATAGTCACCTGACCACAAACTTTGTGAAAAATTTGACTATTGTCACCTGACCACAGACTTTGTGAATAAGTTCACTATAGTCACCTGACCACAGACTTTGTGAATACGTTTACTATAGTCACCTGACAACAGACTTTGTGAATACGTTCACTATAGTCACCTGACTACAGACTTTGTGAATAAGTTCACTATAGTCACCTGACTACAGAATTTGTTAATAAGTTCATTATAAACACCTGATTACAGACTTTGTGAATAAGTTCACTATAGTCACCTGACAAGAGACTTTGTGAATAAGTTCACTATAGTCACCTGACTACAGACTTTGTGAATAAGTTCACTACAGTCACCTGACTACAGACTTTGTGAATAAGATCACTATAGTCACCTGACCACAGACTTTGTGAATAAGTTCACTAGAGTCACATGACTACAGACTTTGTGAATAAGTTCACTAGAGTCACCTGATTACATACTTTGTAAATAAGTTCACAAGAGTCACCTGACCACAGACATTTTGAATAAGTTCACTATAGTCACCTGACCACAAACTTTGTGAATATGTTCACTAGATTCAACTGACCACAGACTTGTGAATAAGTTCACTATAGTCACCTGACTACAGACTTTGTGAATAAGTTCACTATAGTCACCTGACTGCAGACTTTGTGAAAAAGTTCACTATAATCACCGGACCACAGACTTTGTGAATAAGTTCACTATAGTCACCTGACCACAGAATTTGTGAATACGTTCACTATAGTCACCTGACCACATACTTTGTGAATATGTTCACTATAGTCACCTGGCTACAGACTTTGTGAATAAGTTCACTATAGTCACCTGACTACAGAATTTGTTAATAAGTTCACTATAGTCACGTGACCACAGACTTTGTGAATAAGTTCACTATATTCACCTGACCACATACTTTGTGAATAAGTTCACTATAGTCATCTGACCACAGGCTTTGTGAATAAGTTCACTATAGTCACCTGACAAGAGACTTTGTGAATAAGTTCACTATAGTCACCTGACTACAGACTTTGTGAATAAGTTCACAATAGTCACCTGGATACAGACTTTGTGAATATGTTCACAATAGTCACCTGACTACAGACTTTGTGAATAACTTCACTATTGTCCCCTGACTACAGACTTTGTGAATAAGTTCACTTTAGTCCCCCTCACTACAGACTTTTTGAATAAGTTCAATATAGTCACCTGACTACAGACAATTGTTTTTAAAATCATTGATGGGATAAATGGGAGTTAATACTTTACTTATTACAAATAACCATGTTTAATTTAATTCTTTTCAAAGTTAAGGAGTGACATGAATTCTTCAATTTTGTATTTAATGAATGTGATTGTCTTTCTTTAAGTTATCACTAGTCTGGCCAATTCTTCAATTTTGTATTTAATGAATGTGATTGTCTTTCTTTAAGTTATCACTAGTCTGGCCAATTCTTCAATTTTGTATATAATGAATGTGATTGTCTTTCTTTAAGTAGGTTGTCACTAGTCTGGTCAATTCTTCAATTTTGTATATAATGAATGTGATTGTCTTTCTTTAAGTAGGTTGTCACTAGTCTGGTCAATTCTTCAATTTTGTATTTAATGAATGTGATTGTCTTTCTTTAAGTAGGTTGTCACTAGTCTGGCCAATTCTTTAATCTTGTATTTAATGAATGTGACTGTCTTTCTTTAAGTTGCCACTAGTCTGGCCAATTCTTCTATTTTGTATTTAATGAATGTGATTTTCTTTCTTTAAGTAGGTTGTCACTAATCTGGCCAATTCTTCAATTGTGTATTTAATGAATGTGATGTTTTTTCTTTAAGTAAGTTGTCGCTAGTCTGGCCAATTCTTCAATTTTGTATTTAATGAATGTGATTGCCTTTCTTTAAGTAAGGTGTCACTAGTCTGGCCAATTCTTCAATTTTGTATTTAATAAATGTGATTGTCTTTCTTTAAGTGGTCACTAGTCTGTCCAATTCTTCAATTTTGTATTCAATGAATGTGATTGTTTTTCTTTTAGTTGTCACCAGTCTGGCCAATTCTTCAATTTTGTATTTAATGAATGTGATTGCCTTTCTTTAAGTAGGTTGTCACTAGTCTGGCCAATTCTTCAATTTTGTATTTAATGAATGTGATTGATTTTCTTTAAGTAGGTTGTCACTAGTCTGGCAAATTCTTGAATTTTGTATTCAATGAATGTGATTGTTTTTCTATAAGTTGTCAATAGTCTGGCCAATTCTTCAATTTTTTATTTAATGAATGTGATTGATTTTCTTTAAGTAGGTTGTCACTAGTCTGGCCAATTCTTCAATTTTGTATTTAACGAATGCGATTGTCTATCTGTTTGTTACCACTAGTCTGGACAATTCTTGGATTTTGTACTTAATGAATGTGATTGTCTTTCTTTAAGTAAGTTGACACTAGTCTGGCCAATTCTTTGATTTTGTACTTAATGAATATGTATGTTTTTCTTTAAGTTGTCACTAGTCTGGCCAATTCTTCGATTTTGTACTTAATGAATGTGATTGTTTTTCTTTAAGTTGTCACTACTCTGGCCAATTCTTCAATTTTGTACTTAATGAATGTGATTGTTTTTCTTTAGTTGTCACTAGTCTAGCCAATTCTTCAATTTTGTACTTAATGAATGTGATTGTTTTTCTTTAAGTTGTCACTACTCTGGCCAATTCTTTCGATTTTGTACTTAATGAATATGATTGTTTTTCTTTAAGTTGTCACTAGTCTGGCCAATTCTTCGATTTTGTACTTAATGTGAGTGTTTTTCTTTAAGTTGACACTAGTCTGGCCAATTCTTCAATCTTGTATTTAATGAATGTGATTGTCTTTCCTTAAGGTGTCACTAGTCTGGCCAATTCTTCAATTTTGTATTTAATGAATGTGATTGTCTTTCTTTAAGTGGTCACTAGTCTGTCCAATTCTTCAATTTTGTATTCAATGAATGTGATTGTTTTTCTTTTAGTTGTCACTAGTCTGGCCAATTTTTCAATTTTGTATTTAATGAATGTGATTGCCTTTCTTTAAGTAGGTTGTCACTAGTCTGGCCAATTCTTCAATTTTGTATTTAATGAATGTGATTGATTTTCTTTAAGTAGGTTGTCACTAGTCTGGCCAATTCTTGAATTTTGTATTCAATGAATGTGATTGTTTTTCTTTAAGTTGTCAATAGTCTGGCCAATTCTTCAATTTTGTATTTAATGAATGTGATTGATTTTCTTTAAGTAGGTTGTCACTAGTCTGGCCAATTCTTCAATTTTGTATTTAACGAATGCAATTGTCTATCTGTTTGTTACCACTAGTCTGGACAATTCTTGGATTTTGTACTTAATGAATGTGATTGTCTTTCTTTAATTAAGTTGACACTAGTCTGGCCAATTCTTCGATTTTGTACTTAATGAATATGTATGTTTTTCTTTAAGTTGTCACTAGTCTGGCCAATTCTTCGATTTTGTACTTAATGAATGTGATTGTTTTTCTTTAAGTTGTCACTACTCTGGCCAATTCTTCAATTTTGTACTTAATGAATGTGATTGTTTTTCTTTAGTTGTCACTAGTCTAGCCAATTCTTCAATTTTGTACTTAATGAATGTGATTGTTTTTCTTTAAGTTTTCACTACTCTGGCCAATTCTTTCGATTTTGTACTTAATGAATATGAGTGTTTTTCTTTAAGTTGACACTAGTCTGGCCAATTCTTCAATCTTGTATTTAATGAATGTGATTGTCTATCTTTAAGTTGTCACTAGTCTGGCCAATTCTTCAATCTTGTATTTAATGAATGTGATTGCCTTTCTTTAAGTTGTCACTAGTCTGGCCAATTCTTCAGTCTTGTATTTAATGAATGTGATTGCCTTTCTTTAAGTTGTCACTAGTCTGGACAATGAGGTACGGTGGCTGAGAGGCAGAAGTTTTGTCTGGTGTAACAAAGGTCCTGGGTTCGGATCCTGGTGAAGGCTATATCATTTGTCCCGGAGACTGCAGGGTGTCCCTAGGTCTACCCAGCTCTGATGGCTACCTGACTTTAGCCGGAGTAACGTAAAGGCTGCTGGGCATTGTACTGATCAGGGCATCCCCTAGTACAGAAACTGGTGAACCCTGCTTAACCGGTCAAGCACAAAGCTCACCCACCCTGCCACATAAATAGCCAGTGTGTACATAGCCGGTGTGTACATAGCCGGTGTGTACGTGTGTGTACATAGCCAGTGTGTACATAGCCGTTGTGTACAAAGCCGGTGTGTACGCGAGTGTACATAGCCAGTGTGTACATAGCCGGTGTGTACATAGCCGGTGTGTACGCGAGTGTACATAGCCAGTGTGTACATAGCCGGTGTGTACATAGCCAGTGTGTAAGTGAGTGTACATAGCCAGCATATTCATAACCCGTGTGTACATAGCCAGCGTGTACCAAGCCGGTGTGTACATAGCCAGTGTGTACATAGCCAGCGTGTACATAGCCAGTGTGTACACGAGTGTACATCTTCTTTTATAGTTAAAAGATATTCAAGTTTTGTGTGATATTGAAACGTTATGTATTACACAAGTATTGAAAAAAAGTGGACTTGCGTTCTATTTTTTAAAAGTTTTTTTTCAGTAATTAAAATGTTAATTATTTTATAATTTTTGCTACAAAGCTCCACCACACAGCGGTTACTACTCGAACACCTATCATTTTATGAGTTTAAGTAAGCAGAAGGATCATTCCCCACCTGCACTATTTATTGGTAAGGTAACAACATAAAATGGAACACAAGCCAATGGTGATAATAACATTTAGTACATTGTTGAGTGTCAGGTATTTTAACACTTGAGATTTCCCTGTTGACTAAAGGCCTAATGGTCGTTTCCTAAGAGAACATTTCTATACAAATAAAAAAACACTTGAACATTGTTAGTTCAACTCAGTGGCGTAGCGAAGGGGGGAGGGAGGGCGGACCGCCCAGATGATAGTATATGGAGGGTGACACTATATCACCTCCAACAAAATATTTCAGCGAGGCTAAGATTGAAAAATAGTCTGAAAATAGAATTGTGATAAAAACCCAGCCAACACAGGAAATGTGACCGTTATGACGTCTGCTCTGTCGACCCATCGCTGGGTTGTACTAGTGAAATACACAGGTCTAACAGTGAAGAGACTGTCCACAACTCACTGGAGTGCACATGCTGATGCAGTGAAGCCAGTGATACAAACGTTTAACCAGTTTGTGGAAGCCATTGAAGCTCTATGTGATGTCGAAGAAAGCGTCGAGACAAGAGGCGCTGCGCACAATCTGTTGCCAGCTATATGCGACTTTTCTTTCATTTCGTTCTTGTTTTTCTGGGGTGACGTTTTACAAGAAGTCAAACTTAGCACAGAAGTACATGCAAACACCAAGGCATTACTGTGGACATGGTTGCAACCAAAATAAGGGCTCTCAATGTCTTTTTGGAAGAGCAGCGTACGAAGGTTGTTGACAATGCCGTCCAGCAGGCACTTGCGAAATGTGAAGAACTTGATATCCCTGCAGAGAAGAGAATCATAAGAAAGAGAAGATTACTAGGAGAGGGGGGCTAGAGATGCTGGATTGTCATTGCAGCAGGAGACCAAGAGAGCAATGTTAGAGTGTCTGGACCGTTTTCATATGTAGTTAGATACGAGAGTATTAAGGCAGTGAATGACATTTTGTTGACTTTTTCTGTCGTTCAGCCAGACCATATTATTTGTGCCAACGACGAAGAAATACAGTTGTCTGTTACCAAGCTCACAGCCGTGTATGATGAGCTGTCTGAAGAAAACTTTTGTCTAGAAATACCACGTTTAAGGCGACACCTACAAGCATCCGAAATAAACTTGGAAGAAGCCAAGCACTGTACTGTACTGCAATTCCTTCGGTTTATCATCAGGTGGGACTTTGTTGAATCATTGCCATATCATACTCTGACTCTAAGATTCTTTCTGACAATATGTGTTTCTGTTGCATCGTGTGAAAGAAGTTTCTCCAAAATAAAACTTTAAAAAATTACTTCTGGTCAACCATTGGCCAGTTGAGATTGTCGGATCTGGCTGTTCTGTCCATTGAACATGAGCTTACAAGACAAATAGATTTTGACGATGTTATTGACCTGTTTGCCACAATGAAAACAAGAAGACATTCCTTCAGGACTATAGTGTCGAAGGACATTCTTTTGGTCTGTGCATTGCAGTGTTTTGCATCTAGGTGTTCTGAAAGTGAACAGTTTCATTTTAAAAATCTTTGGATTTGAACTATTTGTTTTTTGGTATTGGATTCGGATTTTGTCTTGGATCATACATGTAAGCAGTAACGTAGCGGTCAGTAGAGTAAAGTTGAGCCTAGAGGTAGAGTATGTATGAAAATTTAGCTACACCTAACCATTCAGCATAGGGTCGTGTGGGGTCACTGGGGTGACATTTGAACAGACCGCCCCGGGTGACGTTTACTCTAGCTACGCTACTGAGTTCGACTTACATTGTTAACCGTGTACAAATATCCTTAAACATTCTCATTTTGTTAAAATTTTGGAATTTTTTAAAGTGTAGTGGATCTAAACATATAAATTTAAATGTGCCTTTCAAAAATGCTAGGAAAATGTATTTGCTATATTTATGACACTGTCTACCAATGATATAAGTTTACCATGAAATTTTGGGCCATAATTTATAATATCAATTGCACTATCATTTTTCACTTTTTTTTATCAATACCCAAAAACATTGAAAGGGCGAGAAGTCTCAACTTTTGTTAACTCTTTAGATTTAATTTACCAAAAAACTAGATAATGTGTTAACATTGTAATTTTTAAAAATGTGTAGATGTATCGGTCACTGATTGCATGAAGTCCTGTGTCCAGTTATATTTATCACAAGAGAGTCGGTTTAAACGATAAGGTTTTCTTAGAAAGCATGGTCCACGTTTTTAACAATTCCAGCAACCGGAGTCGGTGGCTATTTTTATCTACTAGGTTCACAGAGCGATCTTTTTCTGACAAACCAAACCTCAAGCTAATTTTAAAACAATATATAAGGTACATCCTTCATTTTTATTCCTTTTATTTCATCCAGTCAGTTCGGACCACTTATTGATCTTAACTTATTAATTTATATAGCCGCATTTTTATGCCATACAGTGCACTAATTTATATTTACAAGTCCGTATTTTCTCCTACAATTTACTTCCTTTGACCACTCCATATATTATAGCTCATTGGTTACTATGTTATTTAGCTGTTGTTTATTCTACATTAATTTTGTAACCGCAATAATATAGAAACTTAGGGAATTTCTCGATCCTTGAATTCTTAATTTAAATTATTTAGAAAAACAGCTGACTTAAATACTATTTTTTATATTTTGATCCTGGCCTTTCAGGCTTTAAAATGGCGTAAAGACGTACTCACACACACATACACAAGCACACACACACGCACACACACACATACACAAGCACACACACACGCACACACACACACACAAGCACACCCACACGCACACACACACCCACACATATATTTATATAAAAGTGAAAGTTGCTTGTTTTAAATCGTAAATTGAATTTCCGAGCCCTCGTTACAAAGCATGATTCTTGACTATAAAGCCATCTGGGAAGGTTTCTTACCTCGTGAGATTTAATTTCAGTTTATTCAGTTCTTGTTCAGCTCTTGATAACTTCACACGTTTGTTATCATCTGGTGAATCTAGTGCATTTCTTCTATGTACATATTGCATCTACCAACTATTATTTTTGATATATTAAATATTGAAATACTACACCATTTGTTGAATTATGCCTAATACAGTTTTAAAATGTATATTCAATGCAAGACTAGTGTTATATTCTACTATTAAATAAATCAATCGACTACATTGAGAAAGACCCTGATATCTAGGTCAAGTATAGTTTTACAAAAGACTTTCTGAAGTATATGGTTCATAGTTAACTAATTTATTTTAACTTAGTTTTAAATTAGTTTTTTTTCTAAGCCGTTCATTCTACAACTGCAGTTCTAGGAGATACCAAGCACAAATAAAATCTAAATAAACACATAGATATTTAGATAACTAACACATATATATTTAGATAACTAACACATAAATATTTAGATAACTAACACATATATATTTAGATAACTAACACATATATATTTAGATAACTAACACATAGATATTTAGATAATTAACACATATATATTTAGATAACTAACAAATAGATATCTCAAATAAAATCTAAATAAACACACATATATTTAGCTAACTAACACATAGATATTTAGTTAACTAACACATATATATCTCAAATAAAATCTAAATAAACACACAGATATTTAGATAACTAACACACAGATATTTATAACACATAGATATTTAGATAACTAACACATATATATCTCAAATAAAATCTAAATAAACACACAGATATTTAGATAACTATCACATAGATATTTAGATAACTAACACACATATATTTAGATAAGTAACACACAGATACCTAACACATAAATATCTCCAAACCAACTCATCTATATCTAGATACCAAACATACATATATCTGTATAACAAATATACATATGTCTAGATAACATATTAAATTACACAAACCTTTGCATTTAGCTTTAGCATGTTCAGACGATTTAGTGTCTTCTGATCAAAAAAGCAACACATTTCTGTATATCCAAACACATCATGAATAAAAACATGGAAATTCATGTCACATGAAAGAGTTTAATTTAGTAACTAGCGCTCTTTTTGCAATTGTTGCTTTCTGTGATATATGTCCTGAACTAAATAAGAAAGGACAGTTTAATTGATCAAAATTAATAGAAAGACATTTTACAAGATTGCGGGAAATTAAGTATAAAATAATTATTATTATCCAACATTACACTTTCGTTCTACTTCTCATACTGCTAACCAGGTTACAGAGTTGTGGGTTTCTTGCAATCAATACCAAGCAAAAAGTTATATATTTTTTAGCTGTTTCATGACGTTATTGACTGTGTTGGTAATTGTAAGTTGAAGGGGCAGGCGATAATGTATGTTCTGCTTTGCTTGGGACATTTCATTAGGATGTAATTTAAGGTTTTATGGTGGCTGTGTTGGTTAAGTGGGTGTGTTAAGTTTATTCCTCCCAGATGTGAGATGAGTACAATAAGTTGAATAAGGCATAGTCTAGTCTAAACTTATATATTATACATTGTTCTTTGGCGGGGATAAACTTTATGTTGTCTTTTTTTGTTTGTTGGGCATGCTTGTTTCAATGTATGTTCTGTTATAGAAAGGAAAGTTATATTGATGTTGTACACAATAGAAAGCTAGTCCATTGTGTGTTATAGTAAAGTAAAATAGTGGCTTTACTTTTGAATTTAGTTTCTGTAGCTACGGCATACTAGGGGATTGTATGGCCAACACAACGCCTAACTGCCTTTACCTTACCCTAAATAAAGTCAGTCACCAATCAGAGCTGCGTAGACTCAAGGACACCCTACAGACCAGATAACGATTCATGCCGTCTCCAGGATACGAACCCAGGACTTTCGGTACACGAGTCAAACGCGCTGCACTCGGCCAGTAAGACAGGATACTTTACTTGTTTTTTTTCTTTTTGAATTTTACATAAAGGTCGTGGTTTTAAAATAGAGAATTCCGAAGATGCATACATTATGTAAGTTTAAAAACGAATGAAGATTTTTAAATGTATTTTTTTCTACTATTTGTAGAGATGGGAACTTTGGGAACGCTGCGTCAGCTGCCCTATGATCTATTTGGTCCGACGGGTACTTTACTTACTATTTGTAAAGGCTGCTGTATTTCTTGTGAAGGACACTTTTTATGGTAGTAACTCAATATGAGGCTGTGAGATTTAAACATGGCTTTGTTTAAAATGTAAATGTATGTGCTATGGCGTTCATTAACAATAGTTTTACTAACTAATGAATAATACAAAAACTTACACAAATATATATATCTGATTAAATGTAAATAATAGGTTCGTTTAATTTACTAGATAATAAATCAAGCTGTTAACCCTGTTCACGGCATAGTAGTACAATATAATATAATTCATTCAGGTATACAAAGAGTGATATTTATCGTATATTATTATCTTACATAAACTATACAAAAGATGAAAGTGTCTAAGGCTTATCATATTATTTAGTATAGTCCTGCATTGTAAATACGGTTTTAGAAATTGTATGTTTTCCATTCCATGTCCACATGTTAGACATTTCATGTTTTATATATTATTGCTGTCTTTGTTGGCCTATATATTATACAATCATTATACAATCATCTGCAAATAATCTTACCTTTGTTCTTGTATCAATGTTGTTAGGTACCATGGTAAAGCATTGATATAAATTAGAGATAGTCTGAGGCATAGGACATTATTCTTGTAGAACTGTTGAGTAATTGATGCTGCTTATAGAGCCATTAGTTTAAATTATTACAATTTGTTTTCTACTCAACACAAAGTTTCCAATCCAGTGATACAGAGAACCAAAAATATCAATGACTGGTAAACAAACGGTAGGTGAATTGAATGATCATTTTTGAAGATGACCACCGCTTCCAGTAGCCTTGTGGCTTCTTTGGTGGTCTACTAGTCCTATCTAAGCTCTAAATGTTTGTTTGCAGGTATTGTAAACAAATGATGTGGCTGTGGGGTTTGGCCTTACAGGTTAGCTTGTCTTTTCTTTTTGCACGTTTTTGTTCAGCCCTGGATGTTACTTTCTGCCGATTGTGTCTCTGGACTATAAAATAGTTCACCACTTGCCCCTTGTAATTTCTTTAATGTTATACTATAATTAATGTATTATGATTGTTATTATTATTTTTACTATTGTTACAATTTTGTATGACTTTATTGTACTTATGTACTAAGTGACTAATTAATATTGTTCATATTGTTCATATTCGTCTGCTGGCTTTTTCCATTTGTCTAGGTATATTTTTCAATATTAGTTACAGATTTTTGAAGAAACATACAGAAAGACACAGTTATAGATAGATTGAAAGAAACAGACAGAGATACACAATTATATATAATGAAAGAAACAGACAGAGATGCGCAGATATAGATATTGACAGAAATAGAAAAAATTATACATTTAAGTTATTTAGTAATTTTACTTTCAATTTGTTTGTCTTGCTTATTTTTTCACGTTTAAGTTTTCTTTTCTTTAACTTCTTTTATAAGACAAGATTGGATTTCTTTATTGATGTAAACAAGTGAAAATTTGATTTGATTACAGATGTGCCGTCTCTCAGCATATTTTAAACAATATAAACGAACTATTGGTACTCAAAAACAGACATTAAATATACTTATAAAAAGCCGACATGCACGCACACTTTAATTTTTGTTTAGTAAGCAATGAAAAATGTTGCATAAGAATATTCCACTCCCTGAAACATGGTTTTGAAAAAAAAAGGTGTCGGGAGTTTTCATTTCAGAGAATAACTGATCTTTCCCAGTTCCCTCCCCTGACTACACTATGTCCTAGCATAGGAGAAATACACGATAAGTTTATACAATGTTATACTCATATTACAGAATAACATCAACATGTACACTGGTCCATACTATCTGACTATCAGTATCTAAGTAAAATAATATGTATAATCAAAACAAGCAGGCATCGTACTACATGTCATTGTAAAAGAGAGGAAGTTCTAATACATACAAGCTGCCATAATAAATCTGACTACTACCAGATTTGTACCAAAAATTATTTTCTACAAGCTATATTATATACAGTGTAAAGCAGTACTTTATGCCAAATGATAAATGATGTGTAAGTCCTACCTACAAATAAAAACTAATTATGTACATCATCAAGACTAACGTAAGTTGAACTATTTCCTGCTACAGATGATGACTTGATACATTCAGGTTACTATAGACAAATATGATAGGTCTTACCAATAACTCACATGATATGAGAAACTGTGCACCCATTTTCAATGTTCTAAGAGAAACTGTGAACCCATGTTCAATCTTCTAAGAGAATCTGTGGACCCATTTTCAATCTTCTAAGATAAACTAACTGTGCTCCCATATTTAATGTCCATAGTCTCGGAAGACGGTTAGATTTGCGCTCTTGTGATTTGGTCAGCCTTAAATATGAAGTCATAAAGATAAACAACAAGAATAAATCAAGATATAAATGCATAACGTTTATTCAAATACTAAACAATTGTTACAGATATTTGCAAGTAAACTGCTTATAAACGGATATAAATTAAGAGAAAAAATATAAATATCTTTATAACTAAACATAAACAATTAAGTGAATACATATTTATAGATTTAAGGTATAAATTATATATATATATATATAAACATATATGAAACATCCTCCATGTTGTATGTTTACATTTTGACACCAATTATTCATCACAATAATAATTACAGTACCTGGCTAAACCAACTCCATTTTCATTAATGTTCAGGCATTAAAATTTCACTATGGGACAGGGACAGTAAGCCAACCAGACCAGCACCACCATACCCCACACAGTGTACAATGGCTTCACAACTTCCTGGACATGTATAATATAATATGTTGTTGACATAAGCTTACGGTCTAAATCCCTCTGCCCCTGTACGGAGAGTAAGGTAATGAGAGAGAAAATGAGAAATGTTTAAGTTAAACAGGTTTGCATTACCAGAAACAAAAAATTATGTTATAGAAGGGATGGGCAGACATTAAAAAAAAGACGGGAGACACTTAGATAGACAGACTAGAAGATGAGAGAGAAAGTACTTTGTCAATGTCCTTGCATGGGAAATACATGATATATTAATTTAAGACATTTAAGTATTTTAAATTAGACTGTCATTACAATTGGATTCTGGTAAAATAAAATAATTAAAAGCATACAGCTCAAAATAAAGTTACAATTAAAATAATAAAACGTATTTAAAAAAATCATTTTAACGTTAGATCTTAGAAGTTGGCAAATTTTTTAACACTTTGATAAAATTATTTCTGTTAAAAAGTAAACCTAATTCTGATAACTAAGTAATACTCATACAGTTTTACGATTTTCATTGTTGTCTCCCTTTGATAAATTTTTAGTCAATTAGTTTTGTGTTTATTTCATTAACCCATATCTTGCTGAGGTTTAATTTTTTCGTGATTTTTACACATGTAATAGAAAGTGATGATGTAACAAACAAATGAAAGTTATTTTTTGAAAATTTTTATTTTTTTATTTTTTTATTGAAATTTTTTTAAGTGTCCTTAAAAAAGGACGCCAGCAACAAATGATACCGTGACATTGCATGTTTGCAATAGAAACAGGCCCTCTTATTTCAAGGATAAATACATATTTTTTTAACAATTTAAGTTAGAAATTAAAATTTATAGCTTTTTAAAACAATAGGATAAGAAAATAGTGTAATAAAACATTGGCATTCGAGTGGCATCCGGGCATGGAATGGGTTAACAGAACAAACCAGAAAAACCAATAACGTCATTTAAAACACTAATAAAAATGTAAGATTAGACTCTGACCACAGATAAGCGTAGGACGCAATAATATTTTTTACAGAAGTAGCGTGTGTAATATATAATATAAGAATATTTTAATCATATTTAATTTTTTTAAAGTATGCTTTATATAATAATATCTTTGTTGTTTGCATAATATGCTGTAGATATTGTGATACTCGGCGTAAGCACCCATATATATATATATATATATATATATATATATATTAGGCAGCTGAGCCAACAGTATATATATAGTTGATATCACTCATTACTTATAACGATATCTGATATTCTTTCCGATAATGCATTATATGTTTAAAAAAAATATATTATGTTGTCTTGATAGTCCTTCAACCTTCAGTTGACCTAAATGTCGTTCCACTTTCCGTTGATAAATCTTTTCCAACGGATAACCTTTCCACTGACCTTGTCCTTCTACCGTTGTCTTCAATTACATCTGTAAACTACGCTGCACTATCCGCTGCCCAATTCTAACCATTGTGCCAGGGCGCAGACGACTTGCCTATTTTCTAGCACCAGAAAGCTCACACGAGCAATTTGCGACCTGACTTATAGGCAGATAGATATAGAATCTATATGGACTCGGCAAATCGGACAGTGGCAGACGCGTATCGATGACCCTCAACAGCTTGAAAATCAGTTGATCGGATGTAGGACTTGATTCACGTCAGTTCATATTCAGGATTCCTCACGACAAAGGTTCCAACCGGCTCCAACAGCAACAGCGACACGACGACAGGTTCTTCTCACTACCAACTCTACAGCAACAACAAGTTCCACTTGCTTCAGTTTCAACTAGCAGCTGACTTGATAAATTATAAGTTTGGCTTCGGTAACTTCTGACTTCGACAGCTACAGGCTTCGACAGCTCCTGGTTCCGTTAGCTTCTGGCTTTGGCAACTTCTGGCTTCGACAGCTACAGGCTTCGACAGCTACTGATTCCGACAGCTTCTGGCTTCAATAACAGCAGTCTTCCACAGCTACTGTCCTTCAACGGTCCGGATCTAACCTCCAAAAACAGGCAGGTTCACTAACTCCGCTCCCTCCTCTCACAGGCAGGCTTTACATCAGAGTACAAAGCTTCACAGCTTTCCAACGGACCGGATTAAATAGTGATCTCCACATCAGGTAGAATCACCAACTCTGTTCCCTACTTTCACGGCAGGCGTTACTCCAGAGCTTCTTGAGTGGAGTGTTGTAGATGACCTTGCATACCTTCGAATCTGCGACCAAATCTGTCACAGGACTAAGACACACAGTTGATTCATAAACTCATATAAACGAAGGCTCCTCAATTCAATACAACGATTCTTTAATCACTTAGTCGCTGTAACACTAGTATACACCTGATCATGCATTACAACAATACTTTCTGTTCTTGACTGATAAACTTGGACGAAGACTGATCTCATACACGTCTTGTTCAAGTACAGACCAAATCTCAACTGAAGTTTATCTAGGATCCAGCGTTGCTATATCATTCATATAACATGCGTACTTCCCTTTCGTATCATAGTGCAATCTCGTACATAATAATAACATGCACACCATTCTTATTCCTCATCTAACAACATGCGTACTTTCTATAATATATATAACAGTGACAGTAGCTTAAGATGCATTTTATTTAGGACCTATCACCTCTGACTATACGTTATAGCCTACTAATAAGGCAGTTTGTAGCATTCCTGGGGAAAATCGCGCTATGATTCCAAAACTACAATTGGCCGTCCGATCGACTCATTTCGTTAAATTAATTAAAATTTCTGAAAAATTCTGCACTCAAACCTTTTTTTTTTATCTATATAGAAATAATGCGTAAAATTTTAATAGTATGTTTCATTTTTCATTAGTTGCATGTAAGAGTTGAAAAAAAACTGCTTATTGTCGGTGTCGCAGTCGCGTTTGTAATCATTACAAACAATGTTAATGGGAATTGGGACACTTGTATTAAGCGTAGTTAATACCGGCGCCGCTCAGTCTGAAATAGCGCACTTTTGTAGGCCTATTGAACGCAAATTGTATTATGGAAAGAATCGTAAATTTTAATGTGTAAAAGCCTCTCTAGTCCTATAATATAGGTATAAGCTTGTACACTACTAGCTTAAGATTAGGACCGAGAAAACCGCGCGCGCCATGTCCGCATGTCCTAGCAATGTTTCCCATCGGCCAATCGACACATTTCCAGACATTTCGTAAACATTCTGCACTCAAACTTTTTTTTTCAAATCTTTATGAAAAAATGCGTGAAATGTCAATAAAGTGTGTCATTGTTATTTAGTTGCATGTATGAGTTGAAAAAACACAGCTTATTGTCCATGGCGAAGCCAGCACACCCTCCGAAAAGCCACCAGCACTCCCCCCTTTTTAAATATTGTTCGCGCAGTAGCTTTGAAATCATTACAAACAATGTTAATGGTAATGGGCCGTATTCCTGCTGAGAGTTAACACCCTTGCCCCTTATACAAGTCAATCTTTTATGACTGACTTGTAATTTACAAGCAACATTATCAAATATACAAATATACATTTATAAAGTATATTTAACATATTTACATTTTTCAATAATTTACCAATAATTTACCTATTATCAGAATGTCCTGTTTATTTGACTGGTCATCATTTTGTTTAGGAACTGGACAAACGCCATCTGAAATGTTCAGTTTACACATTAATAAATATTGTTTATCAATTGTATTAATTTGTTTATAATTTTAAGACTATAATAAGTATATGCATCCATATGTTAATATTTTTTTTCCTAATCCATATATTAATATTTTGGGGTAAAGTGGAAAAGCATAAGCTCGGGTTTGAATCCAGGTGAAGGCTAGAATTTGTTCCATGGTCTGTAGGGTGTCCATGAGTCTACCCAGCTCTAATGGGTACTCTAATGGGTACCTTTTAGTTGGGATAAAGTAAAGGCGGTTGGGCATTGTGATGGTCACAAAATCTCCTAGTATGCCATTGCCACAGAAACTGGTGAACAGTGCGTCACCGGCCCCATGAATAAAATATGTCCGTTGGATACTTTACTTTCCTAGGCCTATCCTATATAGTAATATTTATCCTAATCCTAATCCATATATTAATATTTATCCTACTCAGCCTACTGTAAAATTACATTAAAAATACCTTCATAAATTTGTTCCTTACATTCTGTTCTTGGTAATTTCAGTCTCAGAATAAAAAGAAATAGTAAATAGATTGGAATAATAAGTTTTAAAAGTTTTTTTTTTAATATTTCAAAATTATTGTTTTATATGAATATGAAATATAATTACACTACAGTAAATTAAGTGTTTCATAATTTTTTTATGTATTCCATGTTCTTTTTATTATATTTAAAATATTATTATTTGACTATAAAAATTTACCTTTATATTAAAAGTAGTTAAATTGACAAATTCGCATTCTCACGTGATGTGCGAGACTTATTTGTTTACAAAATGTATAAATTATAAGAAGTCGTCTTAGTGTGATCAGATTCCGACGTTAAATCTTCATAAAAGAAAACTAAACTATGTTTTCATCGATATCTGCTGATATATACAAACTTCTTAAATGCATGGCATGCCAAAAGAAGACAATATAACATATTAGGGTGTTATGTTCCAAACACTTTGTAGACGAAGGCCTACTTCCATGTTTCAACCTTTCACTGGTAGTGGTAGGCCTAAGCCACGGCCACGGTAAGTGTACTTGCAATTGGCCTAGATCTTCTAAGTAAATAATAAAACGTATGGCTGCTGATAGTTAATACCCTTGCCCATTTTACATTTACGGTATATAAGATTGACTTAACCAGACAAATACAATTAGGAAAGGTATGAAAAGGGCAAAGAAAAACTGGATTGAAGAACAGTGCAACGACATTGAAAACTGTTTAAGGAAGAACAATAGCAAAAAAGCATACCAATGAGTAAAAGAACTAACCACCACTAAGCACGGGCGCACCACCACCATACAGGATAAGAATGGTAGAAACCTGACTGAGAAACCAGATATCTTAAAAAGATGGACTGAGTACTGCTCGGAACTATATAATGACAATATCACTATAGATCCAGATATACTAAACGTTCCTCCAGCCACAGACAATGACAATTACCCTATCCTCCGTACAGAAGTGGAAGCAGCAGTCCAAGCACTTTAAAAAGGAAAAGCCGCAGGAGTGGATAACATCCCTGCTGAGTTGGTGAAAGCAGGAGGGGAAGCCATGGTAAATGTCTTATTGAACATTTGCAATAATATATGGATAACTGGAGACTGGCCTAAACCATGGACCCAGTCGCTCATCATCACCCTCACCAAGAAAGGCAACCTTCGGCAATGCCAGAACTACCGCATCATCAGCATAATAAGCCTCCCAAGCAAGGTCATGCTCAAAATAATTTTAAGCCGACTCAGACCTTATGCTGAAAGAATCATTGCGGAAGAGCAGGCAGGCTTCAGGCAGGGACGTAGTACCACAGAGCAGATCTTAAACCTGCGAATACTCTGTGAGAGGCACGCGCAACACCTACAACACTTGTACCATATATTTGTTAATTTTAAAAATGCATTTGACAGGGTCTGGCACGCTGCCCTATGGGCAACCATGAAACATTACAACATTAATGACAACCTGACAATGCTGATACGTAGCCTCTATGACAGGGCCACCAGTGCAGTCTTCTTAAGCAACAAATTGGAGATTGGTTTAGGACGACCGTTGGAGTACGATAAGGATGCTTGCTTTCGCCAACACTGTTCAACATCTTCCTGGAGAGAATCATGTCAGATGCACTAGAGGATCATGAAAGGACAATCAGCATAAATGGCAGAAGGATCACCAACCTTCGATTCGCAGATGATATAGATGGACTCGCCGGGAGTAAGGATGAATTAGCCAAACTAGTGGAGCGACTGGACAAAACTTCCGCATCCTATGGCATGCAAATCAGTGCCCAAAAGACTAAATTAATGACTAGTAACACCAGCGGCATGACCAAGCAGATCAAGATTTGGAAACAGTTAGCAGCTTTAAGTACCTAGGAGCTATTGTATCCGAAGAGGGCTCCAAACCAGAAGTAATGTCCAGGATTGCCCAGACAACAGCATCACTAAAGAGGCTCAAGACAATATGGAAAGACAAGAACCTAGCCCTCAGCACCAAAATCAGGCTGATGCGCTCACTGGTCCTCTCCATTTTCTTATATGCTTGCGAGTCATGGACACTAACAGCGGAGCTGGAAAATAAGATAAACGCCATGGAAATGAGATGCTTCAGGACCCTGCTCGGTATCTGTTACAAAGACAATATCTCCAACGAACAGATAAGAAAAAGAATACAACAGGAAAATGGAAAGTATGAAGACCTAATGGCTACAGACAAGAAAAGAAAACTGGAATGGTATGGCCACGTCAGCAGAACCAACGGGCTTGCAAAGACCATCCTGCAGGGTACCACCAGAGGTTTGAGAAAGAGCGGAAGACCAAAGAAACGTTGGGAAGTTAATATCAGGGAATGGACAGGTACAAAACTGATCGAGGCAATGAGAACGGCTGAGAGACGGGAGGAGTGGTGGAGGCTGGTTTACATGTCATCTGTGTCACCCCAACGGTATAACAGACTACGGGATATGTAGGATGTAGGTTGAAAAATTGACTTGTATAAGGGGCAAGGGTGTTAACTCTCAGCAGCCATCTTTACAATTACGGTATATAAGATTGACTTGTATAAGGGGCAAGGGTGTTAACTCTCAGCAGCCATCTTTACAATTACGGTATATAAGATTGACTTGTATAAGGGGCAAGGGTGTTAACTCTCAGCAGCAATACGGCCCATTCGGACGATGTCGTACGCTACTCATCTCCCCTGCTAACACCCAGCTTTATGTCTAATGAAGCCTAGAATTTTCTCTTCACGTATATTTACGTTTAGAAATGTTTCCAACCTACCTGAGCAATAGATTGTACTTCACGTCTAGATCTAGATGACTCTGAAAAAAAAACAGGCTATGAATTTAACGACCGATATTATATTATCATTATGTTTAGCTTTAAATACTTGCTAATGATGAGGTTTTGGCCATTCCCTTATTGTATAAAAAAAATCTTAGTGTAGGCCTATATATAAGCTTACGACTTGTTAAAAGACGTTCTTCTAGAAAGAAGATTATTACGTTCTAGGCCCAAAACTCCTGCAATTCAGCAGGAATTGGTCGGCCGCAGGTTTAGAATGGTCTGTTTTTGTTGAAAGTCCCGTGAAAATAACCACGTGGTCAGCCCGACCTTACAGCTTAGTCTACAAAGGTGAAGCAATTTATTGTACAGGGTATTTTTAGATACATTGTTGTTGAGCTCCCACACGATGTTTCTTTATTAAGTGGCACATTACAATAGTAAAACCATGACCAGATATATAGAGTCTAGGCCTAGATAGAGGATACCGGTAAATGAAATAACTGGGGCGAAAAATAATTTAGGAAGTTCTAAGGTTTCAAATAGAGATGTTTTCTTTTCTTAAACATATATTACGTACAAAAAAAAAGTTTTAGAAACACGTTTGAACTACTAGATATTTACACTGTTTGATGTAGTCGTGTGTTGTTCAACGAGCTATAAGGGATAAATCTCAACTTGATTTACGCAATTAAAGTTTATAGTCTTTTTTTCTAGAGTCTAGTACTACTTTGTGGACTTCAAGAGACATATTTTTACGAATTAAATTATAAGAGCTCACAGAAAAGTATTCAGATAGAGCAAACCCATACGGAATGGAAATCAGTTCAGAAAAGCGTAAAATAATGATCAACACCACAGATGCCAGAAGTACAAACATCATATTGACCAAAAACAACTGGAAGAAGTAAAAAAAAATCAAATATCTAGGAACAATCATATCCGCAGACAGACGATGTGAGTCAGAAATTCGAGCGAGGATTGGAACTGCAATGGCGGCAATGACTCGCCTAAACAGAATCTGGACCAGTAAAAGCATTGGTCGCCCAACAAAGCTCAGACTTTACAGAGCCCTTGCAGGGCCCTCACAAGCCTTTGTGGCGCCCCAGGGCAAAAGTTTTAGCGCCGCCCCCTTGCATACTGTAACTGCTTTGTTTAGTGCATAGGTTCTCAACCTTATTCGGTTCACCGCCCCCATTTTCAAATTTTTATCTCTCTTTGCTTCCCAACAAAAAAACACTCTTTGTCTTCTTTAAATTAAGGTCAATTCCCTGATATCATTTGTAAATACTTTTTAAATTTAATTAAAAAGGGATATCAATTTTTTTTTGTTTACAGACGTTCCTTCTAGATAGAAGAGTATTACGTCCACTAGGCCCAAAACTCCTGCAGGGCGACAGGGATCCGTCGGTTGCAGGGATAGAAACCGCGACGTGTCAATTGGTTTTTGTTTGACAGTCCGGTGAACTAACCGCTGGACCAGCCGGCTTCACAATTTTCAATTGTATGAGATTTTCTCTCAAATAATTGTCTTTGGTTTCCAAACACTTTAGCATCGAAACAAATATCCATACAATATATTTAAACTTTAGATGATTAGCGTACCTAAGTGGTGGTAACAAACTATTTGTAATCCTAATTATTCTTTAAAAAATCTGCCAAACTCTCGGAACATTCTATCATTGAATGCGTTGCTTCTGTTTTGTTATCTGCAGTAAGTACTTATTGTCGTGAGTGATGCAGGCGATAACTGAGAATTTTAGCAAATTATGTTGTAGATGAATCAAACACAGCTAATACAGCTGGCAGAGATTTCTTTAATTACGACATCAAGCTATGATAGAATCCATACCATCGTCGATGGGAGTATTTCTTTTTTCCCTAAAAAGTATTCTAGTTAAAGTAATATAATTTGCCTTTGGTGTCCTTAATTATTTTTCTTTAGCAGAACTAGCGAAATGTTCCCTTCTATAATAAAAACATAACGTTTAATTATTGTTAGGTAGCGTGGACTCCCATCAAGTTGTAAAAATTGTTGAAAGTTTTTAGGTACTCACACAATATACTCTCACTTCATCACGTGCCATTTCATTAATTCGTCTCTGCATAGTGCTTTTGCCAGTGGCGTAGCTAGGGGAGGGGGGGTCCATATTCGAAATTTCCCCCGGGCGCCTACTTGAGGGGGGCCCCAAAGGAGTGTCGAAATTTTTTTTTTCTCATGTCATTATGTCGAATGTCAAAATGCAGGGGCCCCTTAAGAGGCCAAGCCCCCCGGGCCCCCAAATCCCTTGCAACGGCACTGGCTTTTGCTCAACTTATAATTCTTTAATAAGCCGATATCAAAACTGGTTTTATAAATCAAAGGCTATATAAATCTAATTTATTCAAATTAAAACCAAAACAATCTGAATGAATCTGTGATAATGAACAAAAGCACCGAACTCTGTTTTCTAAGGAGCTGAGCCAGATATTTCATTTATACTCACCCTAGCCCCTACTTCCTCTTCTAAAAATCTAATCACCGCCCCCATCTGCATTTCTCAGAAACAGTCTAAATATAGTAATAGATCAAGGATAAGTACAGAATGGGCTTTATATGACGTTTACGTCATAATTACACAGTAGACATAAGTAGATAAAGCCTTTGTCAAAGCTCAAAATTACCCTTCTTATAAGTGAAGCAGATCGTAATTTTAGTAATTAAAACATCAGTGGTGTTGAATCTATTTCAAGTAGGCTACTTCCGTACCGCTCACTGGCCCTTCAGCGATCCCTACTGATGCCGGGCACATCATCGCCCCCCCCCCAGATGCCGGGCACATCATCGCCCCCCCCCCAGAGCTTCTCACCGCCCCTGGGGCGCTTGGTTAATTATTATGATTAACGACATTTTAAAATGCATTTTTTTTAATAAGAATATTCTAGATGAGCCAATCTTTTATGAAACCTTTGTGAGCCTATTTAAAATTGAAACATTTTGAGTGTAATTAAATAAGAAGTCAACTTCTACTAATCTATATTTAATCATTATTATTTATTTCTTTATAATTTGTGTTTCAAATTTTATTTCCCCTTCAACTCTCCTAAAATTTCTGGCATAAACTTAGGTTAAATGTGCCGCCCCACTAGAAGTGCCGCCCCACTAGAAGTGCCCCCTCTGCCCTTCCCCATGTGAGGGCACTGAGCCCTTGTCATAACTATTGTTGTGTATGGATGTGAGACCTGGACTCTGCTATCAGCAACTGAAAACAAGTTGCAGGCTTTAAAAAAATGCATGAGAAAAATTCTATGAATCTCCAATGTAGAACACAAGACAAATGCGTATGTTTGGGACAGCATATCCTCAATTTTAGGCACAAAAAAAACCCATTATGGCAACAATGAAACGACGCAAACTGACATAGTTCGGTCATGTATTGCGGCACAATAGCCTTTCAAAAACAATCCTCTATGGCACCAATGAAGTTGGCATAGGAGAGGCCGCCAGCGGAGATGCTGATTCGACAATGTCAAGTATTGAACATAACTGCAGTTCACTCAGCTATTGACAACCGCTCAAGATAGTCAAAAGTGGAGAATGTTGACTGCTTAGGTGTCCATTAGCTCCCCCTACGACCACAACGGTCTTGGGATTGGTGATGATGAAAAAACTGGAGTGGGTTGAAAGAACTTGCAATAAGCCTAAAAATAAACTTCCTTCCACGTATCATAAAGTGTGCGCCACCAAGCTATTTTTAGAATATGACATCAATTTTGTTTAAATAGTAACATTATTTTAATTATAGTATAATGGGCAAGAAAAAAATAATACATTTTTCTGTATACAGACAAAGTTAGAAATTTTGTTATAATTTTTTTTCTGGGCTAGAAAATAAATATAAAAAAAAAAGCCAAAGTCCAGATGTTTTTGATGTAAACTAAATATAAAAGTTTTAATTTTTAAGCTTTACTGCGCTAGCCTTACTTAATTAAATATTGAATTTTAATGTAGATATTATAGGCCTACTAGAACGAAAATTAGAAGACGCTTATATGATTAGGCATATATGGCCTAATCCTAATATGTTATAGTTTAACCCCTCCGCCCACACGCACAAAATAATAAATATATAGACACAATCTATTCAACTACAAATTAAAGAATCAAAATATAGTAAGACACCGTATTATTCCAAACGTGGGCATCTTGCACCAAAGTTGCAATCGCAGAAAGTAGTAGTTAGGCTTAAATAGAGAAAGTATTATCCTTAGATCCTTGGCTTAGATCTATAAAATAATATATGTTTTATATACTATAAAAAAGTATAAAATTTCTTACTTGTATTTCCCATGGTATAAAGTCGAAATGTTTTTGATTTAAGTTGTTTTAATATTTGCTTGAATCTTGTCGACAAAGAGGGAAGCTGTGACGATCTAACATGAATATGTCAACTGGGGAAAATCAAATGGCTATAAATATTTTTTTAAAGAAAAAGTCAAACAAGAAATTATTGAATCCCCATAACCTATATATTAATAGAAAGGCAAAGTTGTTTTTTTTACACTCGTTTTCTCTCTCTATTTTACCTCTATGCATTTCCCTATTTCTCTTTACATATAAATATATTTTTATTATCTTTTTTATCTTTCTCTATCTCTTCATCTTCATAAATTAAGTTCCTCTTTTCCACTTAATGGCGAACCAAAGCACAAAATGCCCTGAACAACCGCCTGTGTCGCCAGTACCATAAGTTGGTTGTGAATACTTTTTCTTTAAATAGGGCCTACATATAATTTGTTATAGTCCACATTTAGTTAATATGGTTTGTATGCTATACTTTTCTGTATCAAAGTAGTCACTAAAGTACCGAAGCAATGTGTCTATGTTATTATTTTACTAAACATCAACTGTAGTTCCATGCAATTAATTCACTAACATAGCAAAGGTAGGTCTATGTAATTGATTTACTAACATAGCAACTGTATGTCTATGTTATTGATTCACTAAACATCAACTGTCAGTCTATGTTTATTGATTCACTAAATATCAAAAGTAGGCCTATGTAATTGATTCCTTAACATAGCAACTGTAGGTCTATGTTATTTATTCACTAAACATCAACAGTAGTTCTATGTAATTGATTCACTAACATATCAACTGTAGGTCTATGTATTTGAAACAATAACAGCAACTGTGGGTCTATGATTTTGATTCACTAATTAAGCAACTGTAGGCATATACATTTGATTCATTAACAGAGCAACTAGAGGTAGGCCTATATGCAATTGATTCACTCACATATCAACTGTAGGTCTATGTCATTGATTCACTTACATAGCAACAGTAGGTCTATGTAATTGATTCACTCACATAGTAATTATAGGTCTATGCATTCGATTTACTAACATAGCAACAGTAGGTCTATATAATTGATTCACTTACATAGTAACTGTTGATCTATGTAATTGATTCCCTCACATAGATGCTGTAGGTCTATGTAGTAGATTCACTAACATATCAACTGTAGGTCTATGTATTTGAATCACTAATATAGCAAATTTAGGTCTATGTAGTTGATTCCATCACATAGCAACTGTAAGGCTATGTAATTGATTCACTCACATAATTTGTTTAGGTGTTTGTAATGGATTAAATGACATACACACACAGACACACTCGCACACATGCACACACATACATACACACACACGTACACACACACGTACACACACAGACACACACATAAACACACATACACATACACTCACACAGACACACTTGCACACACACACACAAAGACACACACACACATACACACACAGACACACTCGCACTCACACACACACACACACAAAGACACACACACACTTACACACACAGACACACTCGCACTCACACACACATACACACAAAGACACACTCACACATACTCACACAGACACACTCGCACACACATACACACACACACAAAGACACACACATACACACATACACACACAGACACACTCGCACACACACACACTTATATTATCTTGCAATATTATTATTATTAACCGGAGTTATATTATGAAAACTGTGTAAATAAGTTGAAGCTTCAAATTCTTCTATAAACGCAATCGTGTGTGCAGGGCTGCGGAGTCGGTAGATAAATGTTCCGACTCCGACTCCTCATTTTTTTTTACTTCCGACTCCGACTCCGACTCCCCGACTCCGACTCCTCTGTATTAATATGCGAATGTATTTTGTACATTCCTTGAAGGAAAGAAAGGCAACATACATCTACGTGTCATTACCACAGGACTACTGGCTGGAAAGCCAACAGTGTACTGTATTTAATTTTAAATATTCATAGGCCCCCTAAACTCTTGAAGGCCCCGGTAGGGCGTACCGGCTGTACCCCCCTCTCGTGGGGCCTGATCAGTAGAGGTGACGATCGGCGATTCCAGGGGACAAACGGTTAATCCCTTACCAGTGAGAAGCTAGGTTACACATGGGCGCTGCATTCCCTGTAACAGCAGAACTAGGGATGTTAAAACCGTTATTGGTTCTATAAAACCGGTTTAAAACCGGATTTTGGTTTCCCCCCTTCTCCCCGAAAATGTCACAAGTCACATGCCGGAACAGCCAAATGTGCGTAGTTTTGTAGGCATATTTGAAAAATACTTCAAACTTAATTAGTGTTTGCAGGACATTCAAGGGGTTAAATTGTGTGAATACAATATGATTTTGTACTCTTTACCATAAAATTCTTTAGAACTAAAAAAATCTGGGCTAATTGATTAAAACCGATAGTAGCTTTCAATTTTTCAATAGTGATAATCAAATTACCGATTATCGTTGACCATAATATTAAGAAGCATATGAAGAGGCATATATTTAAGGTAATTTGTAAAATAATGTGTTGAAAGAGAATCAAAAGAATGTGTATTTAATAGTGCCGTTAATAATAAAGCACATACGCGGTGTTTTGAAAATCTAAACCGGTTTTCGGTTTCAAAACCGGAATCCGGTATTTCGGTTTTCGTTTAACATCTTTAAGCATCTTTTTTTTGTAGCCCTTTTGAACGCAATTTACATTATGGAAAGAATCGTAAATGTGTAAACGCATCTCTAGGCCTCTAATAAAGGTATGCTTGTACACTAGTAGCTTAATTAAGATGTGTTTTATTTAAGACATATGGCCTAGGCCTATAGCCTACTAAGGCAGTGTTTAGCATTCCGAGAAAACTGCGCGTGCCATGTCCTAGCATTTGAAATCATTACAAACAATGTGAATGGTAATTAGTATATTGGGCACTTGTATAGCGTCATCAATACCGGCGCCGAGCAGTCTATATGACGTACTGTCTAATGACGCATTTCAAATTAGTTCAAAAGCCTTTTTTTTTTGTGTCGACCCGCTATAGTAAGACAATAGGGATAGGATCTTGAGTAGGGATGGGGACTTAGAGGAAGAAACAGATATTTTACTTTCTCATATCACTAATGTATGTAGGCCTATTGATAGGTTGTTTAAAATAAATGAAGCCATGTCTTTTTCCAATCTAAATATAGTAGGAGTCGGAGTCGGTGCATTATTTGCCGACTCCGACTCCAGGTACCCAAATTTCCTCCGACTCCGACTCTTCGACTCCGACTCCGACTCCACAGTCCTGCTTAAGTGTAATATTTTTTTTAGTAAAATATACCCTAAAAGGGTGAGAGAAGTCCCAGGAGATAAAATCTATAATCTTATGTGACAGTGTATAACACTATTGTTTGAACCATCCATTTATAAATCTTTCCCCTCGACATAGTGTTACTACTTAAAATTCTTCTAATATTAGGACGCGACTGTTTATTTTCTCCTTCATTAACTTATGCATTAAGTTATTCTTTCGTCTTGACACAAAAGACAGAGTTAAGAACGTTTAAACGACGATTCATAAACCAGCTGTAGCTGGATTATTCCTAGACATTGTCTACTATTACAGCCATTAAATAGCTTAGGTTTGCCCGCGAAGGCTATTAGTAATTATTCCTAGAATTGAGCTGTATACTAAATGCATGCTTCCCATTGGACAGAGGCAAGGGAGACTGTGACGTCATATTCCCGCGCTTGGAGTTTTCCTTAGCGTCGCCTTCTTTTATTGATAGCGCCGTCTGCTTTTTTGGCCGGGGAATATAAATAGTCTCAGACAACCGGCAGACGGGAGAGAGAGGAGACGGACGATAGCTAACCTTCTGACTTGTTAAGTCGCATTAATATTGCTCTATATGTACTCCATAAAATTACACAGTTTTATTTGTTGAATAAAAGTAAAGCATCTACATTTAATTATACAAGCCAATGATTTTGTCTTCATTTTAGAACGCTGTTGCTTGAAGTTAATTTGGATAATGCTAGATTGACCTACTTGAAGAATCGCTGCAAACTATCGCCATGTCAGAGAGACATGGGTTCCCGTTGGACCTAAATAAGAATCATACCTAGACGAACAAGCATTGAAGTTAGAGAGCTCCAATGTAACAATATATATATAAATATATTTATATTGTTTATAACCTAGTTCATTATTAGAAATGTGTACGGAACATTTACTTTTTCTTTGAGCTTATTAGAGTATGATGATAGGGAAATTATAAAATCCATCTCTTAAAAGTTGCGGATTTGGCCTGTTTTAAATTGACTTTCTGAGTCCTTGTAACAAAACATAATTCTCGACTTGTTACACATCGGGAAAATCAATCCAATTGGAAGACTTATCTCCCCTCGTGTGGTTTTCAGTTCATTCACTTCTTGTTCTGCCCTTGATGTCTTCACACGTTCATTTTTATCAGGCGTATTTCTTCTATGTATATATTGTATCTAGTGTATTTCTTCTATGTAGGCCTATATATTGTATCTAGTGTATTTCTTCTATGTATATATTGTATCTACCAACTAATTACATTGTGAAATATTTCACCATTTGTTGAATTAGGCTTAATACATTAAAGAAATTATATTGAATGAAAAATTGATTGTATTTTCTACTATTGAATAAAAGAAGTTGAGACCTGTAGTGAAAGAAGACTACTTAGCAGAAATTACACTGAGAAAGACCCTGATATTTAGTTCAGGTGTAGTACATAAAATTACTTTCAGAGATATATAACTCTTAGCTATGTATTGTAACAGGATTGCACGTGATATTAAAGTGGGTTTCCTGGTTCAACTAAAAGGGAAGAGAAATGACAATAAATTATTATAATAAACCATCCATGGGTAACATCTTACAACCACTTGTAAAGTTCAGGATGTAACGTTTTTATCATAAGTGACTCATTTTAGCGGACTAATATATATTTTTTAGTATAATAAGTCTAGACCTAATGAATTTTAACATACTCTTACATTAGTTTTTTCTAAGCCATTTACTCCACGAAGAAATAGTTACATGCAGTACTGGTAGATAACAAATACATAGAAAATCTAAATAATTACACACTCATAAGCCGGCTAGTCCGGCGGTTAGTTTACCGGACTGTCAACCAAAAACCAACTGACAGGTCGTAGGTTCTATCCCTGCCACCGACGGATCCCTGTCGCCCTGCCGGAGTTTAGGGCCTATTGGTCGTAACAATCTTCTATCTAAAAGGAACGTCTGTAAACTTATAAGATAACTAGATAGCAAAGTCACATATATCTAGATTCAAATAGCCAGATATCCGGATAACAAACACTGACATATAACAAAGTAACAAACATAGCCTACATATATATCTAGAATAAAATTATAATACAATGTAGCATTCTTTTTTGTAACGTTATTAATAAGTGTGTTGGTAATTGTAAGTTAAAGAGTGTGTCAATAATGTATGTTCTGGTTTGCTTGGGACATTTAAGTAGGATTTTTTCTAATATTTCAAGTGGGTTGTGTCGGCTGAGTGGGTATGTTGAGTTTATTTTGCCCAGATTAGTAGAGAAATGAAGATGCATACATTCTGAACGTTTAAAAACTAATAAAGATTTTTTATTTTTTTTTATTTTATTTTTAACGATAAAACACTGTGGTCGAATCCTGGAGAAGGCTTGGATTTTTTTCACTTCACTCGATGGTGTCCCTGAGTCTACCCAGCTCTAATGGGTACCTGACATTAGTTGGGGGAAGGTAAATGCGGTTGGGCACTGTGCTGGAGACACACACCCTAGAATGCCGTGGCCACTTAAACTGTTGAACGCAGCTCTACGGCCCTATGATCAATATGTGGAACTGTTGAATTATTGGTGCTGATTTTAGAGCCATTAGTTTAAATTATAATCAATTGTTCTCTAAAAAACACATAGTTTCAAATCAGATACGCCCAAAAATATTAAACACTGGTAAACAAAATCGGTGAATTGAATGCTCATTTCCGTAGGTTGACCTTGTCTCCCATGGGCTTTATGGCTTCTTTGGTGGACTATTAGTTCTTTATGGGCCCTAAGATTTTTTTTGCAGGTATCCACTTTGGGGTTTGGCAGCGCCATGCCAATTTGCTTGGCTTTTCTGTTTGCACGTCTTTTTTCAAACATTATGGTTTTTTTACTTTCTGCTAATCGTGATCAGGGCGATATAACATTTGAATCCGTCGGTTGCTAGCATTTCCCATCTGTCTGAGTCTATGTCGAATTCTTTGTTACAGATACTTGAAGAAACAAACAGTGATTCAGTAATAGATATTGAAAGAAACATACAGAGATGCACAGCTATAGATACTGGAAGAAACAGATATACACAGTTATAGATAATGGAAGAAACATATAGAGAGGCACAGTTATAGACACTGGAAGAAACAGACAGAGATACGCAGTTATATATATATTGGAAGAAACAGTCAGAGAGACTCAGTTATAAATACTCGAAGAAACAGACAGAGAGACACAATTGTATATTCTCGAAGAAACAGAAATACACAGTTATTGATACTGGAATAATTAGACAGAGATACTTGATTTAAAGATGCTGAGTAAAAAGATAGATTTGGATTTTCATAAGCGGAAAGAAATAATTGAGTTATAGGGTTACAAAAGCAAAAGGGCAACATAAATACGAATTGCAGACAGAGAGGATTAAAGATACAGACGTAGAAAGCGTGAAAGAGAGAGAGAGAGAGAGAAAGAGAGAGAGAGAAAGAGAGAGAAAGAGAGAATGAGAAAAGAAAAATCAAAGACTAACAAACACAGAGAGAAAAATATGAATAAACTCCGCGAGATAGGCAGAAAAAAAGTATGGGGCTGTCTTGTTGTGATTGTTTTTTGTTTTTTTTATTTGGTTTCAATCTTGTTTTCTTTTATTTGAGACTTTGTTCGGTTAGCCACAAAAAGTGTTGCTAAAGAATATCCCACTTCCATGAAACATGGTTTGAAAAAATTAAAGTCATCATATCATATAATAATTATTCCCATTGGTAAACCAGCATTTAGACTGACTTGGATAGCTCACCATTGCTCAGCACAGAAATAGTTGGAGAGGCATAATAAGCTACTAAAGTCAGCCTGAATGTTGGTTTACCAATGGTGAGCTACTAAAGTCAGCCTGAATGTTGGTTTACCAATGGTAAGCTACTCAAGTCAGCCTGAATGTTGGTTTACCAATGGTGAGCTATCCAAGTCAGTCTAAATGCTGGTTTACCAATGGTGAGGTACTGAAGTCAGACCGAATATTGCTTTTCTAATGTTGAGCTATTGAAGTCAGCCTGAATGTTGGTTTATCAATGGTAAGCTACTGAAGTCAGCCTGAATGTTGGTTTACCAATGGTGAGCTATTGAAGTCAGCCTGAATGTTGGTTTACCAATGGTGAGCTACTGAAGTCAGCCTGAATGTTGGTTTACCAATGGTGAGCTACTGAAGTCAGCCTGAATGTTGGTTTATCAATGGTAAGCTACTGAAGTCAGCCTGAATGTTGGTTTACCTATGGTGAGCTATTGAAGTCAGCCTGAATGTTGGTTTACCAATGGTGAGCTACTGAAGTCAGCCTGAATGTTGGTTTACCAATGGTGAGCTACTGAAGTCAGCCTGAATGTTGGTTTATCAATGGTGATCTACTCAAGTCAGCCTGAATGTTGGTTTATCAATGGTGAGCTACTCAAGTCAGCCTGAATGTTGGTTTACCAATGGTGAGCTACTCAAGTCAGCCTGAATGTTGGTTTATCAATGGTGAGCTACTATAGTCAGCCTGAACGTGGTGCCATACAACTCTCTCTCTCCCATTTGGTAAAACACAATCATTATATAAAGAAAACGCAAAGGCTTAAGTAACTTTCCAGCGGAACGCAAGCCCATACTCAGTTTTGGAAATGTATTTCTTTAATATCTACACATACCCCTGTATGATCTATGCAGTATGTGCACATACCCCAGTATGATCTACCTACCACTGTACGATCTCTGCAGTATGTGCACATAGCCCTTTTTGAAATCTGCATTATGTGATTGACAATAACCTGTTTTGTCATGTCGGCCAAGTAGGAATTAAACCAGCTAAGTGCAGTCCCAGTGATGTCCACGTCATATTGAAGTTAAGTGACGAGATCATGTTTCTTTCTGACAGAAAACCTCTTGGTCGTTTCCTTTTTGTGAAACTAAATTTTTGACATTAAATAAGAACTGTTAAGGAGATTGCTAACTGGGGTACACAATTGACGCATAGCAGTAGTTGAATAATGAAGACTCGTTGGCCTAAAATTGATAAACACCACTCCGTATAGCTGTGCCAATTTCCCAATAAGACATCCACACAATCATTTGAGAATCACTTGTTGTGAGAAAATGTTTAACAGCTCACTCTTAAAAAGCGTAATCACTAATGGTTAAAACAAAAGAACCAAAAAAGCCAGAATGGAAAAAACACACAATAAAAAGGGGGGGGGGGATTTGTTAACCTCTAGGCAACTTAAAGTAGATTAAGTGATAGTGATGACTAATGAAATACGTCATGAAGTTATGCTTGACACTAACGAAATATAAAATTTAAGGGAAAAGAGATGGTAATTGAGGATATGAAAAGATTGTTTCATGTTATTTTAGTAATAGAAAAATGATTACACTCGATAGAGAAACAAAAATTAGTTCTATAATATAACAGCTTTAAAATTAGAAAGAAATATTTGACATATTTTATAGTATTTTTTATTTGTATATTTCAAGGGAGGTGATAATATTTATTTTCTTTCATTTTATTCTTATTAAATCTTTTTTTAAGCATTTTTTTTTAATCGTACATAAATTGTACAATTAAAGTATGTAGCCCCTCACAGTTTTAAAGCTAACCTGTTTTAAAGAAAAATTTAAAAAAAAATAATTCTTAAATAATAATATATATATACATACATATATATATATATAATATATGAAAACTATAAAACCGCTATAGGACAATGTATTGATGAACATAATTAAATCAAAACATAATTTATCCACGACTTAGAGGATTTTCTATTATGTTGCTATTAGCATTCGAGCTTTAGATGTACCCTTTTCACTTTATTATCTAATCAACACAATTCAGACAGCCCAACCTAACAAAAACCCTAGTTCAGATGGTATAACGTTTGAATTGTATAAACATTTTTCTCCGTTATACAGGAACACTTCTTCTAAAAGTATACCAAACATTTTTAACCAAGCAGGAATTCCCACACAATTTGAACGCAGCGTTTATAAAATTACTATAAAAAAAATGCAAGTTTTAACAATGTCAATAATTAAAGATCTATTTTATTATTATAGGAGATTTTTTTTTTTTTGCAATCGTGTCGCTCTTAAAATTAAATAGGCTCTCAACAATTTTCTGTCCACCCTGATAAAAATGTTGAATATTTGATCGACTTTTTAAGTGGTTTCATATATTTTGCGGTACTTTTTCGACATGCTTTTGAGAACTCCAAAAAAAACTTGATACTTGCAAGCATTGACCAATAAACGTGGGGGAGCCTTGCTGTGGAACGCACGCCTGGTGGTCCAATGTGCACGATGGCACTCAAGTTGCAGAAGCCACCCTCACAGAAGGGAGCGAAGAAAAGCGAGCCAGGAGAAGGCGACAAGCAGTGGAAAAGGAGACTACGCCATCATCCCTTGAGGATGGACGAATGCCATATATGTTTTGTGGAAAAAACAATAAACTTAAATACTTCTAACCAATCAATAGACCAAGAAAAGGCATTTGATAGGTTAGACCACGGCTATCTTTTTAAAATTAAAGTGCAATTTAGGCAATCACAGCAGTAATATCATTTATTAAAAACCCTCTGGTAAGATTTTAATAAGTCACACCCTAAGCCATAACATACCTATTAAAAGATCAATTAGAGTATGTTGTCCCCTCTCTCCCCTATTATACATAATATGCATTGAGCGCCCCACCCCCACCCCCGAGACAATTAGATCAGACATGTGCCATAAAAGACACATGTATCCCTGGACACCTTCCAAATAATAAAGTCCTAGCTTACGCCGACGACACTACTTTCTTTCCTTCTTCATTTAGTGACATAAATAAAATCTTCCTTAACATATTGTCTTATGGTAAAGCAAGTGGGGCAAAGGTAAACATAAACAAATCAGTAATAATGGGGTTGGGGAAGTTTATATTTGAAACTAATGAGGTCTATGCAGAATGATTCCCCGGTCACGTGATGTTGAGTAGATACACTTGTAAACATTAACAATGGCTTACTGCGCTGCTGTTGGGTGCGCTAATTCTACCGCAAAATTATCATGCAAAAAATCTAAAACAGGAAGGCCTATCTTTTCATCGATTTCCTTCGAAAGATCAACAAATAGGTGTTGTTCTTTAATAATTTTATGTCTATAATCATTGTTGCTTCCGTGAGCATCATTTATGATATCACAATATTCAAGGATAAGTGGAAAAAAAAATTAATAAGCATAGGTGCCATTAAGATGAATGTTAAATCAGCCATTTTTTTTAGTTTACAAAATATCACGTGATTGATTTTCTGTCTCTAAGGAATTGTCCATTGACCTCATTTCTTAGAGAAAGAATTAAAATCGTAAAGAGTATTATTTGGAATAACTTAAAAATGCTAATTTCTATCACTCTAAAAAAATGGAACTCCATCATCAATAAATCCACAGCCACGACAATTCTGTGGTGGGCAATTTTAGTTAACAATTTAGTCACTCCAAAAATTCTTTACCTTGCTACCATTATAGAACTATAACCTACATTCATACTTAAAATAAATAAGATCATTATAAGTTTTGTATTTAAAAACACAATGAAGAACATCAAACACACTACACTAATGCTAGACAAAAAGGAAAGGGGGGGGGGATATATGTTTAAGATATTAATACAAAATATAAACGCTAAGGCTTACATTCATTGGTCAGTTAATAAAATCACCTTAGCTATTTATTTCTACGCCATTCGATTAAACAAGTTACTTACCATTCAAAACATCACACCCCACTAGGCCTCTTTCGTAACACATATGTAGGCGGACTCATTTTACAGATCAATCTCTAGGGTACTGACACACAACGAACATTTGGTTCAAATCAAACTAAAACCTCACTTGAAACCAGAAAAAACAAGAAAACCTCTCACAAAGAATCAAGTGCGTCAAAGTCCACTTTACAACTCAATTTAGAAAGACTTATATTAACCTACATAACAAACATATTAGCCCTAGAGCGAAAGACGTTATAACTTAGTGTCTTTGTTTATATCATTTATCTCCCTAAGGCTATTGCTATTACCACAGTAAAAGTCTACAATATGTCAAATAATGGTGTTGTAAGTTATATATAGTATAATTTGAACACAACTCAAGCCTATAGATTATTGACAAAGGGGGTGGCTAATTTGTTTGTGAGTTATTTTTTTTTATTTACAATTAAGAAAACAAAATCATAATTTAAAAAAAAAATAATTGAAAAAATCCAACGAACCTAACGGTAACTATTATCGTACAACAATATAAGTATGTGTGTGTATATTATGTGCGTGTGTGTATGTGTATATGTGTGTGTATGTGTTTGTGTATATATGTACACGTATGTGTGTGTGTATGTGTGTGTATGTGTGCATATGTACATGTATGTGTGTGTATGTGTGCATATGTACATGTATGTGTGTGTATGTGTATGTGTGTGTATGTGTGTGTATGTGTGTGTGTATGTGTGTATATGTGTGTATGTGTGTTTGTATATGTGTGTATGTACATGTATGTGTGTATGTGTGTTTGTATGTGTGTGTATGTTCATGTATTTGTGTATGTGTGTGTGTGTGTGTGTGTATATGTGTGTTTGTATGTGTGTGTATATGTACATATATATGTGTGTGTATGTGTGTGTATGTGTGTGTATGTGTGTATATGTGTGTTTGTGTGTTTGTATGTGTGTGTATGTACATGTATGTGTGTGTTTGTGTGTTTGTATGTGTGTGTGTATATGTACATATAAGTGTGTGTGTATGTGTGCGTATGTGTGTATATGTACATATGTGTGTGTGTATGTGTGTGTATGTGTGTGTGTATGTGTGTATATGTGTGTATGTGTGTTTGTATGTGTGTGTATATGTACATATATGTGTGTGTGTGTATGTGTGTGTATGTGTGTGTGTATGTGTGTATATGTGTGTATGTGTGTTTGTATGTGTGTGTATGTACATGTATGTGTGTATGTGTGTTTGTATGTGTGTGTATATGTACATATATGTGTGTGTGTATGTGTGTGTATGTACATGTATGTGTGTATACGTGTGTATGTTTGTTTGTATGTGTGTGTATGTACATGTATGTGTGTGTTTGTGTGTGTATGTGTGTGTATGTGTGTGTATGTGTGTTTGTATGTGTGTGTATGTACATGTATGTGTGTGTTTGTGTGTATGTGTGTGTATGTGTGTGTATGTGTGTGTATGTATGTGTGTGTGAATATGTGTGTGTGTGTGCTTTTAGTCGCATAATTTTTAGAAAATACCTGTCCAATAGGGTCCAGTTTCTTTCTATATTTCTTTACTCTACACAAACTGTAAATCGCAGGCTGTGTAGATCATTATGGTTTTTTTACATGCATCTCAGCTATACACCCAGACACATGTACAATTTTCGTTATTGTTTTTTTTTTTTGTGCTTATAACTTGCGACTTTACCAACCATCATCACAGCTGAATTTCATGGAGCGGCAGTAGCGGCACCACCATTTAGTCCATCTACGCTGAGCCTCTGTCGGAGCGACCTACCTACCAGTCCACCAGAAAACACCAGGCAGCTCCGCCAACAGGCATCACTGATAAGCCTGCTAGTGTTGGAAGTTGAAAGCGGAAAGAGGAACCCCGATTTCCGATGGGGAGAATACTTATTTTGTGTCCCACCTTTCATCACCATGGCAACCTATTTATAAAAGGGGTTATGGTCACCGCAAGCCAGCCATAATGGAAATTGAGATAATGTAAAAACAAGATAACATGCCCAGAAAACCTCTAAGGAAAGATCGTTTGGCATAACCACTTGGATATACATATTCATAGGGACGGTGAAGCAGATTTCACCAGTTTATACTACAATGTGTGGCTAGCAAAATGTCCAGCAACCTTTACTTTACCCAACATAATGTCATGTACCCAGGGCTGGTTAGACTCACAGACACCCTCGGGTGCAGGAAAAAATCATAGCCTTCACCAGGATTTAAACCGCGGACCTTTGGCTCGCCAGTTAAAATCGCTGACGCTCGACCACCATGCCCCTTGCATATTATAATTTAGAACTGTAACTTAATGTTGTATTATATACTTGTTATTGTTTCAACAAACACGTTACGGACGGAAACAATGTCTTTTGCGTATCTAAATTATTTGGGCGTAATAGTGTAACACTTGCCACAGATGTGTGGGATAGAAACAAAGAATTACGATACAATCTAATTAACAAACAGCTGTGTGGGATAGAAACAAAGAATTAAGATACAATCTAATTAACAAACTGCTGTGTGGGATAGAAACAAAGAATTACGATACAATCTAATTAACAAACTGCTGTGTGGGATAGAAACAAAGAATTAAGATACAATCTAATTAACAAACTGCTGTTGAATGCTAAAGCCTGGTAATTACCATGTGGGCTAGAGGCATGTAGGCTACATGTAGCGTTGTGACAGGGGATGACGTGGCCAACAGGGTGCAAGATGTCGCTCGCCAAATCGGAGTGTTAACATGCTCCGTGTAACGGTAGGCTTACTGCCCCTTAGGACAATAGGTCAGCACAACATTATTGGTATGCTTGTCTAAGGACGTAATAGCCAATCTTTTCTTCAGCACTATTGAATTGACTGCATTATATTTATATTTGACGGACAGCTGCTTCACTTATATGTTTTAGCATACACACGTGCACACCAGGAAAAATACTTCACAAAATACACTGTTTATATAAAAAGATGACTCCGTTTATTTGCACGAACAAGTTTCTTTTAATAATAATGCTAAACTCTTATCGCACAAAGTATATTGTTTCAATTCTCACTACTCACATAGATAAAAAAATATTGCTTTACACTAGTAATGGTCTCACAACGATTATTACTCAGAGCCGAACATAAAGGACATCCGCTATTAGCGGGGAATCTTAAAATCTAACATTTGAGGGTTGAAGTTTACGCGTGGCTGCCCAGACCAGCAATCGGACGGCCAGTATTACATAATCCACTTATCCGTTATGTCCTCACTAGCGCCATCCCTTCTTCGTGTTTTAACTGTATTCGGCTACAATGTAACTCATACACCTTGTTTTATTTTAAAAAAAACACAATACTTCTTATATCTACTAGTGGGTCGAATTGACACATATAGCTTTTAATTGCATTGGTCAATGATTATTTAGAAATAGCTTTTTAAATTAATTTGATAATAATGGTGGCAAAAATAAAAATACTCTATTTATAACTAAGTTCCCAAAAATGCAAAAATATGAATACGTTTTAAAATTTTAATAACCAAAACATTAAGAACAATAAAGTATTTATAATTGAGCACTAGATATGTATAAGACTATGGTACTGATATGTTTTCTTTTTTTTTTGTGTGAACTACACTTGGCACAAGTAGTGGATGTTTTCTTGTCTAACTTCACCTAGCGTATCAATGAAGAATCTATATTGCCCTGCTCATAGATAGTATGCAAGACTTTAACTGAGCAAAAAGTCGGGATAACACACTGAACGCTTTTTTTTTGTTTAACTAATGTTGTATGTATACATAGATTTCTAGTTAAAAAGCTATAAAAAAAACTTAATAAAAAGAAATAAATATTAAGGTTAAAGTAATTATAAATAACGATGAAATGGGAGTGAGGAAAACCAAGGGTGGGCGTAGGGCATAGGTGTCCCCGCAGGCCTGTTGATGCCATGATGTATTTTCCTTCCCTCTATACCTATTTTTTTTACTATTGGCAACATAATCTATATTATTTTCCGATTTATGTTAATGGTATAGTGAAAAAGTGTGTTTATCTGTCACTATGATTAACTGTCCGTATCTTTAAGTGTCGTGTGATTAAGTGTCCGTATGTTTATCTGTCGTGGTATTAAGTGTCCGTATGTTTAAATGTCGTGTGATGAAATATCCGTATGTTTATCTGTCGAGTGGTTAAGTGTCTATGTTTAAGTGTCGCATGTTTATCTGCCGTATGTTTAAATGTCGGGTAACCATTAAGACAATGGATGCAAGTTTTGGAAAACTGAACTTTTCAGTCATATTGTGAAACTTTTGTCCCATTTTACAAGTAAGGCGGTTCAGTTAATTAAGAAGGTGATCATTACGCTAACCATTGAGAAGTTTATTCAATTTCCTTGTAATTTTTTACCGTGAAATTGTTTGACGAATATTGCAATCTCAAATCATTTGTACAAAAAAAAAAAAAAAAAAAGAATGAAGTTTTTTCAACGAATTGCATGAGCAGTGGATTTTTTTTTTTTTCAAATTTCAAAGTTCCCCAAATGTAAGTTGCTTTTCAGAGTAACTAAAAATGCGTGAACTTTGTTTCTGTATCCTTGGACACAATGGCCATGTTCTAATTGATAAACGCTAAATTATCGTATAAGTTTACAGGCGTTCCTTCTAGATAGAAGATTATTACGTCCACTAGGCCCAAAACTACCGCAGGGCAGCAGGGATCGGTTTTATTTATAAATAGTATTGCGTCTAGTATTGTTGCATTTTGAAACAAAAAGTCAATTGAATTTTAATTTAATTATATTGTTATGGCCCTCTATAATGATGACTATTATTACGACTCGTTAAATCGGATTCAATGAATATAGTTGTATCTTTATTAGAAGTCTCTAGATTCTGCTAATCTGTAGCCCAAGCTAGGGGTTCCTTGACTGACAGGTCTATGCAGCAATGTAGTTATATTCGTGATAATTATCTTCAACACCTTTCTCAACAATGATAGATCAAACAACTCCAGTTGTTGAATAAACAATTTTATTTAAATTGTAGACTCAATATAAACGATCAATAAACTTCATCAACTGATGGCAACATAAGTTTCAATACAATGGCATACAATATACAAATGAATATAGCGACTTCACTCTACAAACGTTTAAACTGAACTAACTTTAAGGAGGTCGGGACTTAACAAAGAAAACTATCATCGAAGATTCTACAGGGTCTTAATACGCATTTTAACCTCTTTCTCTATAATTACTACGATCCAGAATTATCCTCCAATTTCCACGGGATTTGAACGAATTATTTTATTTAAACTGCCCTCAGGGCATAAAGGTCAAACCTTGGTCGCTTTGGACTCTGATACGCACTTGTTAAGAGGTCAATGCCTTACTACGTCATTCCTCTATGACCGATATTCGTAACATCCCCCTCCTTCTAAAGTTTTATAATTATTTCTTTTACATTGTTAATTGTTAATACCATGTTAATTTTAAGGAATAATTATAAAAGAAAATATTCCGGGGAAAACAATACAGTTCAATTGGCTATCCCAATAATTCAATCGAACTGATAATAATAACCTATAATATATGCAATATAAGTTTATCTTATCAAATGGCTTAACTACAGTCATTCAATCATTCAATTTTTAATTCAAAACAATGGACAATTAAATTGTTTATCTAAATCTTGTATACAAGAAAAATACATAATCATTCTTAATAGATATAATATAATACAAGTTAATAACTTCTATTACATGAACATTCCACGTTAATAAAAACCTCTCTCGTCCATTTAATTATAAACTAATATCTTTTACATTTGTAATCAACCAACAAAAGAAAAATCACTTAATGTCTATTCAGACACGACTTATTTTTTCATAAGGAGAAAAAACCCAACGTTCTGATAGAACACATGCTAGGCCTAACTCAATTATCAAACAAAAAAAATACTAGCCCTGACCTAATTTCACTTTACAACAAAAAATATTATTGCTTCGACAGTATTTTTTTTCATGTTTGTAGGCTAGCTAACACATTAAACTTTAAACAATACTGTCTGTCAAAACCCAAAATTTCTAGGTCAGTATTCCGCACTCTCTCTCTCTATTCCTTTTTTTCACCCTCTCATTCTCAATTGATTCTAACAATGTTGACATCGCTATGCAAATTTACCTCATCACAGCCTAGGTCAAAAAAATAAATCTCTACGCGACCAAAACGTTATCGTATTAAACGAGCATTATCTAACAACAATCATCTCGAAATTAAATTCATTTATGTTATTTTAAGAAATTTAAACATAGTATGTTCACGAATTAAAATAGTTTATAGCAAAAATCATTAAAAATATTTCAATTTCTCATTTTACCATGACCTTTCGACGTCATTATTTTCTTTTTAAAAGAGTTCACATCGTAGCAGTTGTAAATTGACACATTCAGACAATCATGGATTTACTTAAAACAAATTGGTTAATTTACTTAATTAACTATCAATCAAAGCAGATTATATTATCTTCATACAATCTTAGTACTAAACAGTAAGTTCTTATTTTCTTTAGATTACATTAAAGACATTTCAAATACAATATTATTTACGTACAAAAGATTAAAGACTTTAAAAGAGCATAGACTATTCATTTTTTTTTTCAGACAGAAATCAATTTAACAATTTATGTACAAAACAAACTGCTGGTTTTGACTGGTGTGGTGAAAACATTCCATCTCCATTTCCAGTTTGTATGGTGGAATCCATTGCTCTTTTCCATTTTCCATAAAGGTTTTATTCATAGCATAGATTCTAGGTTCTCCTGTTCCTCACAGTGTTCAGGTCTACCCAATCTTTTGCTTGTCAGTACAATTCATTCCATCTATTTTAACTCATACAGAAAAAAAGAGATTAGTTTGACAATCTTGACATGAAATCCTTAATTAATCATACATTAGTTGAACATTGGTATGTCAACATTATAAATTCTCAACCATGAATTTTCAACCATTCTGGTTTACAGTGTCAAGTGTGTGGCACATATCCTAAATTTACAAAACAAGGATAAGTTTTATTTTACATTAGTTTCACTTCTGGTCTGCTTTTCATGTAACAGTATCCTAAAAGTGAAAAATCATATATAATACAATTCTTGGAATTCTTTTTAGTCACAGTTCTGTCTTTCAGCAACTATTTTTACCCTACATTATCATACATTCAATGATAATATTACAAATGAATAAATTCACATAGAAGAAATTTGCATCCTGACTCAGTGCAATTTTTCAACAACAGTACATGATAAAATAAATTTCCATAGTACAATCATAAAACATTTCTCAATACTTTAGTGATAGAAAAATTCTCTTTTCTTAAAACCATTTACATCTTTTTCAATCAAATTATCCTCTCTGCCAAATGTTTCAATTATCATTTCCAGAGATTCTCAGACATATCTTATAATCAGTCTACATTTAAAATGTCCTCTGATTTAGAAACCAATTCTGCGGATAAAACTGATCTTTTTCTCTTATAGCAATTATTTTAAATGCTCAACCTAACAAGTTTGTTTAGAAATATCACACTATAATGATATTTACTCTAACAATACTTTAACTCATTCCTTTTTCATCACAAGTAAGGGATTTAGTTTTAAAATAGTAAGTTTGGTAACTAACTATCAGTGAATTTGTCATTCAATTCATCCTGTACTCCAGGCATAAATTTTACAATTAAGAGTAACAATGTTAACAACATCAAGCTTTTTCCAATTGTTTTCAGAATGTAAGGCTTTATCATTTTCAAATGATATAATATTTTTGCCTTTCTTTCATCACACAACAATGGCATCTGCATGTGAGCAGTGTACAATTTTTTTCTAACAAACACAGTTATGTCAGACAAAAAATATATGTACTTATCTAGGTACTTGATCAGCCCAAGGAGATCCAATTCGGTCTGCCATGCTTCTTGAAGTAGGTTGAGTGGTCCTCGGACAGTGGGTCCAAAGATTGGTCCATAGGCTCCTCGACTTTCCGGATGGGATTCAGTTGACATCTCCTGCTCCAGGCATAAGTTCTTTAGGACTGGATTGAAGAGTTCCGGGGCGAAGTTGGTCCTTCGATCTGTCGGTATGGATTGTGGTAACCCATAGCTTTTGGTAGTTTCGGTCCAGCTCTCCGCAATCGTTTCTTCAGTGATGCTCCTCAAATCTTCATCTGTACCGGCAACTGCAGGTTTGCTTTGTTGTTTGTGCATGCTGTGGTCTATCTGCTCATAGACATCAGTAGTAGGAGTTTCTTCCTTGTCGACAGCTTTCTCATGTAGCTGTAGCAACTCTGGGTCTACTTTCTGTTCAGCAGTCAATTCATTTTGTGATGACTTCTTTGATTGTTCATTTCCTTTCGGACAGTCATCAATCTTGGAGAAAATAGTAGTATCAAGTTCCACTTCTTCTTCCTCTTTCTTCTCTCGTGGGAGAATTTCTTCTTTCTTTTCCTTTTCTTGTGAGATAATTTCTTCTTTCTTTTTCTTTTCTTGTGAGAGAATTTCTTCTTTCTTTTTCTGTGGTGTCATACCATTTATGACATCACCTACAGGATAAAGTTCTTTTTCTTTTCCTGTCTCCACCATAGGACTAGGGTCGGGATTTTCCTTCACAATCAGTTCAGGTCTCACCCTCCCTTTCGCCAAATCATTTGCTAGGATAACAGATATGCCCTCAACAGGAAGTTTTGATATTACTCCAACTGTCACATATCCTGTCACCAAGTCAGATGTGAGGTATATCCTATGTAGAGGTATTTCTTCTTTCCATTCAAAACCTCTCAATAGGACAGTCTGTCCTGTCAATGTATTCACATTCAATGGTAATACATCTTTAAGCAGCAGTGTTAATGATGCTCCTGTGTCTCGTAATATTCTTACGGACTTCAGTGGTCCTTCCTTTTGTAAGGCCACACAACCTTCACTAATGAACGGTTGAAAACTGCACAGGGTCTCTGTGTCAATTTTATTCTTCCCTTGACCATGACTTTCGGGTGTTGTTTCATCTTTCGATGACTTCAGATTCTTGTTCGAGTCAAAAATACTTTGGTCTACTTTTTCGTCTCTGTGGACTTGGACAACCAATCCAATAGTAGCCATTCTGTATTTATAATCAGGATATGTATCCTCATTATCTTCAGTTGTAGATTTCTCTACCTTCTGACTTTTGCTCTCAGGCAAATCCACCCTCAAAGTTTCTGGTTTAGAAGAATCTTTCTTCGAATTCAGTTCGTTTGTATCTTCGCTTTCTTGTACATTCTGTATTTGTGCATGGCTGGCACACATGACCACTTTGTTAGGTCTTTTATCTTTCCTTATACTCCAACAGTCTTCGATGCTATGTCCTGTTCTTTTACAAAAAGTACCTTGGACGTTTTTGTTGACAGGTCTTTTATTAACATCATTTTGTTTCACAAAATGCTCTTTTTCACGATGTTGTTTTTGTGTGTTTTCTCCTTGCCGTTGTGATCTATTAAAATTCTTTCCATCAGCTGTTCTATGACACAGTGTATACTGTTCAGCTAAATCAGCAGCCTTATGTGGGTCAGTGATGTCACGCTCGGATAAATACATTCTTATATCCGGCCTCACTTTGTTAATAAAATCCTCTAAAAGAATGATATCTTTCATTTCTTTTAATGTGGAGATATTTCTGGATTTTATCCACTGATCCATTAGCTTTTCTTCTGCTCGAAGGAAGTCTAAGTGTGTTTGGTAAGGGGACATTGTGTACTGACGGAACCTTTTCCGATAACTTTCCGGTATTTGGTTATAGGCTTTTAGTACAGTGTCTTTAATGATTTCATAATCATTTAAATTCTCCTCTTTTAACAATAGAACACAATCTCTTGCCCTTCCCTGAGTAAAAGCTGTTCTGACTAATATTCCCCATTTATCTTCTGGGAACTTAAAATCTCTGCAAGAAATTTCAAAGGTCTGGAAGAAATTATAATTTCACTTTCTTTATCAATGTAGGTAGGGACTAGCTTTTTCCATCTGGCCATCTCTACATCATTATGAGATTCTTTTTTAGTAGCGCCTATCTTCGCCAGTTCTATTCTTTCCTGACTTTCTCTTTGACTTTTCTTATCTCTTTCCTGACTTTCTATTTCTCTTTGACTTTTCTTATCTTCCATCTCAAGACGTTTTTCTTCCATTTCAAGCCGTTTCATTTCTAGTTGAAATCGGAACTGTTCAGACATCTGACCTTCAACTTGATATCCCTCCGCGCTTGATTCTACTTTTAACTTGCCACTCGCAATCAACACATCTTTTATCTGCTGTGTCAACACAGTCCTCGATGGTGTAGTCTCAGTAACTTCTATCTTTAAGATCTCAGCGATCTCTTTTAACTTCTTTATTGATAAAGTTTTCAGAACTTCTTCTTCTGGATTTTCAATAAATTCCATTCTTTAGTTAAGAGATTTATAAAGTGGTAAATTTTTCCAACTTACGTTTTTCCAATCGGAAGAATAATTTCAGCGTTCTTAGGCTTGCTCAGTAGGTCACTGCTCCAACACACAACACAACACAACTTGAATATATGCTTCACTATACAACTATATCGGACGAAGACCCCAAACTGTTACGGCCCTCCTTATGATGATGACTATTATTACGACTCGTTAAATCGGATTCAATGAATATAGTTGTATCTTTATTAGAAGTCTCTAGATTCTGCTAATCTGTAGCCCAAGCTAGGGGTTCCTTGACTGACAGGTCTATGCAGCAATGTAGTTATATTCGTGATAATTATCTTCAACACCTTTCTCAACAATGATAGATCAAACAACTCCAGTTGTTGAATAAACAATTTTATTTAAATTGTAGACTCAATATAAACGATCAATAAACTTCATCAACTGATGGCAACATAAGTTTCAATACAATGGCATACAATATACAAATGAATATAGCGACTTCACTCTACAAACGTTTAAACTGAACTAACTTTAAGGAGGTCGGGACTTAACAAAGAAAACTATCATCGAAGATTCTACAGGGTCTTAATACGCATTTTAACCTCTTTCTCTATAATTACTACGATCCAGAATTATCCTCCAATTACCACGGGATTTGAACGAATTATTTTATTTAAACTGCCCTCAGGGCATAAAGGTCAAACCTTGGTCGCTTTGGACTCTGATACGCACTTGTTAAGAGGTCAATGCCTTACTACGTCATTCCTCTATGACCGATATTCGTAACAATATTTTTTGTACAATACTTTTTCTTGGTTAATTTACTAATAGATAATTATTAGCAACCACTGTATTAAAATTATACTTAATGCTGGTTAAATCCGCATTCAATTGAATTTTTTTTAATGATTTAAATGAAACACTCAATGTGTCCTCCTTTCGGTACCCATGTATCCTCCTTTGTCCTCCTTTTTGTCTCTCTGTGTCTTCCTTTTTGTACCGATGTATCTGGCAACCCTACATGAAGAGCGTACAGGCCAGTGTAGTAGGGCGGCAGGTGTATCAGTAATGTATTGCAATGTATGTGTAATGAAAAATCTATTCTTAAAGAATGCAAATATTGCGAGTGAAAAACATTTAATTAAGGAAAAGAGAGAGTAAACGACAGTGAAAATAAAAGAGAGAGAGAGGTAGATAGAAACAAATAATATAAAAATCCGTCTATCCGTCTGTCTGTCTATTTGTATAATCGTTTATCCGTCTATCAGTCTATCCATCTATCTGGGTATCTGTCTATCTGTCTATCTGTCTATCTGTCTATCTGTCTATCTGTCTATCTGTCTTTCTGTCTATCTGTCTATCTGTCTATCTGTCTATCTGTCTATCTGTCTATCTGTCTATCTGTCTTTCTGTCTATCTGTCTATCTGTCTATCTGTCTATCTGTCTATCTGTCTATCTGTCTGTCTATATGTCTATCTGTCTATATGTCTATCTGTCTATCTGTCTATCTGTCTATCTGTCTATCTGTCTATCTGTCTATCTCTCTATCTGTCTATCTGTCCATATGTCTATGTGTCTATCTGTCTATCTGTCTATATTATTATGTCTATATGTCTATCTTTCTATCTGTCTATCTGTCTATATGTCTATATGTCTATATGTCTATATGTCTATCTGTCTATATGTCTATCTGTCCATCTGTCTATATGTCTATATGTCTATATGTCTATCTGTCTATCTGTCTATCTGTCTATCTGTCTATCTGTCTATCTGTATATCTGTATATCTGTTTATCTGTCTATCTGTCTATATGTCTATCTGTCTATATGTCTATCTGTCTATCTTTCTATCCGTCTATCCGTCTATCCGTGTATCCGTCTATCCGTCTATCCGTCTATCTGTCTATCTGTCTATCTGTCTATCTGTCTATCTGTCTATCTGTCTATTTGTCTATTTTTCTATCTGTCTATCTGTCTATGTTTCTATCTGTCTATCTGTCTATCTGTCTATATGTCTATATGTCTATATGTCTTTACGTCTATCTGTCTATCTGTCTATCTGTCTATCTGTCTATCTGTCTATCTGTCTATCTGTCTATCTGTCTATCTGTCTATCTGCCTATCTGTCTATCTGTCTATCTGTCTATCTGTCTATCTGTCTATCTGTCTATCTGTCAATCTGTCTATCTGTCTATCTGTCTATCTGTCTATCTGTCTATCTGTCTATGTCTATCTGTCTATCTGTCTATCTGTCTATCTGTCTATCTGTCTATCTGTCTATCTGTATATCCGTCTATCTGTCTATCTGTCTATCTGTCTATTTGTCTATTTGTCTATCTGTCTATCTGTCTATCTGTCTATCTGTCTATATGTCTATTTGTCTATCTGTCTATCTGTCTATCTGTCTATCTGTCTATGTGTCTATCTGTCTATCTGTCTATCTGTCTATCTGTCTATCTGTCTATATGTCTCTTTTTCTATATGTCTTAATGTCTTAATTTCTTATATATATATGTCTATATGTATATATGTCTTAATGTCTATGTGCACCTCTTTCCTAGCTTTCTAATTATCTTTTTCTCTCACTCTCTCTATTTCTCGCTGTCTCTCTCTATATATATTTAGTATATATATTATATATAGTATAAGAACGTTTTATTGTTGTATTATTTCATTACGGTTAGTGTAATTTGGCAGACGACATATACGGCACCATGGTTGCAGTGGCGTAGCTAGAAGAGGGGGAGGGGGTCCAAATTCGAAAGTCCCTGGGCCCCTACTACTTGAGGGGGGCCCCCAAAAGAGTTTTTTTCTCATTTTATAATGTCGAATGTCAAAATGCAGGGGCCCTTGAAGAGGCCAAGCCCCCCGGGCCCCCAAAACCCTAGCAACAGCACTGAATGGTTGTGCTGCACTACAAAGTATTCTTGCCCCATTATTGTTAATAATTTTCCGTCATCATCAATGTTCAGTTTTTTAGTAGAAGACATCTTTACAGTAATAAAATATAAAAGTTTATCAAAACATCTCAAACTTTAAATTATTTCAAACATGATTAACCAGAAAATGAACAATAAGGAAACTGTAATTAATTAGCCAACAGTTTGCTTTGGTATAATTTTAACATCACAGACGCAGTGTTTGACACATGGTTTCGAAAAATGTGGTACAGTGTACAGTACGGCAACTCACAAAATATGGGATATACGTATAAATATCACAGTACACAATATTTTTTTTTTTAATAAATAATCAATTATTTAAATGTGTAGGGTTTTGATTTTTTTTTTCAGTGTGCGTTGAAGAATAAAGAGTATTATTATAACTTTAATTTAAAAATAGAGCGTTTTCAGTGGGCGGAGCTTAATTTTTGTGTGTAAATTTAGTGACGTATTTGTGTAAATATAGAACCCACTTGAGGTACAAACGTAACGTGGTGAAGATGTTCTCCATCATGTTAAATTCACATCTGAATATTGGCTATCCTACTCACAAATTAGGAGGTAAATAGTCGTATATAATCTTCCTAGTCCAAGAGAAAGCCTGACATGGTATTTTTTCAACGATTTTCAACATTTTACGCCCATTTGATTATCTTCCTATCCGACCGGTAAGTGTTGCAATTGAATTGATTTTATTGATATTATAATTAGGCCTAATAATTAATACAGCGGCCATCTTTGTTTGTACACCACTACTACGCAAAGTAAACACAAATCACGTGCTTTTTGTCACGTGATTGCAAACGCCCTATTATCTAAAATATACACGAAGTGTAGTTTTGATGTTAAAAAATGAAAATCGCTGTTTTCCGCTTGCTTTGTATTTAAATGACGCACATTTCTATTTTATTTGAAATGATAAATTCGAATAGTTTAAATTGGTTTCATGTTTATGAAAAAAAACCTATTGTGCGAAATAATAAAAACAAACAATATTAGTAAGTATTAGCTTGGGCCACACCAACTGATCTGTAGGGTCGCGTTGTGGCCTGTGGGCCGCCTGTTGCACACTCCTGGTCTAACAAGATTCTTTGCGACAGGCAGTTCTAGAGCTAGAAAGATACAGAGATAAACACAATATTTTACGCATAATGGCGATAATCCATTTAAACTGGCACTTTCATAAATTGTCATAAATTATATGAATTACATGCTTTGCCATTCCTTATCTAACAAATCTTATAACAGCGTTATCTTAATTATAATTAACCCGCAAGTTGCGTTAGAACACAAGGTAGTGCTCAACTCTTAGATTACGAATATATGATTGTCAGCATAATTTAGAAAAAAACATGCTTAGGAAATTCTAAACGCCACGTTGCATCTTGTTAGCACATATGTATCAGTTTTGTAATATGTATGTACAGCACTGTATTGTGTCTCTATATAAACTGCTTGATATCTCTACAATTCTCAAACGTTTTATATTTTGATACAGTTTACATCTAAAGAATAAGGTATGTTCATTTTTTTTTTTGCTACTTGGTTTTATAGATCTAAGTTAAAAACTTGGTAATAAATAATTATTAAAACAGCTCCATTTACACTAGGGTCGTAGGACTAATTATTTTTCAAGACGTTTTTTAACTATAGCAAATTGTGTTCTATCTAGCCAATAAATGCATTTAAAAATAATACGTTAGTTTTGTGTTAAATAGATTAATTTCATATTATTTAAAAATTGTTTTTAAAATTTGAATTTAAAACACATAATATTTTATTGTCATTTAGATATAAATAATTTTTTTTGTGTGTGCCTGCTGTCAGCCCTACAAAATTGGTTAAAAAAAATTCAGACCAGGCTGTTAAGACTATGGAAAAATTATTTTACTCGAAAGGGTTAAACTTTATAAATGGCCAGAAATTATTTATTATAACTTTTTACAAAGTCATTTTTACAAGTTTTCTTTTTTTCAGTAATATTATTCTTAATAAAAAAATTCCTTCATTACAAAATGTAAAAAATAAATAAAACATCAGTATACTTTTTCAAAAAGTGAAATGTAAATATTCTATACACTACGTAAATGAAATAAAAAAGTAAAATTATATAACAATATAATCATTTTAAAAATAAATTATTTACAACACGCTAAATTTCCCGGTGGTACTCGGCAGAAAATACATACGCCAGTACTGCCTCATAGCTACAGATAAAAACATTTGAACTACGATGAAAAGAAAAGTTAAATGAATTAAATATATATATATTTATTTACTGAAAACATTTAAGAAAGTATTATAATCAGATTTTATGATCAGGTTAATGAAAAAGAAAAGACGACATGGCTGAGAATCGAACATCCGTCTTACGCATAAGTCTAAAAAACAAATTATTAGGTTTTACTTACTGAAAATATTTGAGGAAATATTAAGTTCCTGATATAGTTGGCAATATATATATATATATATATATATATATATAATATATATATATATATATATATATATATATATATATATATATATATATATATATATATATATATATTTATATATTTATTAAGATATTTATTCAAAGAATTCCCATTATTACAACAGTCATGCCCTTCTATTTCAAACTTCTGCAGTTTCCCATGAGGTTGACAATTTCCATAACAATTAGTAAGTCACAGGGTCAGTCAATTAAGCACACTGGAATATATATTTATATTAAGCCATATATATATTATATATTTATATATATATATTATTATATATTTATTTATTTAGCCTTGAGATAGATTTCAGATGCCAAGGTATGCGCACGTAAGACAGCAATTATTAATAAAAAATGTGGAAAAGTAAAGTACCCTTTGCACCAAATTGATCATAGGACCGGTGAAGCAGCGTTCACCAGTTTATGTAGCCACGGCATAATAGTTACCAGCACAATGTTGAGCCAAGCCGCCATCACTTTACCCCATCAGAGTTGGTTAGACTCACAATGTCAATTAGAGGTTTAAGGTCAGCTAAATTAAACATTGCGCACATGTAAACTAAGCTAAATGTATTCTTAAATTTATCACAAAGTTATATTTTATTAAATTATCAGAGGTTTCAGTAAACGTTTATTAAATGATTATTTCAATGTCGTATATTATATTATCATGACATGACTGTGTTTGGAGTGACAGATGACAACGCCCTTGATGAAGTATCTCGGTAGATGTTGGGGAGATACATCAGTAGCAACGAAGGGGTTTGGCGCATTATAAGTTTTTTAACTCAAGAGTGATAACGCGCAAGCCCTTGCAGAAAAAACACTAAACACAACTATGACAGCTTTTTTTAATTGTGCCAAATTGACGCTTTTGGTAGTACACTGCTATATCCAGAAGTACCTCGCTATTACACTAGGAAAAAAGTCCAAGGAAGTGTTTTGCAAAAAGAAAAAAAGATGTACCAGTTGCAGGTGAAGATGCCCTAGATAGTGAAGCGTTGGGTCGAGTCTATACAGTCGGCCCAAACAAAACAGAGTGCTTTTTTTCTCAGACGCCTTCTTCAGGCATTCTTCAGTTCGAGGACCTACATCTTTTGAATAACTGAAAACTGTAAACGGTGAAGTTTGTCAGACTTTCAGAGAAGCTTGCAAAAGCATGGATTTTACTTAAAGATGATAGATAATGGGACCACACTTTATCAGAGTCTGTTTTAAGATCTTCTCTGGAGCAGATACGAAACTTTTTTGCAATATTCTTACTATATGCAACCCACTTAATCCAGACAGTGGGAGAAGTATATGGAGTACATGGTTAAAGATTTATGACGTGATAACTCATTTAGAGTAAGTTTAACACTTCGTTCAAATTTTTTTTCAGACATTTTTAACTTGGCCCTTATTCTGTTGCAGGATAAATGTTTATCAATCAACAACAAAACACTATCAGACTTAGGATTAAAGCCTCCTAACAGAAATGAGCGCAAAATTCTAGACAAAAACCTGCTAAGAGAAACAATCTCTAACATTGAAAGACTAAAAAAATATGTAGAATCCAACAAAGGTCTGTTAAACAGCGATCAAACTGAAGCATATCAGGTTATTAGGATTCATGTCAGTGAAGAAAAAGGAGGAATATTCTTTCTCAATGCTCCTGGAGGAACAGGAAAAACATTCTTAATAAACATAATTCTTGCTGAAATCAGAAAAAAATTTGATTTTGCCATCGCTACAGCATCATCTGGGATTGTTTTTACGTTATTAGATGGAAAAAGAACGGCGCACTTGGCTCTAAGGTTAGCTCTAAATATTGCAAATGAGCAGCAACCAAGATGCAAACATTAACAAGCCTCTGGCCAAACAAAGGTTCTAAAAATCAGCAAAATCATTATGTGGGATGAATGCACAATGGCGCACAAAAAGTCGCTTGAAGTTCATGACTTAACAATGCAGGATTTAGTAGACAATAGTCAACTCATTGGAGGTGCTCTGGTTGTGTTAGCTGGGGATTTTCATCAATTTCTTTCTGTCATACCAAGGTCAACAACATCAGCAGATGAAATCAATGAGTGCCTTAAATATTCTTTTTTTTTGGCGAAATGATAAAATACTAAATTTAAAAAAAAAAATAATGAGAGTGCAGCAACAAGAAGAAGCAAGTGCGCGCATTTTTTATGACAATTATTTGCGCATTGTTGAAGGGACTTATTCCACGTAAATGAAATCAGGGGACATTACCTTTCTAGATGACTTCTGTAAGAGAGTGACATCCATTCAAGATCTAATCAACAAAGTGTATCCAAACATTTTAGAAAATTACCTCAACAAGGAATGGCTGTGTGACTGAGACATTCTTGCTGCTAAGAACACATCTGTCAATGAGTTAATTCCGGACATGATACCCGGAAAATGTACAGAATAGCCATCAATTGATTCGTCACGGATGGCCATGAAACCGTGAACTATCTTTCGGAATGTTTGAATTATTTTGGACACACCCGGGATGCCATAAACTGCAACTCAAAATTGGCTCACCCATAACTCTGTTCCGTAACGTAAACCCTCTAATACTATGCAATGAAATATGTTTATGCATCAAAAGTTTACTCCCCAATGTGATAGAAACGACAGTATTGACAGGGAAAGAAAAGGGAGAAGAAGATATTTATTCAAAGAATTCCCATTATTACAACAGTCATGCCCTTCTATTTCAAACTTCTGCAGTTTCCCATGAGGTTGACAATTTCCATAACAATTAATAAGTCACAGGGTCAGTCAATTAAGCACACCGAAATAATTTGGAATACCTATGTTTCTCCTATGGACAATTTTATGTGGCATGCTCAACAGTCGGCTCTCCAAATCAATTATGCATATGTCCACAAATGCGAAAAACAAGGAATTATATTTATAAAGATGTTTTACAGTGATCATTTTGCAAAATATAGATTTTTAAATTCTAAGTTTGCTTCTAAAGTAACAAAAATAAATAAAAAAAAAAAACTACATCAAAAACACACGAAAACAACAATCAAACAGCAACAGAAGTCTACGACTTAATGAAACAACAAACAAACAGCAACAGAGTTCTACGACTTAATGAAACAACAAACAAACAGCAACAGAGGTCTACGACGTAATGAAACAACAAACAAACAGCAACAGAGGTCTACAACTTAATGATACAACAAACAAACAGCAACAGAGGTCTACGACTTAACGAAACACAAATAAACAGCAACAGAGGTCTACGACTTAATGATACAACAAACAAACAGCAACAGAGGTCTACAACTTAATGATACAACAAACAAACAGCAACAGAGGTCTACGACTTAACGAAACAACAAATAAACAGCAACAGAGGTCTACGACTTAATGATACAACAAACAAACAGCAACAGAGGTCTACGACTTAACGAAACAACAAATAAACAGCAACAGTGGTGTACGACTTAATGTTTGTCATAAAAAAGTATAGCGAACAATACTTTTTTAAATGTTAAGTACTGTCGCAACGACATGTGAATTATCTTTTACAGAAAAAGTTTAATTACGCAATAAACTCACACCATTAGAACACAGTGGTCATACTTTGAGCAAGAAGAAAAAAATATCCTGTTTTTCCTTTTTAGTTGTATATTGAACTGGTGTATATTAAATTCTGCAAAGCAACAATACATAAGTAAATAGTGATCACAAAAAAACAATAAAAAAAAAACTACTTTATATATGTAGCAAAAAAACAAAAAACAAAAATAAAAAAAAAATAAATTTGTCAAGCATAGTCTATTTAAAGCCCGTTTGGAGAATCGGGCACATATCTGCTAGTATATATATATATACATATATATATATATATATATATATATATATATATATATTTATTTATTTATAGAAGTACCACACTAGAATGCAAGAAAAAAATAAGATACTAAATCTGTACTGATCATACATCGTTTCAATACATATTTAATTTTTATTCAAATGCAATTATTCTTGATAAAAAAAAAGTTTAATGAATCTTTTTTTATGTAAATGGTCAGGAAACCCAAAATGGATAAAGTCATTCTGATTGCATTAAGTCTAAGTATCCTGCTTATAGTGATGACTTACTGTCAAGGTAATTCTTTGTATTGTTTTATCTTCTTACTATTGTAACATTTTGTAATTTCTCAAATGACGCCATATCTTGTCTTGTTATTATCTAATTGTATTTTGATAGACTTATTGTCATTGATCTATTTATAACCATTGTACATTTAATAAAATAGTATATATTTAATTTATTCACTTTATTTTGTCTTGTGTGTAACTTCGTTCTTTAACTTCTAGTCCAAGTAAATACAGGATGTACTTACAATATATAACTGATAACTCAGCTTTCGCAGTACAAATATATTTATTTACATAGAAATCCTTTACATCAGAAATACAAATATAATTCCATCTTGGAGAAACATTTTCACAAAGAATAAGTCCATATTATAAGTACACACATTTTCATATACGTCTTGTTCAGACCAGCTCTTGGAAGTTAACTAAAATAGTTTCGTGTAACGCTTAGGTTTGAGCAATCTCTGTCCGGGCTCCAGCAACCCTAGGGCGTAACGCTTAGGTTTGAGCAATCTCAGTCCAGGCCCCAGCCTCCCCAGGGCGTAACGCTTCAGTTTGGGTAATCCCTGTCCGGGTTCCGGGTTTCCGCAGCCCAGAGATCGTTCACTGCGGTTCCTCTAAGGATTATTTTCGTGGTGGCTCGCCAGTAAACCTGCACTCTCACCAGGTAGCACAAATGCATATGCCAGGGTCAGGACCACCAGAAACAATTAAAAAGAACAAAACTAAATACCTAAAAGAAACGTTCTTACTTCAGTTTTTATTGTAATGTTGTCCTTTGTCTCTCTCACTTAACAAAACACATTATAGTCATTCTTTTCTCCGTCATTTTGACGGGCATAACCACTAGTAGCATATAACATATAACAGATGGTCCAGATGAAATACCAGCGAGACTGCTTAAAGAACTAACTAATGAAATATATCCAATCTTTAAAATACGTATTCATGCCTCTCTTAACCAGGACGAAGTACCCAAAGATTGGAAATTAGCCAATGTAACAATGTAACAAAAAGGAGATAAATATGACCCCGGAAATTATAGACCTGTTTCACTAACAAGCATAGCATGTAAATTACTTGAACATATAATATATAGAAGTATAGTAAATCATCTAGATAAACTTAATACAATGTGCTTACACCAACATGGCTTCAGGATAAAATAGATCATGTGAGACTCAATTAATAGGCTTAATAGATTACTTGTCTAAGGGATTAGATAATAACAACCAAATTGATGCTATGTTACTAGATTTTTCAAAAGCATTCGATAAATTTCATCATTCTAGTCTACTAAAAAAACTTAAATATTTTGGCATTTCTGGTCCCTTACATCAGTGGATTCAGGACTTTCTTATAGGCAGAGAACAAACAATGATAATAAATGGCCCTAAATCATCACCAATAACTGTAAACTCAGGAGTTCCACAAGGAACTGTTCTAGGACCACTGCTATTTCTAATTTATATTAATGATCTGCCAAATAGCATCAACACAGTAACAAAAAAAAAGATTATTTGCAGATGATTGAATAATTTATAGAATAATAAAGACAGGGAAAGATAGTGAACTTCTACAAAAAGACCTAGATGAACTACAAAAATGGGAATCAAACTGGAGTATGTCTTTTCACCCAGAAAAATGCCAACTAATAAGGGTATCCAAGAGAAAGAAACAAATAATAGCAAACTACTTCATTCATGGTAAAGAACTAACTCAAACTAACAATGCTAAGTATCTAGGAGTAATAATAAATGACAAGTTATCTTGGAACCCTCATATTCATAAAGTAATTAAAAAATCAAACAAAACATTAGGATTATAAAAAGGAACTTTTACAAATGTAATAAGAATATAAAACTAAAATGCTATCTCACATTAGTTAGACCTATACTAGAATATGCAGCACCTGTATAGGACCCATCCACTAAAGAAAACATTAAAAAATTAGAACAAATCCAAAAAAGAGCTGCAAGGTTCATAACCAGTGAATATTCACAATTAACAAGAGTAACATCATTAGTCAAATCACTAAACCTAGAAACACTAGAGGACAGAAGGGCAAAGAGTAAAGTAGTAATAATAAACAAGGCATTAAACTCTAATTTAGAAATACAACCCAATAACAACCTGTTGTAAAGCTCAGATAAACATAAAGACAAAAACACTTTCCTTGTCCCTTATGCGAGAACAAATGCATATAAGTACTCTTTCTTCCCGAGTGGCATTCGGGCATGGGATGGGTTGCCTGAACAAACCAGGAAAACCAGTAACTTAACATCATTTAAAACATTATTGAAAATGCAAGACTAGACTCGGACTACGGAGGTGCGTAGGACGCAATTATCTTCTTTATATCTTTAATATCTAATGCATAAGATAAGATAATTTCGACTATAAAGCTAATTTTAAATAAATTGTATTTCTTGTGTAGACAGTACTGAGATGAAAGGTGTAAAAAGGTATGTATTTAAAAAATGCTATAATTTTACAGAATAAACATGTTATTTGTGTTCTTATACGTTCGAATATATATATATATATATATATATATATATATATATATATATATATTGTAACACGTTGGATCTAGGGGATGATGATTTTAGATCGTTCTTATGGATTCTAGCTGTAGGTAGAGGTAACCTTATCAATGACGAAGTCAACTGCTTTGCTTCATTTAACAAAACTCTTTAATTAAAAACCAAACATATACAAAAAACATAAGAACAACCGCACAGCAATACGACTTAAAAAGTAAGCCAGTGTCCACTCGTGACACACACACACACGCTAGGCCAATCACTGGCCTCAACCAATGAAAGTAGAGGTCAGCTAAAAGGGGAAGCTGACAAAAAAGGGCAAAGTACGTAACAATATATATATATATATATATATATATATATATATATATATATATATATATATATATATTCTAGTCCTTTACATATGTATTTCATCAGATAACTTACAGAAAGCAGGAGAAAGAAACCTGCAACTGCTCGCTGACGAGAAGCGAACCGGAAGGAAGGAAATAGTCCAGCCAATTACTAATTCATTCTTCTTTATCAGAGGTGCAACAAAGACTGTCACTCGCGTGTGGAATTGTACAGCCACTCAGAAGCTGCATGACCAGGAGCGCACACTCCAAAAGGGCACACTAAATTCCAACGTCTCGTTAGACTAATGGAAGCAAACATACTTGAAAAAAAAAAATTTAATATAATAGTTGTACTGTACAACATTATATTCATTTAATAGATCTAGTTCATAATTTTTGAAGCTTCAAAATATAATTTTCAGAAAGAAAAGAAAGTTTTTGATAAAATAATATAATTATCAGTGGCGTTGCCAGGATTACAAGGTGGAAAAGAATAAAGGTGTGGGGGGTATTCAACTAGTGCAATAGGAGGTAATGTGCAAGGAAGGCAAATAGTGCAATATGAGGTAATGTGCTAGTTAGGCACCTAGTGCAATAAGAGGTAATAGGCAAGGAAAGCAACTAGTGCAATAGGAGGTAATGTGCATGGAAGGCAAATAGTGCAAAAGGAGGTAATGGGCAAGGTAGGCACCTAGTGCAATAAGAGGTAATAGGCAAGGAAAGCAACTAGTGCAATAGGAGGTAATGTGCTTGGAAGGCAAATAGTGCAATAGTAGGTAATGTGCAAGGAAGGCAAATAGTGCAATAGGAGGTAATGGACTAGGAAGGCAACTAATGCAATAAGAGGTAATAGGCAAGGAAAGCAACTAGTGCAATAGGTGGTAATGTGCAAGGAAGGCAAATAGTGCAATATGAGAGTGGTTTAATGAAGGCAACTGTTGTAATAGAAGGTAATGGTTACGCTTATGCTGATATACGTCTAATGCCTAATCTATTCACTAACATTTATCTTTCTGTTTTCATGGAAATAGGCAAGGTTGTGTTGAAGTAGGAGGCTACTGCTTAGGCTTTTATGGATCTGACGGCTATAACTATGATCCCTGCTGCACTGAATCGTATTGCGGGTAAATGTAGTTTTCAGTGTATAGTCGATGGAGATACAAATACATATTTACATTTTATTATAGTTTCTAGATTTGTGACACATTCTGTCACTGTCACACATTATACAAACTTTTTTTTTATACAGACTGAAATGTTCGTTGTTATAGTAGCAAAGCTCAAATGAAAGTTTGTATTTGCTCATAGACTATATATTATATCTGGACAATATGAAGTAGTTCACTTTTCTTTGTGTTATTACTTATGTAAATATAATGCTATTATCAACACGTATATTGCTTTAACATCGGTTGAACACTATTTCAAAACCGATATAACATCGGTTTAAAAAAAATCCATACCGAGATAACAGCAATTGAACAATTTTCCTACCCAAGATTAAATCGGTTGAACAATATTTCCACAACAAGTTAATATTTGTTGACCAACATTTCCACACCCACATAACTTCGGTTGTACAACTATTCGACACTAAGACACAATGGGAACATACAAATACTTTCGTTTTATTATAACACATTGTCTTATGAATAATTTAAACTTTAATTTTTTTTTTTATTGATTATATATGTTAAATTTCTTTTTCAGTTATGGCAAGTGTGTTGACAACTCGTATTTATTTTACTAATTTGAAAAAACAAACAGATTTTAATAAGTAGCAGAAAATTATTTTTTTGAATATATTTTTCAAATTAAAAAAATAAATAAAAATACCCCATAATTATTGCTAAATTCAGTAGTCAATTAAACGTTTCTTAAAGCGCCCTTTAGAGTTGTTCTATTTATTTTTTTGTTGAAAAAATATGTCTGTTGCACAATATAATAGGAATAATTCCACACAAGGCACTATTAAAAAACCAGTGTATGATTTATTCTAATAAATCTGTGTACAAGATGAATAAACAATACAGTTGGTGTTACAATAGCAGTTGTTGACTATTTCGCAAATATTTCTATTGCTTTTGAAAAGAAATTACATGTAGTTAACGAGATAGGTGACGTAAGATGACATGATAAGAAACAGCATTAATTTATAATCGAACATACAATTACAATTTAACAAATTGTGTAACTTCTAATATGTTGAAATCATCACCAATAACTGTAATCTTAGGAGTTCCATCATGACCTGGTATATGATCATTACTTTTTCTTATTATATCAAGGATATACAAAATTGCATCCACACAGGAACAAAAGTAAGGTCATTTGCAAATGATTGTATAATTTATAGAACAATAAAGACAGTAAAAAGATAGTGCACTCTTACAAAAAGACCTAGATAAATTTCAAAATTGAGAATCTAACTTGAGTATGTTTTTTCACCCAGAAAAGTGCCAACTGTTACTAATTTCGAAGAAAAAAAACACATACTTAAAATCTATTTTATTCATGGAAAATACCTAACCCAAACTAAAAATTCAAAGTAATTAAGTGTAATAATAAATTAAACATGTGTCTTTGAACCCACAAATTGGATGATGCAATACAATTCAAAGAAAACATTAGTCTCTATTAAAAGAGTCTATTTACAAATGATATAAGAACATAAAACTAAAATACTGTCACATTAGTTAGATCCATACTAGAATAAGCATCTTTGGGGGGGGGGGGGGGGGGCACATACCAAAATATTTAAAAATAAGAATACATTAAGAAAAGAGCAGCAAGGTTCAGTAGCAGCGAATATTCAGACTAACAAGAGTAACACCAATAGTTAGATCACTAAACATAAAGCACAAGAGTAAAGAAGGGAGAAAAATTGACAAAGAGTAAAGTAGTAATATACATAATGCATGGGGTACGTTCGCCGGGCGGCTGTTCGTTCGGCTGGCATACCGAAGGTCCGAATCCTGGTGCAGGCTAGAATTTTGTCTCGGGTCTGGAGGGTGTCCCTGACTCTACCCAGCACTGATGGGTACCTGAACTTAGTTGGGGTAAATAAAAGGCGTATGTGCATAGTACTGGTCACACAATCACATAGTATGACATAACTATGGAAACTGGTGAATGCTGCTTCACCGACCCTATAGATCAATTTGGTCCAACGGGATAGTTTACTTGTTTTTTACAATACATAATGCATTAAATTATAACTGAGCATTACAACACAATAATAATCCGTTACATTTCTCTAATAAACATAATGGCAAAAACACTTTCATTATCACTTATCCGAGAACAAATGAATACTCTATCTTTCCGAGTGATATCCGGTCATAGATTGTGTTACCTGAACAAACCAGAAATATAATTTAAAAAAACATATCAAAATGGAAGACTAGACTCAGATTACGAATGCATGTAGAAAGCAATAGTCTTGTTTAAAAAAAAAATGGTGTAAACAGCGTGATGATGAGAAGTGGCAATAGTTATAGTTGTGAGTCAGACAATCAGGGGAGGCAACCTGCGTTTGCTGCGGAACAATTAGCTGCTCCTGTAAATCAGCATAGTGCTGGGACTTATTAACCTTGGTCATAAAATAGATGCAATCTTTTTAATATAAAGGGCTATATAGGCCTTTGTTTTAATTTAATATTTGGCTAGGTTTCCATTTTTTAGATATGGAATTTTATAATGTCTTTGAGATTTTTTTTATTTTTTTTTAAGACCAAAGAAGCTTTGCTAGAAGCCCTCAAAGATGACGGGATATGCACGAGAGAGCTAGCATTTTAAGGTCATTACACAATTTGTCTATTTAATGTCTGTCATTAGATTGTTTTTCTGTGTAATGTATATTATTCCATTAGACTATTTGTCTGTGTAATGTCTGTCATTAGACTTTTAGTCTGTGTATTGTCTGCCATTAGACTATTTGTCTGTGTAATGTCTGTCATTATGCTATTTGTCCTCGTAATGTCTGTCATTATAATATTTGTCTATGTAATGTCTTTCTTTAGAAGATTTTACTGCAATAGAGCCAACAGCTCTTCTTTTTCTATATTATACTTGCTGCACTACAAAACATAAAGTTTGTGGTCGTGACAATATATTATTATGAAGCTCTATACTATTCTTGTACTTCTTCTGCTACTAATTAGGCAGATGAGCTGTTAGCTCTCTTGCAGTCAATTCCAAGCTAAACTTTATATATTTGTTCTCTGTTTTATAACTTTATTGACTGTGTTGGTAATTGTAAGTTGAGGAGGAGGAAGGCGATAATGTATGTTCTGTTTTGCTTGGGACATTTCAGTAGGATGTTGTCTACTGTTTTACGTGAGCTCTTTCGGTTATGTGGGTCTGTTGAGTTTATTCTGCCTAGATGTGAGATGAGTACAGTATGGTATATTCTTAACTGATTTATTATAGGCCTACATTGTTCTTTGGTGAGGGAGAAACTTTATGTTGTTGTTTTTTTGTTAGCCATGTTCGTTTCTAAGTACAATTTTCTTCTCCTATTTCCTTGTGCCTATTGATTTCACAATTCCTCTGTAAAATTATTTTAGCATATTTTTTTTACTTTGTTGTAGTTGACAGTTTTTTCTGGTTGGTCACTTTCTTAACAAGGTGTCAGTTTTTTCATCGCCAAGTGTGCCAATATGTTCTGTTATCCAATTTAAAGTTATATTGATGTTGTATTTAAAGTTATATTGATGCTGTATATAAAGTTATATTGATGTTGTATATAAAGTTATATTGATGTTGTATATATAGTTATATTGATGTTGTATATACTTATAATGTAGTCCATTGTGTGTTCTAGTAAAATAAAATAGTGGCTCTACTTTTGAATTTATTGGGGTCAGTGAAGCAGCGTTCACCAGTTTCTGTAGCCACTCCATACTAGGGGATTATATGGCCAGTACAATGCCCAGCCGCCTTTTGTTTTCGGCCGAAACCCAAAATTCGGTTTCGGTCGGCCTCTACTTGTAACCTTCGTTTATTTCTAAAAGACTAGAACTGGCCGTCGAGATTGAAATCAATTGTCAAACACCAACAAAGGCATGCTTTTTTGTTTACTTAAATGCCTAAAATAATTGAACATTTCAAAAATAGAACCGGAAGAGCAAGGTCTCTTCCATTGAAAAAGGTCAGGCTTAATTAAGACTTGTCAATAAACAGAGAGGCTTAAATGGATGGATGTAGAGAGCGAAAGCGAGAAAGAGGATACAAGAGAAACGAAGAGAAAGAGAAAGAAAGAGAAAAGATGGGAGACGTATAGGCCTACTAAGGACATACTGACACAAACATACCACAGAGAGGTAGACAAAGCCACGGTGATGTACACCATTATGAATGGCCACGTGGTAAGGTCCACACTGCCAGGGCGCATCCAACAAGTCTATCCCCTCTACCAGAGGTCATCAGCTCAACTTGCGTGTCCCACACGCTCACCGAAGTTTACAAATATTCTTTTTTCCATTAGACCGTGGAACTCATAGGACTGTGGAACTCATTTGACTGTGGAACTATTTAGACTGTGGAACTCATTAGACTGTGGAACTCATTAGACTGTGGAACTCATTAGACTGTGGAACTCCTTAGAATGTGGAACTCATTAGACTGTGGAACTCATAAGACTGTGGAACTCATTAAACTGTGGAACTCATGGGACCAAACCTCCATCACTGCCCCTATCTGCTCCGACTTTCAAATCATCACTGAAGGGTTGGACTGGATACAGTGAAAAATACTAGTCAATGAAAGTCCGTCGTTAATTTAAAACTCTTGCTTGTTTGCTATTATGCTTCTGTTAGCCAGTCTGCAGAACTGTTTACTCTATTACAGTAAATGCCAGACAAACTTATACACACTTTTGCATCCGCAATCAAATTATCCTTAAAATTGTAAACTTACTCCTTGGGTCTGACGGGATTTCCACAGTACAATGAAGAAGAAGAAGAAGATATAGAGACTAAGAGAGATAGACAGACGGAGAAAGTAAAGAAGATATAGAGACTAAGAGAGATAGACAGACGGAGAAAGTAAAGAAGATATAGAGACTAAGAGAGATATACAGACGGAGAAAGAAAAGAAGATATAGAGACTAAGAGAGATAGACAGACGGAGAAAGTAAAGAAGATATAGAGACTAAGAGAGATAGACAGACGGAGAAAGTAAAGAATATATAGAGACTAAGAGAGATAGACAGACGGAGAAAGTAAAGAAGATATAGAGACTAAGAGAGATAGACAGACGGAGAAAGTAAAGAAGATATAGAGACTAAGAGAGATAGACAGACGGAGAAAGTAAAGAAGATATAGAGACTAAGAGAGATAGACAGACGGAGAAAGTAAAGAAGATATAGAGACTAAGAGAGATATACAGACGGAGAAAGTAAAGAAGATATAGAGACTAAGAGAGATATACAGACGGAGAAAGTAAAGAAGATATAGAGACTAAGAGAGATAGACAGACGGAGAAAGTAAAGAATATATAGAGACTAAGAGAGATAGACAGACGGAGAAAGTAAAGAAGATATAGAGACTAAGAGAGATATACAGACGGAGAAAGTAAAGAAGATATAGAGACTAAGAGAGATATACAGACGGAGAAAGTAAAGAAGATATAGAGACTAAGAGAGATAGACAGACGGAGAAAGTAAAGAAGATATAGAGACTAAGAGAGATAGACAGACGGAGAAAGTAAAGAATATATAGAGACTAAGAGAGATAGACAGACGGAGAAAGTAAAGAAGATATAGAGACTAAGAGAGATAGACAGACGGAGAAAGTAAAGAAGATATAGAGACTAAGAGAGATAGACAGACGGAGAAAGTAAAGAAGATATAGAGACTAAGAGAGATAGACAGACGGAGAAAGTAAAGAAGATATAGAGACTAAGAGAGATATACAGACGGAGAATATAAAGAAGATATAGAGACTAAGAGAGATATACAGACGGAGAAAGTAAAGAAGATATAGAGACTAAGAGAGATAGACAGACGGAGAAAGTAAAGAATATATAGAGACTAAGAGAGATAGACAGACGGAGAAAGTAAAGAAGATATAGAGACTAAGAGAGATATACAGACGGAGAAAGTAAAGAAGATATAGAGACTAAGAGAGATATACAGACGGAGAAAGTAAAGAAGATATAGAGACTAAGAGAGATAGACAAAGAGAAGAAAAAAAAAGAAGTAAAGACAAAAATAATCCTTTCTCCAAACAAGTGGAATTCAAAACAAATCTTCTATTTCACTTAACAACATCCGGGTTTTCCTTCATCTACTCTCACGATTATAATTCTAATGTTCTTTTATTCTCAATCTGTCGATACAAGCCCATCGACTGGCTTCTTTGGACGTAGTCTGTTGTTCAAAGTATAAGTCAGTGCTTGAGATAATGTTGGAAGTCTGCGTCTGTTTATCTTGTTGTGTTTATTTGTTTTTGTCACATTTTGGTTTCAATTGTTTTGCTTTTTTTATAAGGCAAAATTAGATTTCTTTATTGACGTAAACAAGTGGAAATTTTTTTTGATTACAGATGTACCATCTTTCAGCTTTTTTAAAACAATATAAAATAATTATTTGTAACCAATCTTAGAAATTAAATAAATTAAAAAAAAAAGACATGCACGCAATTCCCACCCCTGACTACACTATGTCCTAGCATAGGTGAAATACAAGATATGTTTATACAATATTATACTCATATTACAGAACAACAGAAACATTTACATTAGTCCAGACCATCTGTCCATCAATAGCTAAGACCAAACAAATACACAGTACAATAATATGCATTATCAACACCAGCAGGAATCGTACAACTTGGCATTATAAAGGAGAGGAAGTATGCTACTAATATGGTACATCATCATTATCATCGCCTGTCGTCTCGTCCTGAACATAGGCAGAGAACAAAGACTCTCCAGTCATCTCGGTCTTGGGCCAGTCTCTCCAACTGTCCCCAGTTGGAATCACTGTTTTGATGTCTGCCTCCAGCTCCCTTCTCCAGGTCATTCTGGGTTGACCTCTTTTTCCCTGTGGATTCCAAGTAAGGGCTTGTCTCGTGGTGCTGGTTGCTGGCTTCCTAAGAGTGTGTCCAATCCATTTCCATCAGAGCTGTCGGATTAGTTCTTCCAGCGGATCCTGCTGAGTGCTGAGTACGGTACATACAAGCTGCTTTAATAAATCTGACTACTACCAAATTTATACAAATAACTCTATTCTACAAGCTTTAGCGATAAACAGTGTAGTGCGCTACTCTATGCCAACGATGAATGATGTGTAAGTCCTACCTACAAATACAAACTAATTAATGATTTGATAAAATTATATCGGCCATTTTTTTTTTAAAGTAAGTCCAATTCCTATAACTAAGTAATACTCATGCACTTTAACAATTTTCATTGTTGTCTCCCTTTGATTAATTTTCAGTGAATACGATTTTGTGCTTATTTTGTTAATGCATTATAAATATTCCTTTTACTTTAAAATTTACATTTTTTTTTTTAATATATATTTGTTTATTATTTTTTGTTGTTTATATTTCTTTAAATGTCGAAAAAATAATTTATAATTATTAAATATTCATATTATATTCTATTAAATGTATGTAGTAAATCGCAAGATGACCTCATTTCGATATATCTAAACATCTAAAAATAAATAAATCTAAAAATAAATAAATCTAAAAATAAATAAAATAAATTTATTACAACATAAACATGACGTCATAGATTCAAACAAGAATATATTAAGATATAAATGTATTAAGTTTATTTTAATACTGTAACAATACACTTTTTCAAATGTTTACAAGTAACATGTTTACAATTTATACAAAACTATACATTTAACAGAAGAGAAAATAAATATCTTTATATCTAAACAAAAACAATAAAGTGAATAAAGATTTATAGATACATGAAATAAATTGAAAGTAATATAAACAGATATAAAACATCATACATGCAGTTTGTTTACATTTTGACACACAAGTAATTCAATACCATTACACGGAGAAACCAGCTCCACTGTAATTAAGTCCAGGCTTTAAACTTCCACTATGGACAAGGTCAGTATATCCACTACCAACATACCCTACACAGTGGACAGTGGCTCCACTACTTCCTGGACATGTACATGTTGTGTAGGTAAACTTATGGTCGTGCGTCCCCCTCCCCACCTGTACTTTTTCCTTCCATTGACCAACACTGACCTGTTTAGAACATCCATGAGGATGTGACACTATAAAGTTCAACTTGTCAATATCTCGAGATTCAAAGTATTTGTTCCTGACTTTCCACCAGACATCAGCAAAATGTTTGTCCATTTTCTTCAATTTATTTCCCAAATTTTCATCACAAGTCACACAGGTAATCACACACCTGTCTTCCTCAATGTTTACATCATCAACACATACCTTATCTTTCAGAATAACTAATTTACTATCTTCACTATCATAAAACAATCTCAAGGTCGTGTGGCTTGCCTCAATGTCATCAACAACGACATGTGCAGCTGTAGCCACATGAATCTTCCACCAAACTTTGCTGGGTTTGTCTGAAGCTTTACATGTATCACAAGGACATGTTGTATAGTTCCTTTGTTTATCTTCATCTGTGTACTTCACCACATAGCTCACCCTCCCAGTTCCTGTCCTACGTGTTTTCTTTCCTCTCAGTTCAGTTAAAAAATATGGAATGTTTGTGTTTGGCCAAAACTCTGGTCTGTCTGGACTGGTCATGGTGACACTTAGTCTAACTGTCATGTCAGCCGTAGCTTTGATGTATTCATACAAATCACTGTCCTGGTGACCTTCAGGTAGATGTTTTAAGCTGAATGATTCAATAGGTATAAATTCTGGATGACCTGGATTCTTCTTACAGTTTGTCAAATGCTGGTGCAAGTCGACTTCTCCACAAAGTGAAACCTGATTTTCATGTTCACCTGTACAGGTAAATAAAATAAAATAAAAACTAAGTTAGCTTTCTGTAAAATAATATGGTTTTCTATTTATTAGCAACATTATCAACTATACAAATATACATTTTTAAAGTATATTTAACTTGTTTACATTTTCCATTAATTTACCAATATTTTACCTATAAGCCAAATGTCCTGTTTATTTGACTGGTCATCATTTTGTTTAGGAACTGGGCAAACTCCAGCTGAAATGTTCAGTTAACATATAAATAAATATTGTTTTTCAATTGTATTAAATTGTTTATAATTTTGAGGTTAGAGTAAGAATATGGATCCATATGATAATATTGTTTTTCCTACTCCATATATTAATATTGTTTTTCCTAATCCATATATTTTTTTTTTCCTAGTCCATATATTAATATTGTTTTTCCTAATCCATATATTAATCTTTTTTTCCTATTCCATATTTTAATATTATGGGGCGCTGTGGCAAAGCATAAGCTCGGGTTTAAATCATGGTAAAGGCTAGGATCTGTTCCCGGGTCTGGAGGGTCTCTCTGAGTCTACCCAGCTCTAATGGGTACCTGACTTTAGTTGGGGTAAAGTAAAGGCGGTTGGGCATTGTGCTGGTCAAAAAATTACCTAGTATGCTATTGCCACAGAAACTGGTGAACAGTGCTTCACCGCCCCATGAATCAAATCGGTCCGTTGGATACTTTACTTTCCTAGGCCTATATAGTAATATTTATCCTAGTCCATATATTAATATTTATCCTACTCAGCCTACTCTAAAATTACATTAAAAATATCTTCATATTTTTGTTCCATACATTCTGTTCTTGGTAATTTCACCCTCAAGGTTTCATATGGTCAATAGCTTTAAATCATAAGTTCAAACAGTTTTTAAAAAGTATTTCAGATTTATTGTTTAATATGAATATGAAATAATAATGCACAACTGTAAATTAGGTGTTTCTTAAATTTGTCTATGTATCATGTTCTTTGTATTATATCTTATAATATTGTTATTTGACTCTCAAAATTTACCTTTATATTATAAGTAGTTAAATTGACAACCGAAGTACACATTCAAATCTAAATATCTAAAAAAAAAACTTGTGTTTGTTTTCCAAAATGAAATTGTCAACAGTTGTCACAGTTATTCACTGAAGAAGTACCCGTGTGGATTGGAAGAAGTAACTCAATCTATATTGAATTTGAAAACGAACGAAAATTGCAAAATATAATCTAGACAATTATAATATACATATCGTTAATCTGCTGCTTTTTCATTTGCAATAGGCGGGATAAAGTTTTAGATAATCTTCCGAGTATGCAATCTTTTTACATAGGATAAGAAGTAGATTAGCGAAACTTGACCTCACTCAGTGATTAAATTATAAAAAGAAAACAAAAAAAATTACTAAAAAAGACTGGATTGACAAATTATGTGACAAACTCTTGTGCTATATTGAATCTGTTTATTATGGGGCGTGATTTATGTTTAATTCAAAAATATCATTGGACATCATCCATCCATGGTGAAGTGAAATCGCGTTCATCCATAGTTACGAATCACATCAACCTTTCATCATCATCGTTTCCTGGAAGGATAATATTGCAGACAGATCAACATCCTCTGATTGTGCATTTTCTCTTCTGGCAATAACTGCCATGAGTTATCTTTGCTTTCTAGCAGCGATTCTCCAAGGACGGATGCGGTTTATCTGAGTTGATTGTGGAACAGTTTGGGTTGGCACTTTCTCCCGAGCCCGAGCTCTGTGTTGTCCTGCATGTTTCTTCAACATTGTTTGTAAGGCAAAGTATAAGTGACACACTTTACAAATTCAATCAAGTAAGCTGGTCTGCGAAGATGAACAATAAAGATCATATGGTTGTACTTTGAAAACTCCTGTTGATCTCGGCTTAATGTCATCAAATTTGAGAGTTTGTGCCACAAACAATAAAGGAAATTTATGAGAATCTGCATCTGCTCTTTCTGACGCTTTGAGTCCATCAGTTGGTTGGTTGATTGGGATAGGAGGAGGAGAGAATCTCAAATGTTAAACATTGAAATATGAGCTTCGCTCGGTGACATTATTATGCAGTGGACAACATAGAAATAATAATTCTTCCGGCATGACGAAAGCAAGGCTATACATAAAATAAGGCTTCGCAACAGCATACTAGCACTCCTGGCGAGAGGAACAACACATTTAGGAGATACGCATTTCCTGCTATTTTGACATCAAACTAATTCAAATGTTTCACAAAATTAGTTTTAATTATTTTTATAATTATTTTTTAAACTATTAAATTCTACTAAAATAAAGAAAATAAATTAGAAAAAATATATATAAAAAAATAATAAATGTGTGACGTCACACGATGCCTGACCCCCCTCCCCCCTGTCATAAACTGTCACACTTTCTTACACCCCCTCCCCCCTCTGGAGCGTGACGTAGGCCTACTTTATGGACAGCCCCCGGAGTGCTGAGTGGGCAGGGTGTAGAGTTGAACAGCGTATAATAGATAGAGTGTAGATTTTGCTATCGAGGTGTCCGTTGGTTAGAGTTAGGTAGAGACTAGTCACAGAGTAGATGTATAGATAGTTGATAGTAGTGTAGATGTTGAGCGATACAGTAAGCTATCATGTTGTAGAGTGCAGTCAGCAATGTAACTTTTATGTCAGTATATTCTATTAAATTTGATATGTGTTACACATGTTTTGGAGTTCAATTCATTTGTGTGTGAAAGTGACACGGAATTAAAAACTAGAGAAATATGAATTCGTAACAAATAGGTTTAAATTACTGTTTGACCTTTAGGCCTACAAACCGGAGTGGGTTAAAAGAATTTCCGATATGTCTAAAAATAAACTTCCCTCCACGTCACAAAAAGCGTGAGTCAGCTAGGTATATTTAGAATATGACATCAACTTTGTTCAAATATAATTTTTTTTTCTTGTAAGATTCTAATGGGCAAGAAATTAAATATTAAACTACAAAAATACATATTATTATGTCTTGGATACAAACACAATAATAGGCCTAAATGTCGTAGTAATCTTTTCCTGGTCCTATGCTACTTTTTTTTTTTTAAAAGCCAAAGTTCACATGTTTTTATATAAACTTTTAAAACTAAATAAACTAAACTAAATATAACATAATATAATATAATATAGCGCTTTACATAATTAAGATATTAAACTAATATACTAGAACTAAAATTAGAAGAAGCGTAAGCCTGTAGGAAGTTAGCCTGCTATGATGAAGTAGGCAGGTAGGCCTATATGATTATAAGGCATAATAATCCTAATTATGTCCTAATATATTATTATTTTACAGCCCCCCCCCCAAACACACACAATATTATAAAGACACAATTTATTCAACTACAAATTAAAAGAAACAAAATATAGTTAAATATATTTAACATAAGACGCCGTATTATTCCTAACGTAGGCCTATATTCTATATGCATCTCGCACCAAATTAAAATCGCAAAAAGTAGGTCTAGTAATTAGGCCTAGCCTACATAGTGAGAGTAGGTATTAAGCTTAGGCCTATACATTTCGTATGTAGGCCTACTATAAAAAAAAAGTATTAAATGTCTTACTTGTATTTCCCATGGTAAACAGTAGAGATGTTTTTTAAAGTTGTTTTAATATTTGCTTGAATCTAGTCGACAATATTAAGTGAAGCCTTGGCGATCTAACATGAAAATGTCAACTGGGGAAAATCCGATTGCTATAAATATATTTTTAAGTAAATGTTTAATCAAATGAATTCCCGAATCCCCATAACCTATATATTAAAAGAAAAACTACATTTGTTCACTCTCTTTTCTCTCTATCCATCTCCGGGATCATCTGCCTATTTCTCTTTATCTCTCTCTTTTAGTCTCTTGTTTTGTCTCTCTCTCTCTCTCTCTCTCTCTCTCTCTCTATTTATTCTCAACAATTAAATTCCACTTTTCCAACTAAAGTCGAAACTAAGCACAATGAACCCGGAACAACCGCCTGTGTTGCCAGTACCTAATGCCGGCTATGAATATTTATTCTTTAAAATAAATGTATTTTGTTATAGTCCAGATTTAGTTGATATGTTCTTTAAACTATGCTTGTCTGTTTCAATGTAGTCATTAGATTACCTGAACAACTGTATAATTTATTCACTCACATGGTAACTGTAGCAACTGTAGGTCTATGTAATTGATAGCATAGGTTCTCAACCTTTTTCGGCTCACCGCCCCCCCCCCCCCCCCCAACTTAATTTTAGCGGAAACATTTGTTAATTAAAGGGAGATAATTAACCCTTTTCATTTGAGGTAATATTTAGATTTGTTTTTTTTTTTTAATAAAAAACTGAATGGCTTGCACTTATAACTTTAAAATGATATGATAGAACTGTAAAAATTATTTGAAAATTGTATAAATATTATATGACTGAAGAATTTATATGAATATTTATAAGCATCATAATAACTACCCAGTTTGTATAATTACTACGTATCTATACCGCTCAGCTATTGTGGTTACTTCTTTACAAAAAATTTAAACGCATTAAAGGACATCTCGGTAAAACGAGTAAAATTAGTAATATTAGCCGATGTTAAGGCGACAGTACGGTAAACCAACCATAAGACGAGACGGCCGCATAACATTTTTGCCAAGTACTAACCCCTACTTCATCGAAAAGTCATTGCGATTCTTATTTGTTCAATAATATGTATGCCTACTGTTGGGGGATATCAGATATTTAGTAGCACTTGCGTTTACATCATATTTCATCCAAAAACTAATCGATTCAAATAGCTGAGTTGTTGAAATTATAGCAAATACATATGTACCGCCCACTTGCCCTTCATCGCCCCCGGGAATGTTATCGCCCCCCTAAAGCTTCTCATCGCCCCCTAGGGGGCGATATCGCCCCCGTTGAGAACCTATGGGCTACACTAACATTAAAGCACCTGTAGGTCTATGTATAAGTATAAACTCAATCCTGAGTGAGAGGCGCCTGCGATAGATAGTGCATGTCCACAGGATGGGTCCGGAACATATCCTAATTAAGATTCCTGCTGTATGGAGAGCTGGAAGCTGGAACGAAGTAAAGAGGTCGCCCTTGCCTACGTTTTAAAGACGTCTGCAAAAAAGACTTGCTACTGGCACAAATTGACCACAAAACGTGGGAGGGCCTTGCTGAGGAACGCACAACCTAGCGGTCCAAGGTGCGCGAGGGGACTCAAGCCGCATGAGCCACCCTCACAGAAAGGAATGAAGAGAAGCGAACCAGGAGAAAGGCGAGAGGAAGAGGAAAAGAGACTGCGCCAACGCCCCTCGAGATGGAAGGATGACATACACATGTCTATGCAATTGATTCACTAGCATAGCAACTGTAGGTCTATGTAATTGATTCACTAACATAGCACCTGTAGTTCTATGTAATTGATTCACTAATATAGCACCTGTAGGTCTATGAAATTGATTCACTAACATAGCAACTGTAGGTCTATGTAATTGATTCACTAATATAGCACTTGTAGGTCTATGAAATTGATTCACTAACATAGCACCTGTATGTCTATGTAATTGATTCACTAACATAGCAACTGTAGGTCAATGTTGCCTAATTGATTAGGCCTATATTGCATTTATTGACTTATTGACATTTTTTTTTTGCATTGTTTATGATAGTAAAATGTGAATATTATATTGTGTTTCTGTAGTACATTTTTACGCGAGGTATTAAAATCTAGACGTATACCTTTATAATAAAAATTGTTTAATGGTAAGGGCGCGACGAACCTAGTTCTGAACTAAAGTAAAATATCCCGTCGAACCCAATTGATCCATAAGTCCGGTGAAGCAGCGTTTACCAGTTTCTCTGGCCACGGTACACTAGAAGATTGTGTGGCCAGCACAGAGTGCAATAGACTCGGGGACAACCTCCTAGCCTTAATTTACTAGGATTTGAACCCAGGACCTTACATATGCAGCCGAACGCACCGCCGCTCGGCCACCGAGTTCCATAATGCACAAGTTAAAGATTTATTGAACATGAAATCTTTTTATTGAACTATCTATCGAACCGTAGCTTGATTCCCTTGATTCAATGTGTTTGCTCAAAAAAAAATAACAACAATTTCAACAACATTAAATTTCTTACAAACTGCTTACTATTCTTACAAGTCCCATATGGTACGTTTTTTTTCGTATTATTACCCGTAGGGGCCATAACTCTCATTGGCAGAGTGTAATATCCTTCATAGTAAAGTATGTAGATTGAATATGGACACACGAGATAACTCCCACTGACTTAGCGAGTTTGCGCTCTGCATAGCCGGATTCATCTCCCTGCAAACTAGACTAAATCCGAGGGCTTCCTGCAGAGGTGTATGTTTATGGGAACAATCAACATTAGTTATACCTATACTAGAATAAGCATCTTTCTTCTATATTGGACCCAACAACTAAACAGGTTTGTCTGTTGGTTAATATTATACTTTCACTGATGTAATTAAAAAATTGACTAAATTGACTTAGTTTTCCAACAAACTTTAAACAAAAGTGTATCTTTATGCTATGATCCAGTGGGCGGTTCGAATGGGAGGACTACATAGTTATGATGAACGTAGGACGCAATAATCTTCTTTATACAAGGAGTGTTTGTAATGGATAAGATAAGATACTGATTGTTACCAATCTAATTATTCTAATTCATGATTTCATCACTGATAGATGTTTTTTTCTTCTCTCAAGTTCATAGCTGAAGATGACAAGTGAGAGCCAGATGAAAAAACAGATGGCCTTTTGATGTAACACTAATTTTATATTCATGTTTTAAAATGGATGATTTTTGTTTCATCAATTGTATGGCATAATGGCATCAATACATAATACTTTGTGATCTTCTTATTTCATGTCTTGTTAGTTTTTTGCGACTTCTAGATCTATATGTGTGTTTCATGAGAAGTATAGAACCTTTATTTCTCCATGTCAATTATAGTGTTATAGTCCAGGGGGGCACAAAATAGGTCTATATCAGAATTCGCAATCCCTACATGCACAGTCACTAAAAGTGAAGCTCGGCTTTCGCCATTTTCTTTTGATTCAAGGCAGCGGTCACTAGAGACGCTACCGGTCTTCTTCTTGATCGTCCGTTGTTATCGACGATGACCATTTATGTCGTCCGATGAAGTATGGTGTGTGGCTGTGGGATGAGTTTTCGTGTGGCTAATTAGGCCTATCCTTGCTCGGAAGGTACGTTTGCAAACCGTACATGGGAAGGTAAAAACGTCGGCAGTGAGCTTTAGGGCAGGATCTTTCCTGGCTCGCCTCTTGCACTCAGCTGCTCTCTGTTTGTGCTCTTCGCAAAGTGCTGCTCCGTTATGGACTGCTGAGCGACATGAGGCACGGTCTTTTGCTGCCACCTCCCAGGAGTCATCTTTCATGCAAAACGCTTTAAGTGATGCCTTGAGGGTATCTTTGTAGCGCTTTTTCAGACCTCCGCGAAAACGCTGACCGTTTTTTTAGCTCGCCATAGAAGAGCCACTTTGGAAGACGGCAGTCTGGCATGCGTATAACGTGCCCTGCCCAACGAAGCTGAGACTGCATCAAAGGCTTTGTTATCTATTCCATTCTTCTCACTGATCAGCTTGATGTTGGCATAAAGTAGTAATAATACATAAGACATTAAAATATAATTTATAAGATGCCTCTTGGCACTGTGTACAGTGTGGGTTGCCACAATTTAGTTCAGGTCTGTTTAATTCTCATGACCTGGACACCACTAACCCCTACAGTGCCTTGACAAGCCCAGAAGTTAATAACTTAGACCTAAATAAACCCTTAGCTAGATCAACACCAGTTAAAATAATTAAAAAGACACTCTTCAACACTAAATACCATAAAAGCCCTAATCAGCATAACCTTAAATCACTAACAATAAACTTCCAAAGCATTAAAAATAAAACCGCTGATTTTGAAATTCTAATAAATAAAGAAGAACCAGACATAATTGCAGGTTCCGAAACATGGCTTAGCCCAGATATTTACAACACAGAGATATTCAATAATAATTATGAAATTTTTAGGAAAAATAGGTCAGACAGGCATGGAGGAGTCTTACTAGCCATAAAATCTACTCTAATAGCTGAAGAAATTAAAATAGAATCTAAAAATAACATAGAGTCAGTCTTTTGTAAAATAAGTAGACCTAATTCTAAACCACTAATTGTAGGCAGTGTTTATAGACCACCAAACTCAACATCAGAGTACATGACTGATCTATGTAATCAGATGACAAGTATTGAAGCTAAATATACAAATGCTATAATTTGGATAATGGGAGACTTCAACCTCCCTGATATAAATTGGAATAGCTACTCTATAGAAAAACACCAAAACATAAAAGAAATAAATGAAATGTTTATCAATACCATCCAAAATCTAAACTTAAAAGTAATTAATAAAAAACCAACAAGAAACCAAAATATACTAGATTTATTCTTAACTAACAGACCAGGACTAGTAGTAGATTATGAAATAATTCCTGGACTTTCAGATCATGATATTGTCAGAGTAAATAACAAAATAAAAACCCAAATAAACAAGAAACCTAAAAGAATAATTTACCTCTGGAATAAATGTAACACAACAGAACTACATCAAGCAGCAATAAAATTCCAAACCAATTTTCTTACTAAATACAATATAAATAGTCCAGTTGAAGATATTTGGCAATTCATAAAAACCAACTTAAAAGCAATAATGGCTGATTCTGTGCCAACAAAACAAACATCAAATAAAATTAACAAATGTTGGTTTAACACTAAACTAAAGAAGCTGTGTAAACAAAAAGAAAATCTATTCAAAAAGTTTAAGGCAACTAATTCAATTAGACTACATAAAAAATACCTAAAAATTAAACATTTAACTCAGAAACTAAGCAGACAGCTACAAAATGAATATGTAAACAATGTAATTTCTAAAGATAATAATAAAAACTTATGGTCCTACATTAAATCAAGAAAAATGGACACTACAGGCATAGCTCCACTAAAAGGTCAAAACAAGGAAACTTATAATGATAATGAAACCAAAGCTAATATCCTTAACACACACTTAGCATCATCTTTTTCAAATCCAGGTGACAAAGAAATCTTCATAAATTTAAACAAACTAGAAGAGATAGGACATATAAATGTAGATGAAAAAGGCATTAAACAACTCCTAACCAAATTAAAAGCAAACAAAGCTTCTGGTCCAGATGAAATACCAGCAAGACTGCTTAAAGAAGTAACCAATGAAATATCTCCAATCTTTAAAATACTTTTTCAGGCCTCTCTAAACCAGGGCAAAGTGCCCAGAGATTGGAAATTAGCTAATGTAACCCCCCTTTTCAAAAAAGGAGATAAATCTGACCCCGGTAATTATAGACCTGTTTCTCTAACCAGCATAACATGTAAATTACTTGAACATATTATATATAGTAGTATAGTGAATCATCTAGACAAACTTAATGCACTGTGCCCACACCAACATGGCTTTACGAAAAATAGATCATGTGAGACTCAATTAATAGGCCTAATAGATGACTTGTCAAAATGATTAGATAATAACAACCAAATTGATGCTATATTACTAGATTTTTCAAAAGCGTTTGATAAAGTTCATCATTCTAGTCTACTAAAAAAACTTAAATATTTTGGCATATCTGGTCCCTTACATCAGTGGATTCAGGACTTTCTTATAGGCAGAGAACAAACAGTGATAATAAATGGCTCTAAGTCATCACCAATAACTGTAAACTCAGGAGTTCCACAAGGAACTGTTCCAGGACCCCTACTATTTCTAATTTATATTAATGATCTGCCAAATTGCATCAACACAGGAACAAAAGTAAGATTATTTGCCGATGATTGCATAATTTATAGAATAATAAAGACAGGAAAAGATAGTGAACTCCTACAAAAAGACCTAGATGAACTACAAAAATGGGAATCAAACTGGAGTATGTCTTTTCACCCAGAAAAATGCCAACTAATAAGGGTATCCAAGAAAAAGAAACAAATAATAGCAAACTACTTCATTCATGGTAAAGAACTAACTCAAACTAACAATGCTAAGTATCTAGGAGTAATAATAAATGATAAGTTATCTTGGAACCCTCATATTGATGAAGTAATAAAAAAATCAAACAAAACTTTAGGATTCATAAAAAGGAACTTTTACAAATGTAATAAGAACATAAAACTAAAATGCTATCTTACATTAGTTAGGCCTATACTAGAATATGCAGCATCTGTATGGGACCCATCAACTAAAGAAAACATTAAAAAATTAGAACAAATTCAAAAAAGAGCTGCAAGGTTCATAACTAGCGAATATTCCCAATTAACAAGAGTAACACCATTAGTCAAATCATTAAACCTAGAAACACTAGAAGACAGAAGGGCAAAGAGTAAAGTAGTAATAATACATAAGGCATTAAACTCTAATTTAGAAATACAACACAATAACAACCTGTTGCAAATCTCAGATAAACATAAAGATAGAAACACTTTCCTTGTCCCTTATGCGAGAACAAATGCATATAAGTACTCTTTCTTGTCAAGTGGCATTCGGGCATGGAATGGGTTGCCTGAACAAACCAGGAAAACCAGTAACTTAACATCATTTAAAACATTAATAAAAATGCAAGACTAGACTCGGACTACGGATGAGCGTAGGACGCAATAATCTTCTTTATAGAAGGAGCGTCTGTAATGTATAAGATAAGATAAGATAATTTAGAAACACAACCTAAATAACAATTATGGCAGTACAGATAATACAAACATACATTTTGACTCGTATTCGCTTTCGATTGTTGAATCACTCCTTTCTACGTTACGTCACATAAAGACTTAAAGATGTAAAAGTAGGAAGAAATAGAACAATAATAAATAGTTTGTCGTAGTGTTTTATATAGCTAATAATAAATTTACAACTTACTATTCAAATAAAAAAGGAAGATAGTAAAAACCAGTATTAAAGGTTCCCTGAGTCTTATCTAAAGATAACTAGGATCAATTTCCTGTTTACAATATAGTGTTTATTAAAAAAATTTTTTTCCTAAACGACTAACCTTCGTAACAATTAGAAGTATACAATTTTATAACAAAATCTTTCCACTCTTAAAATATCATTAATAGAAACATTTATAACGTTTTTAGTAGTAGGCCTAGTATTATCATTGTTTCCTATTATGCACTTTTTTGTAATAATAAGTCTAATAATAATAAAGAGCTATCTTACTCTTCTTAGCAAAAAACAAAACAACAACAAGAAAAACAAATACTGTTTATAAAAATCTAAACTATAGATATATTTGGGTAAACTGCTTCAAAATTTCAGGGCTATACAACAATAGATATAAAACGTACATTAAAACTATTGGGAAGAAAAATAAAATTGCGGGGTAAAAATAATTATATATAGCTTCTATATAGCTTCATAGGCTAAATTAATCGTACGTAAATCATTTAAGATTAAAATACAAAGAGCTTCTGTATTTGTCAAAATAATTTTTCCCATTCATGCAAATGAAGGCTTAGTCATTGATATTCTAGATCTCGGTCTAAAGACGTCTTTGTAGTTTTAGAGAGTCAACCTTAACAGTTAATAATAATAATATGCACATTATCTGTATAAGCTTATTATAGCCTACATTTTATAATTATAGGCAAAAGCCTTTTTTTTTCTTTAAAAAAATGTTAATACATTTCTTTAATATCAAATATCTTTAAAACAAAAGAGAAATTGTAAACAATATGATACATGACAATGTATATAATTTACTAATTTCAAGGGGGGGGGGACATATTTAATCAGTTAACGCATACAAAGGTATTTTGTAGTCATCTCTTCTTTTCCATTACAATATCTTTTGCTTCAATATATTGTAATCTTCTTTGAGAGCTTTCAAAAGAACAATTAGTTAATGAAACCATTTAATAAATGCCGGTTGATGAACTGTTATTAATATCCAGATTTCATGTCATATTTAGCAATGAACTTATAACGGTCATCAATGTAACCTGTAAATTGAAGGACTATATCATATTGTGCAGGTTAGTGTATCAAGGGGATTGTTCACGAATAAACATGCATTGTAATGTGAAGTTTCGACAAATTAAAAAAAAAATATTAATTATAATAAGAAAAGCCACAAATAAGTAGACACAAATAAGACGCTTTATTTTTACATATCAATTCAGATTTGTTCAGACAGGCTTCAACAAAATGGGAAATGTGAATATAAAGGGAATAAAAATTAAATTATATACATAATAAATCTAATAATATAAAACGAGAAAGAATTGTGTGTATATTTGTTTGTTTATGTCAACGCTGTCGTCTAAAATATATAAAACAGACTGTATAAGACATACTTAAGCCTATATTAAAATACTAATACAATTTCCCTACAAGTCATGCCCAAAAACAGTCGATAGACTACTATATGACCTATATTATATAATCATTAATGTAATAAATAGCCGAATAATATATTAAAATTGATCTAAAGCATTTTTATCTTAAATTTAGATCTATATGTTTGAATGCAAAATTGTTTGTTTTTTTTTCGATATTTGAAACATTTAGACAAACTAACATTGAAGTGGTGGCAGTGGAGATAAGTGAACCACTGCTGTTACAATCAGGGGCGAAGCCACAGGGATGGGGGGGGGGGGCTGAAGGGGGCTAAGCCCATCCTGGATTTTTTTTTTAATTTCTTTTTCAACTCATTTTTTTAAAATATGTACTAAATTTGCTAAAAATTTGGTAAATATTTGTCACGCGAAAGTTCAGCCCCCCCCCCTCCCCCTGGACAAAAATTTCTGCTTTGCCCCTGGTTCCAATCATCCCCACAAGGAGCAGTTAAATAGAAAGTAACCTAGATTAAAAAGCTATTTATTTCTTGCATATGAACACCCCAATTTATAAAGCTTTAGGTAATAAATACGCCTCCAGTGTAAAAATTAAAAGTATCCCTTTGGACCAAATTGATCATAGGGCCGGTGAAGCAGCGTTCATTAGTTTATACTACGATGTGTGGCACAATGACCAGCAACCTTTACTTTACCCCAAATAATGTCATTTACCCAGGGCTGGGTAGACTCACAGACACCCTCGGGTAGAGGGAAAAATAATAGCCTTCACCAGGATTTAAACCGAGGCTCTTTGGCTCTCCAGTTAAAATCGCTGACGCTCGACCACCATGCCCCTTGCATATTATAATTCAGAACTGTAACTTATTGTTGTACAAACAAACACGTTACGGATGGAAACATTATTTTTACCTATCTAAATTTTGCGTAATGGTGTAACGCTTGCCACAGCTGTGTGGGATAGAAACAAAGAATTAAGATACAACCTAATTAACAAACTGCTGTGTGGGATAGAAACAAAGAATAAAGATACAACCTAATTAACAAACTGCTGTGTGGGATAGAAACAAAGAATAAAGATACAACCTAATTAACAAACTGCTGTGTGGGATAGAAACAAAGAATTAAGATACAACCTAATTAACAAACTGCTGTTGAATGCTTATTACCATGTGGGCTAGATGCTTATAGGCTACATGTAGCGTTGTGACAGGGGATGACGAGGCCAACAGGGTGCAAGATATCATCAGTTTTGTCGTACAGTGCTTGCCGTTTTTGCACTGCGGCGATAAGAGCTTCGTTGATGGATATTATTGCGGCTGGTCTAATCACTTGCTGAGAGTAAATTGGGAGAAATTTTAGTTGCGAGTTAAAACGTTCGGGGTCGATTCAGCAAATGGGAGCGGCAAAAAAGGAGAGGAACGCGAGAGGGGTGCACTCTGTTGCATAGATTGAAATATGATACTCTTCCGGTGATTCGGTAACTGGTAACTGAGAGCAAAGGTCAAGCTGGGACCATCACGAAGCGGAGAGGAAAACGAATGCACTCAGTTCACAGGTTAACGGTACTGCCCCTTAGCACAACACTATTGGTATGTTTGTCTAAGGGCGTAATAGCCGAGCTATTCTTCTGCACTATTGAATTCACTGCACGATATTTATATTTGACGGACAGCAGCTTCACTTAGATTATATGTTCTAGCATATACACGTGCACACCAGAAAAAAACACTTCACAAAATATACTGTTTATATGAGAAGATGACTCCGTTTATTTGCACGAACAAGTTTCTTTTAATAATATTGCTAAACTCTTATCACACAAAATATCTTGTTTCAATTCTCATTACTCACATTGATATATGGTTTTAAAATAGTAATGGTCTCACAACGATTATTAATCAGAGCCGAACATAAAAGAACATCCGCTAATAGCGAGGAATTTTAAAATCTAAGATTTGAGGGTTAATCATGAAAGTCCACTTACTAAATGTCCAAGTCCTAGACAGTAGACGAAAAGTGCCACATAGACAGATAGCATGCGAAACAGCACAGTGCCCAAGTAGCGTTGCAGCGTCTTGAAAACTCGGAAGTACTTTCAGGCGAGCACAGTTTAAGTCAGCTTGTCGAAAAAGGTAGACTAAGAAAAACTGCTATTTCTTGTTACTGACTGTTGATCCCCCCTTTGAGCAGTTATCATGGAGCTTTTCTTTTGTACGACAACCAATCCAGGAATGGTGAAGCCTTTTGCCTGTCCGTGTTTTTAACCAACAGGGCCTCCCAACTTTTATTTTCGAGGGCCGTGCCCGTGATTTTGCGTCTGCATACGCCTTCATTTTTTTAATTTTTTTTTTTTATCGCGTCGCGGCGTCTCATGGTCTTAGCAGTATCTTGACTGTGGATTTGGGAAAGTTTTGTTTTTTACATTTCTGCCGAAAAGTGCAGTGGCAGGGGCAACGCCAGTTGTCGGGTGTGGGGTCGTTCTATAGTCCAAAAGAAACTGGAACATCGTTTGTTTGAAATTGCTTGTTGTAGCGGCTTAGATTGTTTTCTTAATGGTTCACATGAGTCGTTCTGTTTCAGCGTTGGCGCGTGGCCAGAGGGGAGTAATTTTGCGGTGATGAATCCCTCTATTGTTGCAATAATCTGTCGTTGCTATTGAATTGTGGACCATTGTCCGTTTTAATAGAGTCAGGGTAGCCAAAATCTGATAATATTTTGTCAACCCGGGAAATGACGCTTCGAGCTGAGGTCGAGGCTAATACATCAACCACTGGGTATCTTGAGTATTCATCCATGACCACTAGAATATATTGACCGTTTGGCAAGTGTCCGAAATCTGCAGATAATTCCCTCCACGGGCCAGCAGGTAAAGGGGGCATTTCAAGAGGTTCTCTATTGTTAGTGGGAGTCGCCACTTGACACAGCATGCAGTTTCTTATGCAAGATTCCACCAACTTTTGTACTCCTCTGATCCAGACTTTGTCTTTAAGTAGGCCTATAGTTTTCACAATGCCTTGGTGACCACTGTGTGCAATTGTTATCGCTTTTTCATATAGAGCTTTGGGGAGAACGGATTTGTCGTCCTTTCATAATGATGTTCAAAATCTTGTTAAGTGATAACTCAGAGCGGCAGTGATAAAGTGTGTTAAATAGTTTATTGTCCACCTGCCCATTATCATAATACCAATGGTTGGTTTGTATTAATTTGATCACAGCTCGAAGAGAAGCATCATTTATTGTTTCTGATGCAACTTCCTCCACTGACATAGCCCGTGGCGTTGCCATTTCAACTAGATAGTTAATATATTCCTCTGCGATTTTCTCTTCTCGTCCAGTCGGTGTTTGGTTTACAGGGTGACCACTCAGGTAATCAGCCGGATTGTCTTGCCCAGGTCTATACTGGACTGTTATTGTGTATGGTTGAAGGCGCATAGCCCAACGTTCAATGCGAGCCGAGAGGTGGGCTCTTGGATTGTTGAAAATAGTTGTTAGTGGTTTGTCGTCAGTATAGATAATAAATGGGGCACTAAAACTGTAGATATGGAAGTAATCACATGCCCAAATAAGGACAAGGGCCTCCAGTTCTGTCTGAAAGTATCTCTGCTTCGTGGGTGTTAAATGTCGGCTTGCGAATTGTATGACCTGGCCTTCTTGTGTTAGCACTGCGGAAATGCCTATTGTGCTTCCATCTGTGTATATTTCAGTTTGCTTTTTGTGATCAAAGAAAGCCAGCGGCCTGTTTGGGTCAGAGCTGCTTTTAGATCTGATAGTGCACGATTGTGTTTCTCTGCCCAGGACCACTGAAAGTGTTTCATATGTCAACTTGCGCAGTTCATATGTCAGAGCTGAGTAATTTGCTATGTGATGAGCTCCGCAAAAATTTACCATGCCTAGGAGGCTTCTAACTTCTGAAGCGTTTTGGGAGCAGGTAGGTTTATTATGGTTTGTGTCTTTTCTGGACTTGGTTCTATGCCGTTGGCTCCAAAGTTGTGGCCAAGAAATTCTATTGATGTTTTGTTGTAGATTCATTTATGAGCATTGAAAGTTAATTCCTTATCAAAGAGCCGTTGGAAAAAAGCCCGCTTCATTTTGTAATGAACCGTAACAGAGAATGTCATCACTGACGTTTACGGCTTGGCATATGGCTCCTTGAAATATTTCGCATGCTGCGTTGACCCCAAAAATAAACGTGTGCATCTATACAAGTCAATGTGAGTTGAGAATGTTGTGACATAGCGAGATTCTTCGTCGAGTTCCAGTTGGTTATATCCTTGATTCAAGTCTAGCTTGCTAAAAACTCGTGCTCCAGTCAAAATTTACTTTAGCTCATCTAATGTGAGTGTGGCATGTCTCTCCCTTCTGATGGCTTTATTGGCAGCCCTCATGTCAACACAAACCCTAACTTTCCCTTGTTGCTTTGGTTTAGGCACGACTACGACAGGTGACACCCATGGTGTGGGACCGTTTGTCTAGTTCTTCATCTCGTTTTATTTGTTCCTCGATTTGTTGTCGTACGTGAAAGGGGATTCTCCTGTATTGCTGTACAACCGGTGGTACTTCTTCATTGACGTGCAAACGTGCCTGGAAACCTCCTAAATGACCGATTCCTAAAATAAGGTCGGCAAACTCAACCTTGAGCTCCTCGTGGGACGTACCCACGTGATCGACCGATTCCAAAAGTCTAAGTTTTCTGCACCTGTCCCTAGGATTGGTCTTTCGCTGTCCGGCACAACACATAACTCCGTGTTTGCATTATTCTGGGCGTGTGTAAGGTTAGCATAAAAAATGCCCACTACTGGTATGGACGAACGATCACCATAAGCCCGGATAGTTCTATTTGAAGCCAGTAACACTGGTCTGGGTGAGATGCGGTTGAAATCTTCATGCGATAGTATGTCGACCGTGGATCCCAAATCAGCCAAGAATTGAAATTGCATGCCATTCACTTCTACATTAAAATGGGGTAGGTCAAGGCTGCAGCTTATAGTGAACACATTGTCGGTTGTGTCATCATCTGACCTCACACTGTTAACATAAGACTCATTCAACTCTTCATGTTGTTTCATTATCTGACCTCATACTGTTGACATAAGACTTATTCAACTCTTCATGTTGTTTCATCATCTGACCTCACAAGATTGACATAAGACTAATTCAACTCTGCATGTTGTTTCATCATCTGACCTCACACTGTATTTGCTTTGTTGCCTTGTATGTGTGTCTGTGTATGCAGACTTAAATCTATTGTCAGAAAGGTGGGACTAAGGAATAGGCCCGCCCAACTTCACAAGTAAAAATCATAGTTCAGTGCTGACGTCAGCGTCAGGTTGTTTTGACAATGTTGTGTAAGAACACGTGTCGTGCGGACAGGGGTGGATGGGGTGTCGTTTGTGGTGGGGCTTCCGGTCACCACTGTCAGTCGGGAGAAAAAAGGAACAGTCCAGCATTGTAACACATTGGCTAATTCTCGATTGTTCTATCAAATCACAAGTAAGTCTCTGTGAGACCTAGGTTTACACTAGCTCACAATAAGAGATAACGAGATGACCGCGGCCTCCCCCAGGTGGCTTATCAACAATGGGAGATTTGGGGTAGTCATGGAAAGGCTTTTAGGTGAACACGGCGATTCAAACGGGCATGCCGACCCCCCTCCAACCTTCCCATGCAAAGGGGTGTGGTGGGGAGAAACCGGCCATTTATCTCGAAAAAATGGGATTTAACAAAGCGCATACACTATTAAGGTAGCACACTAATTAATTACCAGGCTAATAATAAATCGCTTCGCCAAACTACGTACGGCCCCAAGTATTATTCCAGTCCGAGCTAAGCTCTCCCTCCGACCACCCCTCCCCTGAATACGGTAATCTATTATTCAGTTAAAGTGGTGTTTAATTTCTTATATTATTATTTAAAACTGGTATCCGTGTCAGAACTCTAATGTTTAATTTTCTAAAATAAAAAAAAAATATATGGAATTAAGTTGGAGGGCCGCCATCCAAGACTATCATTTCAGTCCACTGAATCTTTGATAGCCATAATATAATAGATATTTGTTGCAAAATAATTGAATTATAATAAAAGTAAATAAAAAACTAGTATGAATGAATACTTAAAAAAAATTAACATAAAAATGTATAATTCCAAATTTTTTTTAGGACAACTCAATTTATTAATAAAATGTTTTTCTTGGTTTGTTAAGTTGGTGTTTTTCTACACAGAGACAAGATGTTTACATTTTTATTGTTATAGGCTTTTTGTAGGCGACGGTTACAGAAACTGGTAAACAAGACTTTAAAGGTTATTGATCATGGATAAGCCAAAGATAAGCTCACAATAAGACTGATCTAACGCATGAGGGACAGCCCCATGATGCGCGACCGAGATATTTGCACAGACGAGAGAGAGAGAGAGAGGGAGAGGGAGAGACATATACCAACACAGCCATCTGCCAAGTCCATTTATCTTACAAAACATTACAGACAAATCTTCTATAAAGAAGATAAGTGCGTCATACGTACATCCGTGGTCCGAGTCTAGTCTTGCATCTTTATTAAAGTTTTAAATGATTTTTAGTTACTAGTTTTCTTGAATTGTTTAGGCAACCCATTACATGTCCGAATGACACTGGGGAAGACAACATACCTTTATGTATTTATTCTCGCATACAGGATAAGGACAGTGTGATTTTCCTAATGTTTATTTGAGCATAGCAAGAGGCAGTTATTGGGTTGTATTTCTAAATTAGAGTTTAATGCCTTATGTATTAATACAAGATTGCTCTTTCTGTCCTCTAGTGTTTCTAAGTTTAGTGATTTAACTATTGGTGTTACTCTTGTCAGTTGTAAATATTCGCTGGTTATGAAACTTGCTGACTGACTGTCTGCTTGGCTGTCCACTAGACTGTCCGCTAGACTGTCCGCTAGACTATCTGCTAGATCAGCGGTTCCCAAACTGGGGGGTGCGACCCCCTTGGGGGTCGAATGACCATTTCGCGGGGGTCGCCAAAGATCTTCGGAAAACGTAGGTTTTTGATGGTCTTAGGAGCCGAAACACAGTTTATCTTTCCGTCTCCAAGCGAGTCCACCTACATGCAGATACATCCGCATACTACGTGTAGGTTACTTGGCATAATGACATCAATACAGGTGTATGTGACAAGGTCGGCAACATAATGCACGTATGCGGACCAGTAACACGTGTGTAGAGAGTTGTGTTAAAAAGCCTCTTCTCTGTTAAAAGCAGCCATTGTGTTAAAAGCAGTAGTATTGGCGATAAAACGACCGACACTTCATGAATATTTTGGAATTTAGTGTAGATTCTGTTCGGTCTGGATTTCAAAATAATTAGTGGCCAAAAGTAATCTGAGCTCACTGTATGATATATTGGCAGATATTAGCAACAAAGACATTGCCACACCAGTTAAAAGAAGTAATATAAAGCGTCATAAGTTGTTCCCTTTTGTAAAAAGAAGATCTTTAAACAGTCGACTGTTTTCGCATTTGTGCAACGAGTATGATGCTCCGAACAATGCTAGCTATTTCACACTTGTGAGATGATTGTCGAGAGAAATTAAAACTTGTATTTTTAGCTTCATGGTGAACTAGTTTTTTTTAAATATATTTTATATCAGAAAGCAAGACTGCTCTTTGAAGCACTTTTCGGCGATTAAAGTGAACTGCAGACAATAACTTACTTAGTTGACATTTTGTCGTCTTGAATGAGTTAAATTTATCACTACAAGAAGGAAAATATAACATGCCTTAATTTATCTAAAAAGATCCATCATTCCAAATTTAGCTTTTGCATAAAAAAATTTGATGAAAATTAAATGTATATGCTGTCTTCTTCAGGCCCCACGAAGAGGGTGTGTGTGTGTGCGTAGTTATTGCGACGCACCGGGGCCCATAAGAGTTTATCTTTGTAATATTATTTGTAAGATCAATACTGAAGGTTAGGAAAAGTTACATTAATTTAAATTAAAAACTCTACTTGATTAAAGTTTGTGAATAGGCTTGTAAGGTTTTGAATGATATGATTACTTACATTCTAATGGTAATTCTTATGGCAGTTTCATAAAATGGTCCACAGTCCTTTTAAAAGATTCCGGATTTCTATAAACGTATGTAATTCAAATAAATCATCTAGATTTGACAAGTGTTGGAAAGTGGGATCGAACCGGCCTTTTTTTTCTCATGCGGATCCTGGTCTACCTTATGTGCTTTCTTTGAAAAACATGACAAAATGATTACGGCGATCAATCCTGTGAAATAATACTTTCACATGCTTACAGCCGAAATTACATGATACTTTCCAAATCTACCTGACACTACATATCTATGTTATTGCCAGAAGCCCATTCACATTCAAAGTTTAAGATATTCTTGAGAAAGCACAAAGTTCATTGAGCGTATTAACAACGATGCATAGAGAACTGATTTCTCTATAATGCCAGGTACAAAATTCTGAATAAAATGTTTGCAGTCATAAGCTATTTTGACTGAGATTGTGTTGCGCCATTTTCTTCCATTTCCAACAAAATATCTTAGTAAACATGCTTTTCCACCTTGTTGGTTATCAAGTCTAAACACAGTAGACTTATTGTTGGAGGTGAACTGCTTAGTTGTGCTCTTGGGTGAATGTGTGTGTTGCGCCAGCAGGCAGCAGTGTATTTCGTCTCTTCATATTTGATGATTGTTTGTGGTTTCATTTTTCGCTCTTCATTGTGAAACTTATTTTGGTTGATTTGTTGTGAATTAATCTTTCAAATTGTGTGTTTTGTTCGGTCATTGCGCGACAATTAAGTCAATTATTGACTAATTTGTATAATCGACTTTATTAATCATTTTATTAAGTTTGCTAAGATTGTTAGAGTCAAAGTGACTGAGCAGTTCTCACAACTAGTCACAACACTGTGTTTTTTCCCACTCTTAATCTAAACTGTCAAGTTTATTCAACTGTGTACCGTGTACTACACATGATATAACTTTTACTCCTGGAATTTTGTGTAAACATAGCTCGGTATCGGACGCCACTTACCAACTAGACGTGGGACGAGAGCTGGACATTGTCACCGCATATCGTCCCCCGCAGCCCCTGACCTGGCATATCAACCTTCTCCTCCCCTCTCCTCCCCTCTCTCTGCCTGCATATCAACCCTCCAGTCAATAGTCAACAATCAACAGTTAACAGACGAACCGTCTGTAAACAAGGGAGAGAACCTTTCTCTTCTTTGGACCTTCAGACTTTGTTTTTATTATGGCATGTGTGCAGTTGTCTGATGTTACGTTTGGTAGTGATTGTAGCACTGGAGTACTAGACGCTGTTGGGGATGTTAAGCAGGCTGGTGGAAAAAATAAAAAAAGGCTGCGTCGCTCCTCTTCATTTAATGGTTGTTGCTTGGATATCTCTGAGCAAACAACCATTAATGGGCCACAGCAGGATTTCAATAACAAAATCTTGCAGGCATTTACTAACGTTCAGCTCTCAATATCAGAGAGTAGCTTGAAAATAGAAGCCATGATGCAACACCTGCAAATTTTTCCAACCTTTCAAGCTTCTCTAGACACGTTAGTAGCTAGGGTGGAGAAGATTAGCGAGGAGATTGGAATGGTAAAGCAACTGAATGAGCGTGTGACCGCAGTTGAACAAGAAATCAGTATAGTAGATAAGATTTCAACTGAAAACATCACCACCTTAAAGAAGCACGAAGAGGACCTTGGTCAGCTCAACAAATCGTTGAACGAACTTGAGGAGCGTACTCTATCGCTCGAGACCAAGGATCTAATAAACAATCTACTTCTAACTGGTTTAGAAGAAGTCGGAAGAGACGAAGACTGCTACAGCACGGTTAATCAGTTCCTTCATGACCACTTGGGGATAGACCATGAACTCGCGATTGAAGGCTGCTATAGATTGGGACGCTATCACAGAGGACAGCAAAGACCTATTGTGGTGACCTTCCTCCATCTATATGACAAAAACTCAATTAGAAGAATCGCTTACAAACTGGCTGGAAAACCCTTTGGAATAAGAGATCATCTCCCGAAGAAAGTAAACGAAAGAAGAAAAATCCTTTTACCTAAACTAAAGGATCTAAAGGAAAAATATGGTCGAAACGTATTCCTTAAAAATGACATCCTGACCTCTCCGGAAGGGTCTTGGAGGGTTGACAGTCAAGGCGAAATTGTTGCCCTCAGAGCACCGGACGAACAACGACCCTGGCGAAGTCAAGATCAACACCGACAGCAATCGAGCCGCTCTCAACCCTCACAACAACAACAACAACAACAACAACAGCAAACTCGACAACAACAACCTCACCATGAACAAAACATACAACGAGAACAACAACAGCCTCAACAGAACCAGCGTCATAATCAACAATTATGGCAACCCCAGCAACAACATCAGCGAGAACTACTGTATCGGTCTCAACATATCCAGCAAGAACTGAATGATCAAGAAAAACAATCTTACCAACCCCATCAAAAACAATTGAATCTGCAACAACAGCGGCATCAACACGGACATGATCAACGGCAACAACAACGACAGCATCAACAACAAGAACAGCCTCAGCAACAGCCTCACCATCAGCAATACCAACAAGAACAACAAGAACAACAACAGCAGGCTCCAGAACTATACCTACAACGACAACGAGATTATCCCTCGGGACCACCTCAACATTCGCAGCAACAACAACAATATCACCAAGAACAATATCAGCAACAACAGCAAATGCACCTGCAATCACATCATCTTCAACATCAGCAGCATCAGTTGCCACAGCAGCAGCTACCCCAACACCAGCAACAACCTTATCACCAGCAGCTACAACTTCAGCAGCAGCACCACCAACACCAGCAACAACCTCAACACCAGCAGCCGCAGCATCCCTCTCATCATCATCAGCAGCAAATCCAACAACAACCTCAATACCAACAGCAGCAACTACATCAGCAGTACCATCAGCAACTGCAGCAGCAACCACAACCCCAGCTACTCCAGCTACAGCCTCAACATCAGCAGAAAGAACAACAATACCAGCAACAACAGATGCATCAGGAGGGTGGTACGACCTCGGAAGACTGCGTAACGCTCACGATGCTGTAGGACAGTGGCATTAGCATAGGTGAACAAAACCAAAAACGCTTTTTAAGGTTAGCCTATGTAAATGTATGTGGCCTGGTGAGGAGAATGATGTATCCAGAGTTTGTTGATAAGATAAATTTGTTTGATGTTATAGGTCTTTCGGAAACAAAACTTAATAATGACAAGGTGGAAGATATCGATACTATAAGTATAGAACACTTTACCCTTTTCCACAAATTTAGACACCATAATAACAATAGTAGATCGGGGGGACTGAGTGTGGCCATAAAAAATGACTTAGTTGATAAAACTAAAATATTAAGATGTGACAATAATGAAATGATTTGGCTACAAATAGGAGCAGAAAACAATCCCTTATTAATTCTAATTATTTATACCCCACCCGAGAATTCCCCATATGCTCAACCTGATTTTTTCAATATTCTAGAAATGGAAATAATCGATAAAAGAAATATCACTAACAATATAATCATAATGGGTGATTTTAACGCTCATACCAAAGAAAGAGAAGATTACATTATAGACTCCATAACAAGTCCCCACGAACTCTATGTAGAAATAAGTGCCCAGACAGAAGAAACGCTTAAAAGAAAAGACATTCCACTCAAACGTATAAACGTAGATACGACAATACCGAATAACTGGGGCCGCAAACTAATCGAAACATGTAAAAACACAAACATGTTAATAATGAATGGAAGGAAGGGGTTACTGTCACATAAACCTACGACTACATTTAGCACAGTAATCGATTACGTACTAGCAGACAATGACCTCTTTCACAAAATTAGGAATCTAATAATCCACGACTTTGATCACCTATTCTCAGATATCCATTGTTTAATATCATGTGAATATGAGATTGAGATTGGTGGAGCAAATAAACCTGGAAATGCGAGTAGACAACTAAATGATACACCAGTGGTAGAGATAATTAAACCGTGGGTGCAAACTAAATCTAAGAACTATTTTGAAATGGTAGAAAAACAAAACAAAAACAGCATAAATCTGAAACTAGACGAATTACTAGAAAGAAGTGACCTTTGTAACTCCCCTGAAAACAAAAAACAAGAAATAAATAACATAGTAGAGGAAATAAATAAAATATTAATACAATCTGCAACTGAAATATTTGGCACAAATCGATACCCTAATGATAAAAATAACCTAAAAAAAAATAAACCCTGGTTTACACTTATCTGTAGACAAAAACGAAGATTATACCTTAAAGCAAGAAGAATGAATAGTATCCTCAAAACCAAAGGCTCACTTGAAAGTTTAAAAACACACAGTAAAAACTACAAGCGTGAAATGAACACCGCTATAAATAAATATGAAAACAAAATGAGAAATAAAATAAAAAATCTGAAAGGAAAGAATCCAAAAGAGTACTGGCGTATCCTAAAGGATAAAAACAGAAAAGAAGATTATAATGAAATTAGTATTGACGAATTGTTCCATTTTTTCAAATCCCAAAACGAAACAACAGACAACTGTTGCATGAACCCAATAAAAACCAATTTAACCGCACCTAACTTAGATACGACAAGACTTAATGGTGAAATAACATATAATGAAGTGTTATCAGCCATCAATAAAACAAGTAATAATAAAAGCTGCGGACACGATAAAATTTTTAATGAATATATAAAATGCACAAAGGTTATAATGATACCCACATACGTAAAACTATTTAATGTTATCCTAAAAGATGGAATTTTCCCCGAAAGCTGGTCACTAGGGATGATATGTCCAATATATAAAAATAAAGGCAGCAAGGCAAAGCCCGAAAACTTTAGACCAATTACCTTATTATCATGTTTAGGTAAACTATTCTCATCCATCCTTAATGTACGAATGGAGATGTTCCTTGAAGAGCACAACTTATTAAACGAGAATCAAATGGGTTTTAGAGAAGGTTATTCTACAACGGAAGCATCATTTATACTATATGCGCTGAGCTTTTTAATAAAAAATAAAGGTGACAAACTGTTCTGTGCCTTCATTGATCTAAAAAGAGCTTTCCCGTCTATTAAAAGAAAATTACTCTGGGCGAAAATGTTAGATATAGGCATAGATGGAATTTTCCTTAAATGTATACAGGGGTTATATAGAGATATTAAATCGACAGTAAAATTAAATACAAACCTGTCACCGTTATTTAACTGCGAAGCAGGACTAAGAGAGGGAGAACATCTGAGCCCTCTATTATTTTCTATGTTTATTAATGACTTAGATTCTTATTTAGAACTAAAAGGCGCAAGTAGCTTAACTATCAGCAACGATAACAACGCAGATTTACTAAAAATATTCACATTATTATATGCTGACGACACAACAATCCTAGCTAAAACCGCAAAAGAATTACAGAATAACTTAAACATTTACAGTAACTATTGCAAGGAGAACCACTTAAACATAAATGAAGATAAGACCAAAATAATGATATTCGGTAGAAAGGGTAGGGTAGGAAATCAGAAATTTGTACTAAATAATAATATTATAGAAATAGTTTCTAAATTTAAATACCTGGGAATAATCTTCTCAGCTAACGGTTCTTTCTCAGAACACAGGAAATATTGTAAGATGAAAGGTACTAATGCTATGTTCAATCTTCTCAGAAAATGCCATACACTAAGCTTGCCCATAGATAGTCAAATTGATCTATTTGATCAAACAGTACTACCTATACTAACCTACGGCTGCGAACTATGGGGTATGGAAAATTGTGACATTTTAGAAAATATTAGACTAAGATATTTTAAGATGATTTTAAAATTAAACACAAAAACACCAAATTATGTAGTCTTAGGCGAAACAGGCAAACTTTATATAAGATCATTTATTAAAAAAAGAATGTTACACTTCTGGATCAAAATAGCGACCGGCAAAGAAAGCAGGATTTCTAAAATAATTTATAACATTTTACTTAAAGAGCACTTGGTTGAAAAATGCAAATGGTCCGCCAATATAAAGTTACAACTGGAACAACTAGGATTGGGATATATTTGGTTAGAACAGTATATAATAGATACTAAACTTTCAAAATCAATAATTAACTTACGTATAAATGATCAAAGTAAACAAGAACTTTATGAGAGTATGCAAAAAAGCAATAAAGGTAAATTATATAGCGCTCTAAAATATAAATCTGACTGGGAAATTATTCCACCCTTTTTAAATAAATTACATCTGAAAGAAGCTATCTATATATTAAAAATACGAACAAGTAACAATAATTTCCCTGTTGAACTGGGTCGCCACTCCAGAATAGATTATAATTTAAGATTATGTCCCCTTTGCTTAAAAGATATAGGAGATGGATTTCACTATTTACTTCAATGTGTGCACTTCAATGCCCAACGAAAAATGTATCTAAAAAAATATTACTATAACAGACCTAATGTAGAAAAAATGTCGGAACTGCTTAATTCTAGCTCTCTAAAAGAACTTAAAAAACTAAGCATATTTTCAAAAATATTAGTATCTGCTTTAAAAAAATGAAAAATAGGTTAGAAATGTTTAAGTATTTTAACTTGTTGGTTTGTCACTATGCTAATGAGAGATAGTCGTAGAAGAAATGTAATATACTAAGCCGCAAGAAAAATTTGTGAATGATTTCTTAAATGTTTGTTCTCACTATGTTAATGCTGTGCAGGTCTAATGAAAATGATGTACCTGCATGTCTATGTTAGTAAATTGAGTTTTTTTTTTTTTTTTTTTTTTTTTTTTTTTTTTTTTTTTTTTTCTTTGTTTGTTTTTTTCCCCCAAAAATTGTATTATAAACTAAATTATCCCCCCTGAATTTTCTTTTAGGATACCTTTAATTAATAAATTTTCTATTACCTTCATTTTTATCACTAATATTGGTATTACTATTATTAATCAATTTATTATTCACAAATGCTATAATTTTCTTATGTTTTTGACTATGCCTTTATTGTACCTATGTACTATGTGGCTAATAAAAAAAAAAATATTGTTCATTGTTCATTGCAGAGACTGTCCCAAGAATTTCTGAACCGATGAGAAATACGCAATGTCAACCATCACAATAGCTGACGTTGTGTTGTAATTAGAAATATAGGCCTAAGCCTATACCGGTATCTTGCAATATTTAATAACATTTGTTTTTATGTCTTCTTTTTTTAATGATCAATCGTTATGCTTTAATTAGGTTCAATTTGTAACAATAAAAATACATCCTGCATATTAGACATTTACATTACAATTCATAACAGTCGCAAAATGCAGTAATAAACTAGAAAGGAAATTCTTTTTAGGAGGGGAGGGGTCGCCAAAACATGATAAACTGTAGAAAGGGGTCGCGGCCTAAAAAAGTTTTGGAACCACTGTGCTAGATAGTCTGATAGACTTCTTATAGACTGTCTGCTAGATTTTCTAATATACTGTCTGCTAGACTGTCCGCTAGATTGTCCGCTAGAATGTCCGATATTCTGTCTGCTAGGCTGTCCGCTAGATTGTTTACTAGACTGTCGGCTAGATTGTCCGCTAAACTCCTTCTAGATTGTCTGCTAAACTGTCTATTACCTAAAATATACACGAAGTGTAGTTTTAATGTAAAAAAAAATCGCTGTTTTCGTTTGCTTTATATTTAAATGAGGCAAATTTCTATTTTATTTGATATGATCAGTTCGAATACCTTAAAATTGGTTTCACGTTTATGAAAAAAAATTCGTAATTTGTGTGCAAAATAATAAAAACAAACACTATTAGTTAGTATTAACTGGGGTCACACCAACTGATCTGGGGTCTGGCGGGCCAGGTTTAGGCCCGCGTTCCGTCTGTTGCTCATCCCTGTTTTAGATGTATATTCTTATTACCTTTGCAAACTGTTGTTCTATTGTTATGTTGTATAAGCCTATCCCACCTGCATAGTTTCTTAAATGTCTATCAAGATTGTTCGCGACAGGCAAAAATAGGGTTAGAAACACCAGAGATGAAACACATATCATTATTTCACGCATACGGGTGATAATTATCACAAACAGGCACATGAATAAATCGTCTCGAAATATATGCATTACGAGCATTGTCATTTATGGTCTAATAATTCTTGTAAAAGCGTTATCTTAATGTCAATGGGCCCGCAAGTTGTGTTAGAATAAGATATCGCTCAACACTTAGATGACAGATATATTATTGTCATCATAATTTATAAAATAATATGTTAAGGTAATTCTAAACCAGTAGCGTAGCTGGGGGGGGGAGCAAGGGGAGCGGCCGCTCCCCCTACGACCATTTTCGAAAAAAAAAGGCCTTTTCGGAAAAAATAATTATTGAATTAATAATTTTAACAAGCCACGAAGCACAATCTATGCTGTTTCTTTTCTTTTCTTTAAATTGCATTTCAACAATTTAATTTATTACAATCATTTTGAATCATTCAGCGTGCCAACAGCGTGAAAGTCAAACTGATTAATTAGGCCTATAATATTTTTATAAGACAATTTATTTAGTGCCGTAGCAGGACCAAGACCAAAATAGAAGGAGCGTAATATAAAAAACCATTAAAGCATTTTATATTTAATAAAAAAACGAACCTGTTTTTTATTATCAGCTTTTTTAAACAAAAATCCATTCATAGCTATTACACAATTTCATTACTCAACTTACACTTTATCTAATAGTCATCAACATTTGAATTTAGTTGTCAAGAAATGATTCTAGTAATAGATATAAAGTCTTTAATGTTTGATCTGAGAATAACTGAGATTTACTTTAACATATTTTTTTTTAAGCCGAAGGTAATATTATTATTATATTTTTATTATTAATAGTAATATTATTAATAGAAATTGCAAATTAAGAGGAAGATCTTTATAATTTTCATACAAACTGGGTAGTTATTTTACTATTTAAAAATTTACAAGTACATTCTTTACTTATAGAATATTTATATAATTTTCAATTATATTGTGTACTATGATCATTTTAGAGGTATAAATTGTAAGCCATTATTTTGTTTTAAAAAAATAAATATATTAGAAATATTAATGTAAAAAAAAAACGGGTTAATTATCTCTCTTCAATTAAATTCTCCAAATTTGATGCTAGTGATACCAAACGAGTTAATTGTTGTAATATTATTATAACTAGTGTACTTCTGAAAATGCTCATATATCTTAATTTGCCTTAAATTATGAAAGATTTAAATGTTTGCAATTGATTTCGCGGAAAGATATCCTTAGTTTCAATGCAAATCCATTCCAGATGCCCAACACTTCAAGTGCTTTTGGACCCAGTCTTGTAAATGGAAGTTTAACTCACTGAAACGTGTTGACAAGACATATAGAAACATTGGCTTCAACAGTCAGTTCTCCTCATTTAATAACGGATTTTTTTTCCATGAAAATATATCTTAATTGCTTCCAGACAAGAAAAGAATCTATCCAAGACTTTACCTATACTACATATGACTTTCTTCTAGAAGAGTCTTGAGAAACTACACAATTGACTATCTTAACAATATAATCAATCACAGAACGCAAGTTCAATGATGGGAGCTTTGCATACAATTATTCTTGAACTAAAATAGTCGACGTTCAGTGTGATTCCCATGTAGTTCGCCATGCAGCACCCACTAATTATGCTGACATACGTTGTTTTACTTGCATTAAACAATATTCTTGGAGGTCTTTCGCATGCCACTGAAAATCTTTCTGTGTGCCAAACTAGGCATCTTAGGTTGCCGACCCTTGCTATAGAGCATTCACGAATGAGCAGTAGATTTTGCAGAAATTCCCATCACTATTAGCTGCTAGAAAAAGAATCATGAATGGTAAAATAAAAACTGCACTATTATACAGTGTGTGTATCCTGAGGTATATGGTTTTCTTATAACACTTGATACTTACGAGTTCTTATTTATTCTATTAATCTGGAAAAATTGCTAAAATTTCGCTCCCCCAGCGTCAAAACCTGGCTACGCCACTGTTCTAAACGCCACGTTGCCCCCCTTACTAGACACATCTGTGGCAGGTTTAGAATATTTATGTACATTACTGTATTGTTTCTCAATATAAACTGCTATATATCTCTAGAATATTCAAACGTTCCATATTTTGATACAGATTACAGCTAAAGAATAAGGTAGGTTCATTTTTCAGTTTGCTACTTGGTGTTAAAGATCTATTATTATTAAGATTTTTTTTGGGTTAAACTCAGCTCCTTTTACAGTGGGGTCGTAATAATTTTACAAGTCATATTGTATTTGTCCTTGTCTTTAAAATTACACTCTTTGCACAATCGTTCCTGGTCTTAAGCGTTGGCTTTTTCGAAAAACAATCTTACGTCTTAATAAGTAAGTGTTGCAAGTGAAATATATAAACTTTATAAATGACCATAAATTATTTATTATAACTTTTGAGAAAGGATTTTTACTAGGTTTTATATTTTCAGTAATATCATCCTTAAAGAAAAGTCCTACATTACAAAATGTAAAAATTAAAATACAAAATCAGTAGCTTTTTCACTAAATGAATTGTACATAATATATACGCTGCTAAAATGAATTTAAAAAAACAATCAAATTATATAACAATATAATCTTTAACAATAAGTATATAACAATATAATCATTAACAATAAGTATATAACAATATAATCATTAAGAATACGTATATAACAATATAATCATTTACAATAATGGCCGAGCGGCGGCGCTTTCAGTTGGCGTTTTAAATGTTCTGGGTTCGAACGCTAGTGAAGGCTAAGATTCGTTTCTGGGATAAGAGTGTCCCTGTGTCTAACCAGCTCTAATGATTAGCTTATATTATTATATATATTAGTTGGGGTAAAGTAAAGGCGGCTGGATATTTAGTTGGCCACACCTCCCCCTAGTATGCCCTAGCTACAGAAACCTGTGAACGCTTCTTCACCGGCTATATGAATCAATATAGTCTGAAGGATACTTTACTTACTGAGTGTGTCTTCCTTTTGTATAGCTTAGTAAAATAATATTTTGTAACATTTTATAAGGATACTGTATCTTTTCTATTTAGTTACACACACACATCATTCCTTTTGTATAGCTTAGTAAAATAATATTTTCTAACATTTTATAAGGATACTGTATCTTTTCTATTTAGTTACACACACACATATTTCCTTTTGTATAGCTTAGTAAAATAATATTTTCTAACATTTTATAAGGATACTGTACCTTTTCTATTTAGTTACGCACACATATTTCATATAAAAAACAAAACAATTGTTTGCGTTGATTATTGTTATTTTGTTTTTGTTAACTATACATATTTTGTTTTCAATTTTTATCTTTAGAAAAAAATATTTCTTGTGAACCAACACCATGTTAATGAAAATCCTTTGTGTGTTTTGTTGTATCGCCATGATCTCCGTTTCATCTCAGTCGGTAAGTTTTGTTTTGCTTATCTTAATAGTTGATCTAATTAAACGTAGTTGTGAAATACAAACTGAAACAACTGATAAAGATGTGATAAAACAATATAACAAATACGGAGGTCGATGTGTCAATGCTAGCCCAACAATTTATTGAAATGTGGTAATGATACAAACGTTTAGGAATTGTTGCAAAAGAGCGTTCCATATTTACACTGGTACTCATGATATACTAAAAACTTTCAATATTCATGCTTTTTGCTAAGCTGCTAAATCATAAAATAGATGATAAATAAAGTATGACATAAAGTATTATATAATGATCAATGGTCAAAGGTATATAATCAATATTATTAAGTCAACTATTAGGAAGCATGAGTTGTCTCCCTTCTATTTGATGGATGAAAATCCATGATTGTAATGATATTTCCATGATTGTATTGCCATGATTGTCCTTGTTTCTAAATGTGCATTAGCTGTAGTTTAAATTACGCAGTCATATTGTATTCTTACTTAGCACGAGAATATTGCGTAAGAAATGATGTTGAAACATAGATTGATCACGTGTTTTTACTAGATATAATGATTAAACTTTTGGATTTTGAGAAATAAGTATGTATATGAATTATGGTGTGATTTTAATAAAATTTAACTTAGGAAATATCCTTTGATTCATGGATTTATGAATTATGTTTTAATGGGGTGAATTTAAAAGTGAATTAAAATTATGTGCTGCAATGGTGTTGTATCAAGTGCATTCTATTCTCTGAAACTGATTGTTGCAAGATAATTCGCTCTAACCACTTTGAATCAAAAGAAATTAGTAAATTTCAATAGACGACCTCGTCTGTTTTTCGTAAACAACGCATTCTTGAGAATTATTTTCCTTTCTTTGTATGTACGTGCTAAAAGTTATATATAAGAAACTGTTTATCCATGATATTATAAATAAAGTACAGACATTTTGTTAGTGCCTACGAGAACTAGTTCAGCTATCACATTACTAGAACAACCAGCCTAAAGTGTTTGACAGGTATAAAGTGCCCATAGGGACTGTACCGTTGCCTGGAGTAACTTACGTCACTAGTTGCGGAATTGTTTTTCCAAGTTAGGCCAGAAACAAGAATGACCCGATAGGGGGTAGCCAGTTCGGAACTTGCGATTTTCAGACCTTTTAAGGTATAAACTAGGAGTGTTGGCTAGGTATAGGTGTCATTTGGATGTTGGATTTTGGTGATAAATGTCGTGGTAATGAATGTTGTGAGTAAATCTCGTGCGCCGTCTAAATGATAGTATCAATTTATTGTGGGACATGGCTCTGGGTAATATATACATTTTTGTATTGTGGGACATGGCTCTGGATAATAAATACAAGTGTGTATTGTGGGACATGGCTCTTGGTAATAAATACATTTGTGTATTTTGGGACACGGCTCTGGGTAATAAATACATGTGTATATTGTGGGTATAAAAGACTGCATAGAGATATTGCCGACAATATGGGTTGTTTGAAATCGAACTGTTCTTTTTTAGTAACTGGTAATAAATAATTACTCTTCAATAAGTATCTTGTAGGTTGTACTTCAATATTTAAGCTGCATTTGTCTAGGTTCTATTGTTATAATTCAGAAGCTGGTATATTCTTCACTTTTTCAGACGGTGGATTATTGAATAACTTTTCAGTTTTGATGATAACTGTCAGTGGTTAAATTAATATGTAATCAAGGGGAGGTGACACCAACAATAGTTTGTGTGTTTTGTAGTTTACATCCCTTTGACCATGTATTGATAGTGTGTGTATTGTTTTGTTTAGAGAAGAATAGTCTAGAAATTATGAACTGTTGTGAGATCTTTATGCTTTTAGTGACAAATAACCTTCTACTTGTTCAGTTATTTGAGAGTATAAACCAGTTAGAGCTAAAGTGTAGAAGGAAGAGATTGTGTAATAACTGAGACTAGATATATTTTGCAAACACTTTTATAGCAACATTGACTTGTGTTTATAATTCATATTTGTTGGATGTTTAGAGAATAATGTATTGTGAGTAATAATATATATATATATATATATATATATATATATATATATATATATATATATATATATATATATATATATATATATATATATATATATATATATAAATATATATATATATATATATATATATATATATATGTATATATACATTGCTGCAAAGATTTGCTTTATCAAGTTTATTATACGTAATGTGAAATTAACATTAAGGAAACAAAGTTCAGCTCAACTCAATCAATTCGAGATTCTATTAGCCTCCGAAGAACACTAATAATTAAAATAGAATCAATTACAATAACAACAGTATTTAAATTCATTATGTAAAAAAATAAATGAAGTGACTCCATCAATGACAAGTCCAACAATTTATTCAAATAATACTTAAAGTGCCAAAATCTTAAAAGATTCGAAATAAAATATATGAACAGACAATGGATGTACAATTTAACAGCAGAGAACCAAACACGTCTTACTCCGCTGAAGTATAGGTCTAGACTAAATTTGTGCGGGGAAATAAGCTGAGCTAACGAGGCGCGAACCAATAGGATACGTACCCCAACAGAATATTCTAGAATCTTTTAGGCTTAAATAGTGCGGTTTGATGCTTTTGAGTTGGGAGAGAGAGAGAGAGGGGGGGGGGGGTCATCGAAAGACGGTCACCATGGCAACCTGATAATTATATGCGGCAAACTATCCCTCGATTTGTGTTACATTTAATCTTTTCTGCTAGGCCTATCTTAACGGCGTAATTTATTTTCAATACTACCGTTTTAACATTGTGAATTACAAGAATAAATAGTTTTTTAATATAATGTTGTGGGTGGGAAGATTTAATAGTTGCATAGACATATAATACTTCCTGGTTTTATATTGGCATATTATTACATTGCTATTATGTCAAGTAACAATCTCGACAAATGTTATTTTTATATCGATCCAATCGACTTGAGATTCTTATTGTGTTTTGTTTATTACATTAATTTTACACAAGATCCCACAGTGTCCACACAAAGGTCGTCGACGTTAGAAATGCCAAGAAAGGCCCCTAGGTCAAATGAAGAAGTACGAGGTCGGCAAAACCTTTGACAAAGTTCATGTAGTGACAGATTATGTCTTTAAAGTTGTTGGACCAGTTGCCCAGTGGCATGTTTAGAATTGCCCGAATCACATATGGTTAGGTCAAAATCGAATGCTTTCTACTGGGCGAATGTAGATTTGATTGGGTATTTTATCCATGTCTTTGAGTTGGGTGCTATAGTTATATAGAACAGCCCGGGAAGTTTATCATGGTTCAGTGCTATAGTTATATAGAACAGCCCGGGAAGTTTATCATGGTTCAGTGCTATAGTTATATAGAACAGCCCGGGAAGTTTATCATGGTTCAGTGCTATAGTTATATAGAACAGCCCGGGAAGTTTATCATGGTTCAGTGCTATAGTTATATAGAACAGCCCGGGAAGTTTATCATGGTTCAGTGCTATAGTTATATAGAACAGCCCGGGAAGTTTATCATGGTTCAGTGCTATAGTTATATAGAACAGCCCGGGAAGTTTATCATGGTTCAGTGCTATAGTTATATAGAACAGCCCGGGAAGTTTATCATGGTTCAGTGCTATAGTTATATAGAACAGCCCGGGAAGTTTATCATGGTTCAGTGCTATAGTTATATAGAACAGCCCGGGAAGTTTATCATGGTTCAGTGCTATAGTTATATAGAACAGCCCGGGAAGTTTATCATGGTTCAGTGCTATAGTTATATAGAACAGCCCGGGAAGTTTATCATGGTTCAGTGCTATAGTTATATAGAACAGCCCGGGAAGTTTATCATGGTTTAGTGCTATAGGATAATCCATGAATATGTCATTACTGTATTCACATTTTTTAGCGATGGTTTACGAAGCGGGTTACCTGATGAATCAACAATTTCTGAATTTGCTGCCTTGTTTTAGTTCAAGTTTTCTAAAATATGAAAAATAACTCTGAATCCATATATTATAAGTGTCATAGCTGTTCCAGAGTATGGCACTCAGGATTTGGCGTGTTCAGTTACATCAGGCTCTACAACAAATAGACGAAACGGACTATACTTCCAATTACAATTAAACAAGCCGATATAGTGTTTTCTGTGACAGAATGCGCTATTATGCAGAAGCGTACCTTAGCTTTTTTATTATTTAGAGAATCAATCTGATTGCACCCACGGAGAATAAATATATTTATTGTAGTTACACATTGTAGTTAGCTCAGTTTTGTCTTTTAGAATTATAAAATAAAACAAAATATTATTAGAAAATGGAAAAATGTTGTAAGGTTCACTAACTCTTTTTCGTTCTCCTTCAGTGCGCAAAACAATACGAAGTATGTGAAAATAAACCATGTTGCATAGATGACCCTTCCAAACTACAATGCCAGTGGTTTGCAAACGAAGGCAAACGATACTGCAATGTAAGTATAACATTACATTTGCGTGTATATTAGTACACCAATGAAGGTTGACCATATGTAAGCAAATATTATATTATATTAGGCATGTAAGTACAATAATATAAAATATAAGACATTTTTAATCCAATAATACCTGAATAAAATTTCATAAAATTATTACTCTTTTTTAAAATCCTTTTTAAGTGCATACATTGATTTTTACATCTATCTCTCTATCTCAATATTTATGTATTTAACATATAATCGACCTGGTCTTCACATTCAGGATGTCTGCTTAAACAGTGCTATGAATATAATGTACCAGTATATCAGCTCTACATTTACTACACAATCGCTTATGATAGTATTAATATCAACTATTTATATTAAACACTGGAATTCTTTGGCATTCCTAATAAACTAGACTATATTCATGACCCTATATAGATCTAGGAGTAAATTCAAGGCCCAGGCAGGCCCGGATTTCCGCCTAGGCCCACAAGGCCCGGGCCTAGGGGCCCAGCCAGCCTAGGGGCTCCGATGGCGGAATCTGTACATAAGCTCAAAAGCCTTGGCTTGCCTTATCAAAAAGCTTTATAGAAAATAATATTATAATAAATATTTTTACTATATGTTTCAAAAACAGGGTGCTCATAACATAACTTACAGCCCTGCTCTTCTTAGCAGAACATTAAGCAATGGAACAATGGAACAACGGACCTCGAACTTGGCTTTTCGAAGAGCAAGGGTGCATTGTTTAGCGCCACTTGTAAGATGTTTGGGAAATTGGGGTCGATGGCTAATGAAGGGTACAACGACTGGAAAAACGCAGTTCAAAGAATGAAGGAACATGTGAATTTGGACGAACACAGGTCAGCAGTTGTGACACTATTAGCCAGGAAAGTGCTGTCGGTAGAGTTGACAAGAGTCTTGTTCTTCAAACGGAAGAATAAATAAAATACTGATATGGGATTTTGAGTCGCATTGGGGCTGTTGTGAAGTCACTTTCTGCACGCGGATTGCCGTTCAGAGTTTCCCATGAGGAAATAAATCAGTGGGAACTATGTTATGACCCTAGAACTTTTGGCTGAGTTCGATCCTTTTCTGGACTTACACATAAAATGCTACGGTAACAAAGGAAGTGACACAACATCATATCTTTCGTCAAAAATATGCGATGAAATTATCAATATCATGGCATAAAAGGTAATAAATACAATCGTGACTGAGATAAAAAAATGCCAAATATTTCTCTGTGGACTCTACTCCGGACAATTCTCATGTAAATCAACTTTCTTTCATAGTGAGATACGTCTCTGAAGACGATGTCCTGTGGAACGATTTTTGAAATTCATTCCAAATTGTGGCTAAAGTCGTCCTAGAGAAATTGAAAAATCACAACTTGGATATCGCCGATTGCCGGGGGCAGTCTTACGGCAATGCTAGCAATATGCCAGGGGAAGTCTTACGGCAACGCTAGCAATATGCCGGGGACAGTCTTTCGACAATGCTAGCAATATGCCGAGGACAGTCTTTCGACAATGCTAGCAATATGCCGGGGACAGTCTTTCGACAATGCTAGCAATATGCCGGGGACAGTCTTACGACAATGCTAGCAATATGCCGGGGACAGTCTTTCGACAATGCTAGCAATATGCCGGGGGCAGGCTTACGACAATGCTAGCAATATGTCGTGGGCAGTCTTACGACAAAGCTAGCAATATGTCGTGGGCTGTCTTACGATAATGCTAGCAATATGTCGTAGGTAGTCTTACGACAATGCTAGCAATATGTCGTGGGCAGTCTTACGACAATGCTAGCAATATGCCGGGGACAGTCTTTCGACAATGCTAGCAATATGCTTCGGACAGTCTTTCGACAATGCTAGCAATATGCCGGGGACAGTCTTACGACAATGCTAGCAATATGCCGGGGACAGTCTTTCGACAATGCTAGCAATATGCCGTGGCAGTCTTACGACAATGCTAGCAATATGCCGGAGGCATTCTTACAACAATGCTAGCATAATGCCGGGGGGCAGTCTTACGACAATGCTAGCAATATGTCAGGTGTATATTCTGGTCTTCAAGCGAGAATAAAACAAATGAACCCTCTGATAGATTTTGTTCCTTGTGCGGCCGAGTCTTGTAAAGCTGATGTATCTTTCTTCGGTATCCTGCAGTCATTGTATAGTTTTTTTTTCGGCATCAGCACACAGATGGGAAATTTTGCTGTCGAAACCGAAGTCAAATTCAATTGTCTTGAAGAGTGTTTCTCAGACAAGATGGTCTGCTCGAGCTGATGCCTGCCGAAGTCTATGTTGCTCTTGGGATGAGATCATAGCAACTCTTCAGATAATTGTCAATGATGCAAATGAAAAACCATCTACGCGCTCTGAGACTTCATTTCTTCTGAATTCATTAGACTCGATAAAAACTTGCTTTTTGTCACTTCTCTGGAATGACATCTTGAAAAGGTTCAACAAAGTAATCAAATATATCCAATATTATTATGTTAACATCGACCTGTATCAGTCTTTGGTTGAACTGTATCAGTCTTTGGTAACATACCTAGAACACTTAAGGAAACCCAGTACCTTTGATCATTATGAGTCGAAAGTTATTGGAAAACCCGATGAAAATAGCTAGGCATATGACATGCAGAGGAAACGTAAGCGTAAAGTACAGTTCGACGAAGGAAAAGGAAACGAGACCGAACTCTCTGGTAGGAACAGATTCCAAGTTACGATTTTTAACGTCATTATAGACAGACTAATTACAAAACTACGGAGACGCGGAACTGCTTATGAGAAGTTAAGTAAAATTTTGACTTTCTTACGAAACTACATCGTTTGGAATCTAAAGACATCCGTGAAGGAAACAGAAACCTTATAACTTTTTTATCAGTGGGATTGGGATTGGACTTAGGAAAACGAGTGTATGCACCTGCAAGCTCATTTGTCGACGAATGATGACGTTATGGAGTTATCGTCATTGAAGCTATACAAATACTTATCGGGAAAAGGCTTTTAGGACATTTGTCCAAACGTAGGAATTGCGCTCCGAATGCTGTATACCAGCGTCAAACTGCTCAGCAGAACGGTCGTTTTCAGCACTAAATAGAGTAAAGAATTACTTAAGATCTAACATAGGAGAAAACAGGCTCAATTCACTCTCTGTAATGAGCATATATTCAGAAATAATGCAATTGACTATGATAACGTCACTCGTTCTTCTGCACAGAACACAGTTCGTCGAATAATATGATTCTATAAATTTTATAGAAAAACTTAACTATAGTAACATAGACTGTATTATTCTGATGTTTATTAAAGTCATTAAAGTCGATTACAAATTATATGTTCTGTACTAGTGCATTTAATTTGAATCATTTCCAAAATAGCTTCGAGATGGTGGGGGGCCCCCAAATGTCAAGTGACTAGGGCCCTAGGGTCTCTAAATCCGGGCCTGGGCCCAGGTTGAGTACTTGCGTAAATTCCTAATTCATCAAAGACTCAGACAGGGATACTCACTATCGTGCATGCTATTTAACCTAGTATTAGAGAGAGTTATAAGAAGCACTAAGGTAGACACTAGAAGGACGAAAACAGAAAAGTTCAATACAGAAGCCCCCAGAACCGGTTTTAACATCCCTAGTTTACAGGCTGACTGAATACGGAAGATTACAATGCGTCCGATCACAAACAAACAACATGCCATTCACCCTAGAGAAAAAAAAAACAATACTCAAACGCCAGATCAATAACTATCAATGACGTCATAAACCAGATATATCGCTTAGAGATCAATATGAATTTATTATTAAGTAAAATACCTCACAATTTATATAGTAAAAAACAACAACAATGTTTTAGATAAAATAGCTCACATCTACCCCCATACCAAGGCTCTTATTGAGAAGTATTAAATAGGTGTGATTATTTATGAAAGAGATCATGAACTTTTGGTGATATTTCCATGGAGCGAGTTGTTGTGGAATAAAATAGCATGGAATAGAAGGGTGACTATGAAATGCTATATTGACTGGGACGGTATACCATAGTGCGGCTTTTATCGATGATCGCGTGTGTGGCTTGCCGTAAGGGGAGCTTCCCGGTCTAACGGTCCACTATGAAGCGATCGGCGTGCTCGTCCCTCCGCTCTCTGGGACCAAGTAGGCCTGGTGGTGTTCAAAGCGTATCGCTCGTAGCGCTTGTAGGTCCGTGCGGTAATCTCGACCGTTGATCTCGTAGAAACCCGGCCCTCGCAACGGGCGCCAGGGTTGGCAAAACGAAAAACGATGTTTATCGAGAATGGCGTCTTACATTGCGCGTCGAGATGGTCAAATTCGGTTCACCTGGGATGCACCTTGCAGAAAGTGTAGTTTGTAGCCGGAGACGTGACGGGACCAACTCCACGTAAGCGCGGCCAGAGTCCCACCCCGTGCGAATAAGTCAGCCGAACGCATCTAGGTCGGCGGCGCCTTAGAAAGGCTCTAGGTCGGCGTTGATTTACAAAACGATAGCTATCTGGTTGATCCTGCCAATAGTCATATGCTTGTTTCAAAGATAAAGCCATGCATGTATAGTTTACAGGCTGACTGAATACGGAAGATTATAAAATGGGACTCTCTTCGAGGCCCAGGAAATGTAGTACATACACCTAACACTGAGTACACTCTTACTATGTTGGGTAGTGTGAAAAACACCCAGTGCATAAAACTATCTTTGATTGCTCTTTGAATTAGATTTGGAAAAACCCAAACGGTTACTTATCTTTCTTCCGTCTCTTGGGTTGTACATATTTGGTTGCGTTGACGCACGCTCCGCGCAGCCCTAGAGGATTAAGTGGTAGTGCTCGACCATCTGGGTTTTCCAAATAAGTTCCACTAAACCATTTCATACGGCGTTAGACAAACGTGCTTCTGACGGTACTTTCTTTTGACTTAGTGGTTGGTGCCTAAGTGATAGGATCTGGCCGCTTTAGACGGGTGTATCCTCGGGAGCTAAAGAAGATAAACTCCTATGAATGTTGCAAAATTTACGTCTAGTGACGTGAGTAAGTGAGTAAGTCTCAACCTCAGTCAATTGTAATTCAAGTCTGGTTACAATTTTCGGCAATTTAAGTGAGTAATCTCAACCTCAGTCAATTGTAATTCAAGTCTGGTTACAATTTTCGGCAATTTTCGTAAACAAAAACCATAATTTGGTGGTATTTAACAATTGATTTCAAACTCAACGGCCAGTTCTTGTCTTTGAGAAATATACATTAGTTATGAGGTATCCGTTTTTAGCATTAAAAGTGAGTAGGCGATAATTAATACTCAAAGTGTTTGTCGCGTTAAGTTACATTTATCTTTGAATTGAATTGAATTGTTGAATTCCCTGCCCATTAACACCGAAGGTTATATAGTGCCTTTTCGATAGCCTTGTTGTCATGTTTCATTTGCATCCATTTTAATGTTCTTATTATCTTTAAATTGTGTTGTACAGTTGTATGAATTTAATATAATTGTTACATATTTTGGTTCAATTTAGCTGAAAAATTCATAAAGAGTTCTTCAGCAATAGAATTTACGTCATTTTCACTAAAAGTATTACATTCCAACATAATGTAAGACACTGTTAAGTTGACATTGCAGCAAGCACACGTTAGGGCCGGTTGTCGTTTTAAGATAAACGAATGTGTTAAACGGATTAGTTCTAAATGCTCCTAGGCATAGACGTATGCATTGATTTTGTACAGGATCAGGCATTTTTAGATATGATGTTCTTGTTGATCCGTATACTAAACATCCATAATCTAATTTTGATCTAATGTGTGATCTTTATATTTTCAGTGACTTTTTTTTTCTCTCCTCCCCAATCTGTATTTGATAAAGCTTTCAGTAGATTTGTGGATTTTTGACACTTGGATTTTAGTTCTTTTATATGTAGCAGGAAATTTAATTTAATATCAAATGTAATCCATGAAATTTGAATTTAGTAGCTACAGGAATAAGTTTTTTATAAAGGTTTTCAGTAGATTTGGGGATTTTTTACACTTGGATTTCATATCTTTTATTGTAGCAGGAAATTTAATTTACTATCAAATGTAATCCGAGAAATTTGACTTTAGTAGCTACAGGAATCTGTTTTTTATAAAGGTTTTCAGTACATTTGTGGATTTTTGGCTCTTGGGTTTTAGTTATTTTATGGACAAGTCTTAACGTGTATGCATACATAAAAGTTCACAAGCAAAAACATTTCCGGTCGAATTCGATCATCTTATTCGAAACTTGTCTGTGTGCTGGGTTACTGGTTGTACGAACATTTGTTGGGGATTAAAATTTCTTTCATTTCCAAAACATGTTTACAAAAGAAAACAATGTATTGTGAATGTCAGAAGGGAATAATCACATTTTTATATCAAACTTATTGCTTAATGCAAGAGAAATTTTGTTTTTCGTTTTTATGAATTTACGCATTTTGTTTTTCAATAACCAAGAAAACGCAACTCTTGACTAATTTATTTTGTAAACAAATAACTATTTAACCTCACGCGACTAACACTTGAGTATTAATTATCGCCTACTCACTTTTAATGTTAAAAACGGATTCCTCATAACAAATATTGTATCCTTTGTGTAATTCTAAAAGACTATAACTAGCCGTCGAGGTTGAAATCAACTGTCAATAACCAGCAAAAGCATGTTGTTGTTATTTTGTTTATTAGATTAAAAATAAAACCGGAAGTTCACGATCACCCCAGTTAAAAAATGTATGCCTCATTAAGACTTGTCAATATGTAGCAGGAAATTCAATTTACTATCAAATGTTACTCTGAGAAATTTGACGTTAGTAGCTACAGGAATCTTTTTTTTATAAAGGTTTTCAGTAGATTTGTGCATTTTCGACACTTGGATTTTAGTTCTTTTATTGTACCAGGAAAATTTAATTCACTATCAAATGTAACTCCGAGAAATTTGACGTTAGTAGCTATAGGAATCTGTTTTTTTTATAAAGGGCTAGTTCAGGGTAGGGGTATTTTTGTGTATCTGACAGAAATGCACAAATTATATACAAAATAGACATACAAAACCCTGTAATAAAACACTGTAGCATTATAATCTTTCGAAAAATATTGACATTCTGTTTGCTTATTGTGCAATAATTTCTTAATATGTTACATTTTCTCTTGTCATTCTTACAACCTTTAACTAACTCATTAATTTTGGTTTAAATAAAACGAAACCAATTTTTTGTCTTTGTATTCCAGCCTACATATTTTGGATATTATTAGTAATCTACATCCACCAAAGCTACGACAACCATAGGGAATGTTTGGAGGATGCCGAATAAATAAAATACATCTGTACAACATCAAATACCACTGGTCTTGTTGCTTGATTGTTTTAAAATAGTTCAGTTTGTACCACTAAACTTACATTATTTTAATCGTAACTATGAGATAACATAAAAGTTTGTAACGCTTCTGTACTCACGTACCTCAAAGCTGGCAACGTGTGTAAACCACCAATTTTCTCTTTTCTTAGTACTCCGGCAGGCCAACACTTTGATGGCCGTCTTCTTTTATGGGTCAGACATTTAATTGTACTTGTGTGAGCCAACGAAACAGGGTGGGGGAGGGGGAAAATGTGAGAGAAGCAATCTGTCTCACCAAGCCCAGTGACTGGATTACCATTTTATAGTCTGGTATTTGTACTATTGAATAAGAACAATTGCCGCCTTGTTAGTTACCTGAGGTAAATTTCACGTATAGGTGACTGAATGCATGTTCCATTGAAGACCCTATCCACCTGTAGCGTATTAGCGATAGTCTATATATTTAATTACGGCTTTTTTAAACAGTTTATTTCTGTGTCACTCACTCCCCCCCCCCCCCAGTCCCATTCATACAGAACCGGAGACACTCTGCCGGATTTCTTTAAAGAGAAAATATAAATGAATTTGTAAAGCTATGTAGTATTTACTGTTTGTTTTAAACATTTTATAAACTATTCTGAAAAGTAATGTTTATGTTTTGTAAAGCTATTGCTGTAAGCCTGAACGCTGCTTCATAGAGTTTAATGATGAATTTATCCCAAGGGACACTTACTTTACTATCTAATGCAAACAATTTACTAAAATTATTCTTTAAACGAAATATGTTTATCCTTTATATAAGCCAGGCAAAACATTTCCTTTATACTAGTTTAACAAAATGTACGATTTCAGCATATCAATTTTTTCTTTAATAAAAATATTTTTATTATGAGTTAATGAGGCAAGCCAGGAAAGACCTTGCCCTAGAACTCACACTTGACGTTGCGACCTTCCCATGTACGGTTTGCCGACGTACCTTCCGATCAAATATAGGTCTCATTAGCCACTTCATAACCCATTGTACAGCCACGGCCACACCCCAAACTTCCTAGGACAAGAATGGTAATCGTCGATCACAACGGACGAATTATTACTACTATCTAAAATAGAAAAAAAAATATAATAATAACAATATTGTTCATTATGAGTTAATTATCTAAAATAGGAAACATATTTCCATCAAAATTATCATTAAGTTTGTTGAAACGTTGGCCTATATAATATCCTTTCTCTTATATAATATTTTAACTTTACAATGATATACTAAATAGAGATCATTAAATAATCATTAAGTTTGTCGAAACGTATATAATATCCTTTCTCTTATATAATATTTTAACTTCTCTGGAATGGAAAACGAAAAAAACACTCATGAAAATGGAGTGGCACTCCTAATGAACAGAGATTCATTCAAGAGTCTCCTGGAATGGGAGCATGTTTCAGACATAATTATTCGAGCAAAATTCCTGTCAAGATTCCAAAATGTTTACATCGTCATGTGCTCTGCTCCCACCAACCTTGCACCCGAAGAAGATTAATTTGCATTCTATGAACGACTTCAAAGTATAGTGGATACAATACACAAAAAAGATATACTGATTCTCATTGGAGATATGAATGCTAAAATAGGAAATGAAAACAAAGGGAGAGAGAAGACAATGGGCTTACACGGAATAAATGAAAATGGAGAGATGTTTGATAAATTCTGCACATTCAATGAACTATTATTATTATTATGTTCTATTATCAGTATAGTTTAGTAAATTCAGTTATCTTAGTTTTTCACAACTGACAAGATTAACACCGATAAACAAATCATTAAATCTAGACACACTAAAGGGCAAAGAGTGTTAATATTTGTAAGGAACAAATCTGAATAGAACATTAAAGCTATTAAAAAAATATTTTGCTTAATAAAAAAATGTTCATTGCAAAAACAGAAAAAAAAAAAAAAATAGTGTTATTATATCGATCTATGGTTGAAGTAAAAATAATAAATACAAGACGCAATAACAAAAATAATAATAAGATACCCTACAACAGGGGTCGGCAACCATTAAATAACAGTGTGCCAAAGTAGGATTTCTAATTCATTCAGCGTGCCAACTGCTTTAAAGTTATGCGGCTCTAGCAAGCAATTTCTTGTAGAAAAAACTTAAATTGCCCTTTTGGAGATATTTCGCTAGCCATGAACAAACGCTCTGCTTGCCAAGTGTGGCACGCGTTCCATAGATTGCCGACCCCTGGCCTAAAAGACGCAAGAAGAAAAAAAAATAATTAACATTGTTTTATTTTGAAAATACACAAGAGCTTGTTTGTTCATCACTCTGTGATTGTACTAATACTGCCCCTTGACTGTAAAGTGTAAAGCACACATTCAGGAAAGATAACAACAACAGAGCTAGAAATGCCTTCGAAGCCCCAGAGCAAACAACATAGAAGAAGACCCAAGCGAACACGAAGACGAAGCATATTGGATGAGACTGAGAAATGGAAATAGCGGGGAATAATGGAAGTGACTTGTTACGAATGTCGGTCATAGAGGAATGACCTACTAGGGCATTGACCTCTTAACAAGTGCGTATTAGAGTCCAAGGTTTGACCTTTCTGCTCTGAGGGCAGTTTAAATAAAATAATTCGTCCAACCCCGTGGAAATTGAAGATTAGATTCTGGATCGCAGTATCCTATTAGAGCCATGATTTGAAATGCGTATTAGGACCCTGTAGAATCTTCGATAATAGTTTTCTTTGTAAAGTCCCTACCTCCTTAAAGTTAGTTCAGTTTGAAAGTTTGTAGAGAAGTCGCTATATTGAAACTTGTATATTATATAAAAATTTTATGAAACTCTTATGTTGCCATCAGTTGATGCATTTATATAGTTTATCTTGAGTCTACAATTTAAATAAAATTGTTTATTCAACTACTGGAGTTGTTTGATCTATCATTGTTGAGAAAGGTGTTGAAGATAATTATACTGAATATAACTACATTACTGCATAGACCTGTCAGTCAAGGAACCCCTAGCTTGGGCTACAGATTAGCAGAATCTAGAGACTTCTAATAAAGATACAACTATATTCATAGAATCCGATTTAACGAGTCGTAATAATAGTCATCATAGAAATAGTCTATAACAGACTGGACAGAGTTCGTGGAGAGTGGCGTGCTTTTACAGAGGCCTTATGTTCCACAAGGTACCTAAGGACAGATGATGATGATGATGAATAAAGAACAGATAAAGAAATAAATTATTTAGAATGTAAAGCCTTATATAATATTACTACTTTACACTTTGCCCTTCTGTCCTCCAATATTTTTAAGTTTAACGGTTTAACTATGGGTGTTGGCAATATCCTAGTTTGCCGTGGTCACACAATCCCCTAGAATGCCGACCACATAAACTAGAGAACGCTGCTCACTGACCCTATGGATCAATTTTGTCAAACGGGATTACCTTGCCGACAGACTAAAAGTTTCTTCTTGTAGAAATCTGAATATCTTTCTGAGGGGTCATCCGCGTGCCATTGAAATTGCTCTGCGTGTCAAGACTGGAACGCGTCTGATATGTTGCCGTACCTTGCTTTAATCTTTATGAATTAAATGTCCTCTGCTGACAGCTTGTTGGCGTGTTTGTGTTTCTTTGTTATTCCAGCCACCATGTATCGCTATACAGCGATGGTGTAGTTTTCTACAATTGGATCGCACTTTGCCTTGCTAACAATTGCATTAGTTTCCACCCATAAATAATACAAACTAGCAAGATGAACACAAAAAGGACATGTCAAATGTAGTTTCCATAATTTATGTAATGTTTGTATTACCGTAAAATCATGTTGACTTTTGTAATAAATTGGTATCATTATTAATTTCATAAAAAATAACATTGCTGACGTTAACTTTTCTTGACCTCCCCCCGTCCCCAATGTACACAACTATCAAACTTTTTCAGACCCCCCCCTTTCCGTATTTTGTTGACGTAATTAATGGACGTTCTCTTTGTATGTTTTGTAATAACTGCCTATAAGGTTATGGAACATGTCGACGCCTGCGTGTAATTACCAACATCACAATGTGTAAACATGAAAAAGATAACATATCTAAAGGGTAACATTTAATACGACCCGTAGACGTTGGCTATGATCTCAAAAGAATGCAGAATTCATGAATTAATTGTTCATTATGGAAAGTATCCTGTCGGACCGAATCGATCCATTGGGCCGTTGAAGCAGCGTTCACCAGTTTCTGTGGCCCTCGGCATATCAGTTGATTGTGCGGCCAGCACTATGCACAGCCGCCTTTACTTTACCCCCTACTAAGGTCAGGTAACCACCAGAGCTGGGGTAGACCCAGGAACACCCTCCAGACCCAGGTAAGAAGCCTAGCATACACTAGGATTCGAACCCAGAACACGGCCACCGAAACAGAAGATTACGAGTCATCAAATAGAAGAAATATAAAAGCAAGCGGTTCATTTTATTATAGTCTTTGGTACATCTTATTATAGTCTTTGGTACATCTTATTATAGTCTTTGGTACATCTTATTATAGTCTTTGGTACATCTTATTATAGTCTTTGGTCCATCTTATGACTGTCTTAGGTCCATCTTATTATTGTCTTTGGTCAATCTTATTATAGTCTTTAGTCCATCTTATTATAGTCTTTATTTAGTCCATCTCATTATAGTATTTAGTACATTTTATTATAGTCTTTGGTCAATCTTATTATTGTCTTTGGTCAATCTTATTTTTTACTTTGGTCCATCTTGTTATTGTCTTTGGTCCATCTTATTATAGCCTTTGATCTGTCTTATTATAGTCTTTGGTCAAACTTATTATTGTCTTTGGTCCATCTTATTATTGTCTTTGGTCAATCTTATTATGGTCTTTGGTCCATCTTATTATAGTCTTTGGTCCATCTTATGATTGTCTTTGGTCCATATTATTATAGTCTTTGGTCAATCTTATTATAGTCTTTGGTCCATCGTATTACAGTCTTTGGTCCATCTTATTATAGTCTTTGGTCCATCTTATTATAGTCTTTGGTCAATCTTATTATAGTCTTTGGTCCATCGAATTACAGTCTTTGGTCCATCGTGTTATAGTCTTTGGTCCATCTTATTATAGTCTTTGGTCCATCTTATTATAGTCTTTAGTCCATCTTATTATAGTGTTAGTCCATCTTATTATAGTTTTTCGTCCATTTTATTATAGTCTTTGGTCAATCTTATTATTGTCTTTGGTCAATTTTATTATAGCCTTTGGTCCATCTTATTATTGTCTTTGGTCAATCTTATTATAGTCTTTGGTCCATCGTATTACAGTCTTTGGTCCATCGTGTTATAGTCTTTGGTCCATCTTATTATAGTCTTTGGTCCATCTTATTATAGTCTTTGGTCAATCTTATTATTGTCTTTGGTCAATTTTATTATAGCCTTTGGTCCATCTTATTATTGTCTTTGGTCAATCTTATTATAGTCTTTGGTCCATCGTATTACAGTCTTTGGTCCATCGTGTTATAGTCTTTGGTCCATCTTATTATAGTCTTTGGTCCATCTTATTATAGTCTTAGTCCATCTTATTATAGTCTTTGGCCCATCTTATTATAGTCTTTGGTCCATCTTATTATAGTCTTTAGCCCATCTTATTATGGTTTTTGGTCCATCTTATTATAGTCTTTGGTCCATCTTATTATAGTCTTTGGTCCATCTTATTATAGTCTTTGGTCCATCTTATTATAGTCTTTGGTCCATCTTATTATAGTCTTAGGTTACACTCACTAATTATTTTCTCTAACAGCCTGGTTGGCATTTCTCTATTGAATTTTTTACGAAAAGGAAATGAGAAATTATGTTGTTTTGGGGGGATGAGATTTTCAGTGATAGCCTATACATTTCAGAAAACGGAGTCCAAAACGTTAATCCCAAAAACACTTTTACAACAATCAAATTGGTAATACCACAGACTATAATATACATGGACCGCTTGCTTTAGTATTTTTGCTATATGATGACCTGAAACACTGATTTTCGGAATTCCCGATTCTAAATAAAGTAATTACTATACAGGAAATAAAGTTATTTAATTACAAGTTCCGTTATTATTATCACTATGATTTTCTCAATGAAAAATTAAAATCGAAAGTTGTACAGAGCGGAAACATTTACAGATCAATGTTGTGTGCGCACGGAAAAATAACATAAGCTCTAAAAATAGAGCAGGCGGTCCATCTTAATATAGTCAATGATAATAGGATTAATAGACCTTCAAGTATTCATTTTAAGACGAAAAAAAATAAAACGGAACTTTTTTGTCAATTACTTTATTTAGAATCGGGATTGCAAAGAAAGAAGATAATAGCATAAAAAACTAAAGCAAGCGGTCCATGTATATTATAGTCTATGTTGTTACAGTCAGTTGTACGTTCTTAAATTCAAGGTCATAACAAGATCTGTAGATATATTCATAAAGATCTTCCTTAATCAAATTAGAACAATTTATGTGTTGATAGGGTAGACAAATGTTTGTCCATTGACCTATATATAGAAAGTAGAACACTTTAAGCGCGGATAGATTACAGGAAACATTGGCCCGCAACACATATAGATGGAAAGATAGAAATATATCTACATTATTGACCCATACGCACCCTAAAGTTTTTTTCTTGGAAGGACCCCACTTTTTCGTCATTCAAAATGTATCACATATATATTTTTTTTTAAATAGTTCACATTTATTATTTATTAAAGATACCTTTGTTTTTTATTGAAAAGAGGCCACTTTTTTATCTTAAAAAAGTAAAATTAATGTACCTGGGATAACTAAACCAGCTTGATTTAGGAAAATAGTCACATAAATTACATTGTTAACAAAATGATATAATTATAGCGTAAGCTTAAATGTTGAAAGCGATATACATTTCTCGGGCACAGAATTTAATATTTTGGTCGACAATTACGAAGAGTGCATTTAATATGTACAGAGAAAAGCCGCTCTCCCTGCCCCCCCCCCCCTCCCTGGCTACGCTAATGCCTTAACACATATAAATGAAAGATAGAAACATCTCTACATCCATACGCATCCTGCAGTTTTAGAGATGTATCGCTGTTGCCGGCATATGCTTCAGGAATTATATCTTGACGCACTCAACATCGGGGTCTAATCAGATTGTCACGATTAGAACGTTAGCACTCACCCCTTGTTTAATGCAGCTGTTAAAGTTATTACTTACAATAAGATCAAATATTATCTAGAATAATCCATCTCTTTGTTCTTGGTTTTATAAAATGTGTGCAACTTATCAACTTGCTTTAACCCATCGCTCCAACTGCCACAATCAGTATCTAGAACAGGTATGTAAAAAAAATGTTTTTAGTTTTGTGTGTCACAAAGCCAGTGTTTGCCTTTGCAGAATTTTATGTTAAAGAACTAAACTTATTACATGTATGTTAAATTGTTTAACTTGTCCACGATACCGTCGTCACCAAAGAAGATCGGCTGGTCCTGCGAGTTAGTTCACCGGACTGGCAACAAAAACGGCCTGCGGGCTCTAGCCCTTGCAGCCGACCAATCTTTGCCCGCTCAGGCAGTAGTTTTAGGCCTAGTTTAACGTAACAGTCTGCTATCTAGAAGCAAGGTCGGTAAACTATTATGAATTTATTATGAAATATCTATTATGAATGATTGTGTCATGTAATAAGTAGCCTAGACTTTTAAGAAACGCTTTTTAAAAAACAACAACAATACTTTAAATTTATGTTTAAACTCTTAACCAAATCAAAGAATCATATCGCTGTATGTGTAGGATATAATGAAAATAAACTTATTTTTTATATGTGACATTTCTTTACACATAAAGTTATTGACGCCTACTAGTATCCGTCTAGTCTTGATTTTTTTTTTCGTTTTGTAAACTATTTCAAATTAAAAAATCTTTAAATTTCTTGCATATGAACACCCCAATTTATATAGTTTTAGGAAATAAAGACGCCTCCTGTGTAAAAAAATAAAAAGAATCCCTTCTGACCAAATTGATCATTGGGCCGGTGAAGCAGCGTTCACCAGTTAATACTACGATGTGTGGCCAGCACAATGCCCAGCCGCCGTTAGGCCTACTTTACCCCAAATAATGTCAGGTACCCAGGGCTGGGTAGACTCACGGACACCCTCGGGTCCAGGGATATCCTAGCCTCCAGATTTAAACCGATGACCTTTGGCTCGCCAGTTAAAATCGCTGACTCTCGGCCACCATGCCCCTTGCATATTAGAATTCAGAACTGTAACTTATTGTTGTATTATATACTTGTTATTGTTTAAACAAACACGTTACGGATAGAAACAATGTTTTTACGTATCTAAATTGGGCGTAATAGTGTAACACTTGCCAAAGATGTGTGTTATTGAAAAGAACTGCTTTTGAATGCGAAAACATGATAATTACCATGTGGGCTAGAGGCTTATAGGCTACGTGTAACGTTGAGACAGGGGATGACGTGGCCAACAGGTTGCAAGATGTCGCACGCCCAATCGGAGCGTGGATATGCTCCATGTAACGGTACTGTCCCTTAGACCACTACTCAGCACAACACTATTGTTATGTTTGTCTAAAGGCGTGATAGCCGAGCAATTCTTCAGCACTATTGAATTCGCTGTCCGATATTTATATTTGACGGACAACAGCTTCACTTATATGTTCTAGCATACACACGTGCACACCAGGAAAAACACTTCACAAAATACACTGTTTATATAAGAAGATGACTCCGTTTATTTGCACGAACAAGATACTTTTAATAATATTGCTAAACACTTATCACATAAAATATCTTGTTTCAATTCTCACTACTCATATAGATATATGGCTTTACATTAGTGTTGGTCTCACAACGATTATTACTCAGATCCGAACATAAAAGAACATCCGCTAATAGCGTTGCAGCGTCTTGAAAACTCGGATGTAGGCCTACTTTCAGACGCGCACAGTTTAAAGTCAGCTTGTCGAAAAAGGTAGATTAAAACTAAAAGGTAATCTGCAGACTTAAATCTATTGTCAGAAAAGTGGGACTAAGGAAAAGGCCCGCAAACTTGACCAATAAAAATCCAAGTACAGTGCTGACGTCAGCGTGGTTTTGACAATGTTGTGTAAGAACACGTGTCGTGCGGGGAAGGGTGGATGGGGTGTCGTTCGGGGTGGGGCTTCCGGTCACCACAGTCAGTCGGGAGAAAAAAGGAACAGTCCAGCACTGTAACACATTGGCTAATTCTCTATTGTTCTATGAAATCACAAGCAAGTCTCTGTGAGACCTATGTTTACACTAGCTCACAATAAGAGATAACGAGATGACCGCGGCCTCCTGTGGCTTATCTTCAAGGGGAGATTCATCGAAAGGTTTTTAGGTAGCGATTCAAACGGGCAAACCGCCCCCCCCCTCCACCTTTACCATGCAAAAGGGGTGTGGTGTGGAGGGCCATTTATAAAAAAAAATGGGATTTAACAAAGCGCATACACTACTGAGGTCGCACACTAATTAATGACCAGGCTAATAAGAAATCGCTTCGTCAAACTACGTACGGCCCAAAGTATTATCCCAGTCCGAGCTAAGCCCTCCCTCCGAACGCCCCCTCCCCCGAATACGGTAATCTATTATTCAGTTAAAGTGTTGTCCAATTTTTATATTATTATTTAAAACTGGTATCCGTGGCTGAACTTTTATGTTCAAGTTCGTTGGGGGGCCGCCATCCAAGACTATCATTTCAGTCCACTGAAACTTTGAAAGCCATAATAGAATAGATATTTCTTGAAAAATAATAGGAATAATAATAATAATAATAATAATAAAAAACTAGTAGGCCTAAGAATGAAAATAAAAAAAATAAAAAAAAATCAACAGAAAAATGTATAATTCCAACATTTTTTTGTAGAACAACTCAATTTATTAATAACATGTTTTTCTTGGTTTGTTAAGTGGGTGTTTTTCTACACAGAGTCAAGATGTTTCCATTTTTATTGATATTGGCTCTTTGTAGGCGACGGCCACAGAAACTGGTAAACAAGGTTTCAAAGGTTATTGAGCATAGATAAGCCAAAGATAAGCCCACATTAAGACTGATCTAATGCATGAGGGAAAACCCCTGATGCGCGACCGAGATATCTTTGCACAGACGAGAGAAAGAGAGAGGGAGAGAGAGACATATACCAACAAAGACGTCTGCCAAGTCCAGTTATCTTACATAACATTACAGACAACTTTTCTATAAAAAAGATTAGTGCGTCATACGTACATCCGTGGTCCGAGTTTAGTCTTGCAACTTTATTAAAGTTTTAAATGATGTTAAGTTACCAGTTTTCTTGAATTGTTCAGACAACCCATTTCATGTCCGAATGCCACTGGGGAAGAAATAATACTTTTATGGTTTTATTCTCGCATACGGGAAGAGGGAAGTTTTATTTTCCTAATGTTTTATTAGCATAGCAAGAGGCAGTTATTGGGTTGTATTTCTAAATAATAATTAGACTTTAATGCCTTTTGTATTAATACAACATTGTTCTTTCTGTCCTCTAGTGTTTCTAGGTTTAGCGATTTGAGTATTGGTGTTACTCTTTTCAGTTGTAAAAATTCGCTGGTTATGAAAGTTGCTGACTGACTGTCTGCTTGGCTTTCCGCTAGAATCTACGCTAGACTTTCCGCTAGACTGTCCGCTAGTCTGTCTGCTAGATAGTCTGATAGACTTTTTTTAGATTGTCTGCTAGATTATCTGATATAATATCTGCTAGACTTCCGCTAGATTGTCCGCTAGAATGTCCGATAATCGTCTGCTAGGCTGTCCGCAAGACTGTAAGCTAGACTGTCCGCAAGACTGTAAGCTAGACTGTCCGCAAGACTGTAAGCTAGACTGTCTACAAGACTGTAAGCTAGACTGTCCGAATGACTTTCCGATAGAATTTCCCCTAAACTGCTAGACTGTCTGCTAAATGGTCCACTAGACTGTCTGCTATAGTGTCTGCTAAACTGTCTGCTAGATTGTCTGCTAGATTGTCTGCTAAACTGTCCGCTAGATTGTCTGCTAGATTGTCTGCTAGATTGTCTGCTAAACTGTCTATTACCTAAAATATACACGAAGTGTAGTTCTGATGTTAAATGAAAATCGCTGTTTTCCGCTTGCTTTATTTTAAATGAGGCACATTTCTATTTTATTTGATATGGATAATTCGAATACCTTAAAATTGGTTTCACGTTTATGAAAAAAAAAACACTATTAGTAAGTATTAACTGGGGTCACATAAATTGACCAGGGGTCTGGCGGGCCAGGTATTGGCCCGCGGGCCGCCTGTTGCTCATCCTTGCTTTAGATGTATATTCTTATTACCTTTGCAAATTTTTGTTCTAATGTTATGTTGTTAATGCCTATCCCACCTACAATCAAGATTGTTCGCGACAGGCAGAAATAGGGTTAGAAAAACCAGAGATAAACATATAATATTATTATTTCACGCATACCGGTGATAATTATCACAAACAGGCACATGCGAAAATCGTCTTGAATTATATGCATTAAGAGATGTATCATTTATTGTCTAATAATTCTTATAACAGCGTTATCTTAATGTCAATGGGCCCGCAAGTTGTGTTAGAACTCCAGGTAGTGCGTAACACTTAGATGACAGATATATGATTGTCAGCATAATTTAAAATATAATATGTTAAGGAAATTCTAAACGCCACGTTGCCCCCTTACTAGACACATCTGTGGCAGGTTTAGAATATGTATGTACATCACTGTATTGTGTCTCTATATTAACTGCTAGACATCTCTACAATATTCAAACGTTCCATATTTTGATACAGTTTACATCTAAAGAATAAGGTAGGTTCATTTTTCAGTTTGCTACTTGGTGTTAAAGATCTAAGTTTAAAAAATTGGTAATAAATAATACTTTTTTTTTGGTTAAACACAGCTCCTTTTACACTGGGGTCTTAATTATTTTACAAGACATATGGTATTTTTTCTTGTCTTTAAAATTACACTCTATGCACAGTAGTTCCTGGTCTTAAGCGTAGGCTTTGTTGAAATACAATATTACCTCTTTATAAGTGTTGCAAGTGAAATATATAAACTTTATATATGATCATATAATTATTTATTATAACTTTTGACAGAGGGATTTTTACTAGGTTTTATATTGTCAGAAATATCATCCTTAAAGAAAAGTCCTACATTACAAAATGTAAAACTTTAGCTTTTTCACTAAATAAATTGTACATAATATATACGCTGCTAAAATGAAATAAAAAAGCTTTCAAATTATATAACAATATAATCATTAACAATAAGTATATAACAATAAAATCGTTTACAATAAGTATGCCTGCACTGTAACCGAGCGGCGGCGCTTTCAGTTGGCGTTTTAAATGTTCTGGGTTGGAACGCTAGTGAAGGCGAAGATTCGTTTCCGGGATAAGAGTGTCCCTGTGTCTAACCAGCTCTAATGATTAGCTTATATTATTATATATATTGGTTGGGGTAAAGTAAAGGCGGCTGGACATTTAGCTGGCCACACCTCCCCCTAGTATGCCCTAGCCGCAGAAACCTGTGAACGCTACTTTACCGGCCATATGAATCAATGTAGTCTGAAGGATACTTTACTTACGGAGTGTGTCTTCCTTTAGTATAGCTTAGTAAAATAATATTTTGTAACATTTTATAAGGATACTGTATCTATTCGATTTAGTTACACACACATATTTCATATATAAAACAAAGCAATAGTTTGCGTTGATTTTTGTTTGTTAACTATACATATTTTGTTTTCAATTTTTATCTTTAGAAAAAAAAAATATTTCTTGTGAACCAACACCATGTTAATGAAAATTGTTTGTGTGTTTTGTTGTATTGCTATGATCTCCGTTTCATCTCAGTCGGTAAGTTTTGTTTTGCATATCTCAATAGTTGATCTCATTAAACGTATTTGTGAAATACAAACTGAAACAACTGATAAAGATGTGATAAAACAAGATAACAATACGGAGGTCGATGTGTCAATGCTAGCCCAACAATTTATTGAAATGTGGTAATGATACAAACGTTTAAGAATTGTTGCAACAGAGCGTTCCATATTTACACTGGTACTCATGATATACTAAGAACTTTAAATATTCATGCTTGTTGCTAAGATGCTAAATCATAAAATAGATGATAAATAAAGTATGCTATAAAGTATGATATAATGATAAATTGTCAAAGGGATATAATCAATATTATTGAGTCAACTCTTAAGAAGCATTAGTTGTCTCCCTTTTATTTGATGAAGTAAAATTCATGATTGTAATGATATTTCCATGATTGTATTGTCATGATTGTCCGTGTTTCTAAATGCGCATTAGCTGTAGTTTAAATTACGCAGTCATATTGTATTCTTGCTTAGCACGAGAATATTGGATAAGAAGTAATTTTGAAAGATAGATTAACCACATGTTTTTACTAGATATAATGAGTTAACTTTTGGATTTTGAGAAATAAGGATGTGTATGAATTATGGTGTGATTTTAATAAAATATAGAAAAGCCCGGGAAGTTTATCATGGTTCAGTGCTATAGGATAATCCATGAATATATCATTACTGTATTGACATATGTTCTAAGCAACGGTTTACGATGCGGGTTACCTGATAAATCAACAATTTCTGAATTTGCTGCCTTGTTTTAGTTCAAATTTTCGAAAATATGAAAAATAACTCCGATTCTATATATTATAAGTGTCATAGCTGTTCCAGAGACTGACATTCAAGAATTGTTCAGTTACAGCAGATTCTAAACCAAATAGACGAAATGGACTATACTCCGAAATAAAATTATACAAGCTGATATAGTGTCTTCCGTGACAGAAGGCGCATATTATGCAGATGTGTACCTTAGCTTTTTTTATTATTTCGAGAATCAATCTGAATGCACCCACAAAGAATATATATATTTATATACTTTATATATCATTGTTCCTTTGTACACATTGTAGTTAGCTCAGTTTTGTCTTTTAGAATTATAAAATGAAACCAAAAAAAAATGGTAAAATGTTGTAAGGTTCACTAACTTTATTTCGTTCTCCTTCAGTGCGCACAAAAAGACGAAATATGTTCGGATAGCAGACCATGTTGCATAGATGACTCTAACCCACTAGTTTGCCGGTGGGGTTTGAATGAACACCATCAATACTGCTTTGTAAGTAGGCTATAACGTTACATTTGTGTGTGTATTAGTACCACTGATCTCTAAAAATAATGGATTAGGCTCGGAAGTAACATTCTTGAGTACATTTCCGCCATTTTGTTTATACTGTCACTGATCAATATATATATAATTACCGTGAGTTTGTTTATTTATTTAGATGTTTGTTTCTGCTCTATATTCTCCTAAGCCGTTTGACTAATCGGGTTAAAAGTTAAATGTATAAATTGGAAACGTCCTCCAAAATAAAGTTTTATTTTTTTTAACAATATTGCTTTATTCGTTAATTTCTTTCTTTAAATAAACTTAGACCTATTACTAATCACCGTATGTTAAGGTTATACAATGGGTGCTGTTTCCAGATTATGTCCCTTTGAAATTCTTTAAATTTAGTGTGTGTTCGGGACCGGGTTTTTCCGTACTGCGAAATATTGCTGTCTATGTTTTTTTATTATTAACTTTTTTATTGTTTGGTATTTGTTTTCTTTTGATCGTATTATTGTTAGTTTTATATTATTAATAAGAAGTCAGAAGCTTGACATCAACAATCCATTTGCATGTTGTGTAAAATGGCAGCAACATATATTCCGTTCCGATCTATTTATAGATCAGTGGCACAGTAATTTTAGACACAATTTTGTTTATATCGGTAAGTGCAGTGGAAATTTTTAGTTTTTCCTTTCTTCTATAGATCAGTGCTTTTCTTCAATTTGCTCAAACCAATTTATTAAGAAGGCGCAATCCATTCTTTTTATAGATCAGTGATTAGTACACCAATGAATATTGACCATATGTAAGCAAATAGTATTATATATTAGATATGTCAGTAAAATAATATAAAATATAAGACATTTTAAATCCAATAATACCTGAATAAAATTTCATAAAATTGTTACTCTTTTTTAAAGTCCTTTATTAAGTGCATACACTGATTTTGACATCTATCTCTCTGTCTAAATATTTATTATTTATGTATTTAACTTATAATCGACATGGTCTTTACCATCAGATGTCTGCTTAAACATTGTTATGAATATAATATACCAGTACATCAGCTCTATATTAAACACTGGAATTCTTTGGAATTCCTAATAAGCTAACTAGACTAATAGACATGGCCCTTTATAGATCTAGGAGTTAATTCAAGCCCAGTTTGAGTACTTGCATAAATTCCTAATTCATCAAGGACTCAGACAGGGATACTCACTATCGTGAATAATATTTAACTTAGTATTAGAGAGAGTTTTAAGAAGCATTAAGGTAGACACTAGAGGGACGAAAGCAGAAAAGTTCAATAGAGAAGCCCCCAGAATACAGTGGAACTATATACAGCCAACATCTGCAGTACCCAGTGAATGCTGATGATAGATCCTTACTTGGAAATAATACTAAAAAGCCTTACATAGATGGAAGATTCTTCCTAGCTGGCAAAACTTGAGATCAATGACCACAAAAAAGTATATGCTACTGATGAGGGATGATACAACGGAAGAAGAAAAGAAAGACTACATAACCAAGGATCTCAGATTTCAAAGAATAGCTGCAGGAAATCTTGCCTACTTCAGCCTTCAAAATATATTACGTAAAACATAATCTAAAATATAACAAAAACTTGATATACAAAACAATATTAAAACAGATGGTTATGCATAGCAATGAAACATGGACAATGACATAATACACTTAGACCCTGCTTAATACATGTTAAATGTGACATTAACAATACATCGTTTTAATTTTAATACATGTTAAATGTGACATTCACAATACATCGTTTTAATACATGTTAAATGTGACATTCACAATACATCGTTTTGTTTTGGCCTCATCTTTTGAAAATGAAATACAATTTGATCCTCTAAATCTTTTTGTACAACCAGTAACGCGGCACAAAGACATGTTTTGAATAATATGATCGAATGGGACCGGAAATGTTTTAGTCTTTGTCTTTTTGCATAATCGTTAAAGGCCTTTCTTAACCGGGCCAAACCCTAGGTTCGCTAACCAGATCGTCGATCCTACCCGAACCGTTCTCCGTATTAACCTGCCGATCTTGGGTTGGCGATCTCGGGTTGGAATGGATCGCGAACCATGGTTGGAGGTTTGCACGTCGTGTTGAGCAAACCTAGGCTGAACATGGTACTCTTTTGAGCAGAAAGGCGCAGAAAGGCGAGAATGCATAGTTGCGGTAATCAACATGGCGGAACTGTACTTAAACAATGATGAGACCAGTGCATTCATTACTATGTGGGAGCAGTTCCCACAATTTTGAAACCCATAAGATTAAAAATACAAGAACCGAGAGGCAAGAAATATAGCCCTCCAGCAAATATTACATAATGTAAAGTTGCCTTGCGTTTGCGTCAAAAGTAGGATCGGCCTAGTTAAGATAGCAAACCCCGATCTGCGATCTCGCATAAAGGTTCAGGGTTTGTATTCGTACACGTGACTATGGTTTGCAAACTAGATCGCCGATCTCAGGTTCGGCCCGGTTAAGAAAGGCCTTAAGACTTGTCAATGAGACTCGTAAGAGCTTGAAAAAACTAGTTTGGATTTATTTTATCTCGCCCATTCACATCCTCGTACAGCTTACCTTAATTGATAATAGTTTGGTATATTTAAGGACATAAAATATAAAAGCAAATTTTAGGAATATTGTCACAAATTATATACAAAATAGACATATTGTAATAAAACACTGTAACATTATAATCTTTCGAAAAGTATTGACATTCTGTTTGCTCATTGTGCATTAATTTCTTAATATGTTACATCATCTCTAGACATTCTTACAGACTTGACCTAATCCATTAATTTTGGTTTCAATAAAGCAAAACCGATTTCTTTTCTTTGTAATCCAGCCTAAACTGTGGACGTGGTATGATTAAACTACACCCATTAAAGAGACGACAACCGTAGGGAATGTTTGGAGGATGCCGAAGAAGTAAAATACATCTGTACAACATCAAATACCACTGATCTTGTTGCTTGATTGTTTTAAAATAGTTCAGTTTGTACCATTAAATTTACATTTTTTTAAATCATAACTATGAGATAACATAAAAGTTTGTAACGCTTCTGTACCCACGTACCTCAAAGCTGGCAACGTGTGTAAAGCACAAATTTTCTCTTTTCATAGTACACTGGGGGACCAACGCTTTGATGGACGTCTCCTTTTGCGCGTCAAACATTTAATTGTACTTGCGTGAGCCAACGAAACACAGTGGGGGAGTGGGGAAGATGTGAGAGAAACAATCCGTCTCGCCAAGCCCAGTGACTGGATGACCATGTTTATAGTCTGGTATTTGTGCTATTGAATAAGAAAAACTGCCGCCCAGTTGGTTACTTGAGGTAAATTTCACGTGAAGGGACTGAATGCATGTGTCTGTGGAGAAGGTATCCTACTGTAGCGAATTAGCAATAGTCTATATATTTAATTACGTTGTTTTTTCAAACAGTTTATTTCTGTGTCACTCACTCCCCCCCCCCCCCCCCCCATTCATACAGAACAAAAGACACTCTGCTGGTTTTCTTTAAAGAGACAATATAAATGAATTTGTAAAGCTATGTAGTATTTACTGTTTGTCTTAAACATTTTATAAACTCTTCTGAAAAGTAATGTTTATGTTTTGTAAAGATATTGCTGTAAGGCTAAACGCTGCTTCACAGAGTTTAATGATGAATTATTTGGTCCCATGGGACACTTACTTTACTATTGAATGCAAACAATTTACTAAAATTATTATTTAAACGAAATATTTTTAACATTTAGGCCTATAATAGCCCAGCAAAATATTTCCTATTTACTAGTTTAACAAAATGTACGATTTTAGCATATTAATTTTTTTCTTTAATAAAAATATATTTTTAATTATGAGTTAATGAGGCAAGCCAGGATAGACTGTGCCCTAGAGCTCACTATAGCCACTTGAGAACCTATTGTACAGCCACACCCCAAACTTCCTAGGATTACAAGAATGGTCATCGTCGATCAAGACGGACGAAATACTAGTACTATCTAAAATAGAAAAATAAATATAATAATAAAAAATATTGTTAATTATGAGTTAATTATCTAAAATAGAAAACATATTTCCATCAAAATTATCCATAAGTTTGTCGAAACGTAAATAATATCCTTTCTTTTATATACTATTTTAACTTTACGATGATATACTAAAAAGAGAGATATGTTAAACTAGAATAAACTATTATGAAAAGCATGAACAAACTAATTGAATAATTATCTGCACTTCCTTAAAAAAAAACGTATTACAAAAGAACAATTTTAAAATCATTTTTGAAAAGTATATGTGAGCAGGGCCGGCTCTAGGGTTTTAGGCGCCCTAGGCGAAAACAAAATGTGCACCCTCATTAAAATGCCTTCGGTGGAGTCTGCCGATTATGGAACTTCGAACATGTGTTTTATGTTAATAATTGTTATAGCCCAACAAATAATTGTATTTTTGATCGATGACTGTGAAATGTAAATAAAACAGTTGAATGAAAAGTAACAGTGGCTTTGCATAATAGATTAATAATTAGAAATCTAAATTATTATTAGAAAATTAACATAACACACATATTACATATATGGGTTAATATTTTTCTACCTGCGTTATGTACAGTTCTTTTAATAACAAACCGAAACTCACAGTTAGATTATATATATTTTTATGTTTTTATAACACTTAAAAAAATACACAAAGACTGCTTGATACTGCTTAATATAGGATTATTGTTTTCTTAACTACGCTCCAGAACTTTTAAATACTGATGACCAGTATTTATACTACGGTACTAAAGACTAAAACCCTAATGGTACTTTTCTTGCTTTCTGCTTAGAAAATTCTTGTATGAGGGCTTTTGAGTCTAACAGTCACTTTCTCAATTTCAATAGAAATTGTCGCCTGACCCGCAAGTCTCATCCAACAACTCTACCAGAGGTCATCAGCTCAACTTGCGTGTTTCACACGCACACACCGAAGTTTACAAATATTCATTTTTTTCCTTTAGCCATTAGACTGTGAAATTCACTTGACCAAACCTCCATCACTGCCCCTCTCTGTTCCGACTTTCAAATCACCACTGAAGAGTTCGACTGCATACAGTGGAAAATACTAGTCAATGAGAGTCCGTCGTTAATTTAAAACTCTTGCTTGTTTGCTATTCTTCTTCTTCTACTGCAGTGGTTCCCAAACTTTTTTAGGCTGCGACCCCTTTATACAGTTTTTCATGCTTTGGCGACACCCCTTCCCCCAAATAAAATAAAATATAATAATAATAATAAATAATTTCGTCCCTACTTTATTACTGAATTTTGCGACTTTTATGAATTATAATGTAAATATAATAAAATGATATGCATGATGTATTGTTACAAATTGAACCTAATTAAAGCATTATAGTGATTAATCATTTAAAAAAAAAAACAACATAAAACTAAACGTAATTAAATATTGCAAGATACCGATATAGGCTTAGGCCCTATATTTAAATTATAAACATGAACATCAGCTATTGTGATGTTTGATATTGCGTATTTCTCATCGGTTCAGAAATTCTCGGGACAGTCTTTGCAAGAGCACAACTAAGCACTTCATCTCCAACAATAGCCTAAGTATACTGTCTTTAGAGTTTAGACTTGATAACCAACAAGGTGGACAAGCATGTTTACTAAGATATTTAGTTGCAAATGGAAGAAAATGGCGCGGCACAATCTCAGTCAAAATAGTTTATGACTGCAAACATTTGATCCATAATTTTGTACCTGGCATTATAGAGAAATCAGTTCTCTCTGCATCGTTGTTAATACGCTCAATGAACTCCTCTGTGTTTTCTTAGGAACGTCATCTTCAATTTTGAATATGGATGGGCTTCTGGCAAGAACATAGATATGTGGGGTCAGGTAAATTTAAAAATTACCATGAAATTTCGGCTGCAAGCACGTGAAAGTATTATTTTACAGAATTTAACATCGTAATCATTTTGTCTGCTTAAATGTCATATTTTTCAAAGGAAGCAGATAAAGTAGACCATGAGCCGCATGAGGAAAAAAAAGTGCTGGTTCCTAAATTTCAGTATTGATCTTACAAATAATCTTACAAAGATAAACTCTTATGGGCGCCAGCGCAATAACTGCTCTCTCTCTCTCTCACACACACACATACACACACACCCTCTTTGTGGGGCCTGAAGTAGACAGCATATACATTTCAATTTCATCCAATTTTGATGCAAAGGCTAAAGTTTCATTTGAAATGATCGGATCTTTTTAGATAAATTAAGGCAGGTTACCTTTTCCTCCTTGCAGTAATAAAGTTAACTCATTCAAGAAGACAATGATGTCAACCAAGTAAGTTATTGTCTGCAGTAGGCCTACACTTTATCACCGAAAAGTGCTTTGAAGAGCTCTCTTCCTTTCTGATATAAAATATAAAAAAATCTAGTTCACAGTGAAGCTAAAAAAACACATTTTAATTTCTCTCGACAATCATCTCACAAGTGTGAAATAGCAAGCATTGTTCGGAACATCATACTCGTTGCACAATTGCGTTAACAGTCGACTGTTATGGAGCTTTTTATTACTTCTTTTAACTGGTATGAATGGCAATGTCTTCGTTGCTAATATTTGCCCATATATCACACAGTGAGCTCCGATTACTTTTGGTCACTAATTATGTTGAAATCCAGACCGAACAGAATGTACACTAAATTAAAAATATTCAAGTGTCGGTCGTTTTATCGCCAATACTACTGCTTTTAACACAATGGCTGCTTTTAACAGAGAAGAAGCTTTTTAACACAACTCTCTACACACGTGTTACTGGTTCGCCGACGTGCATTATGGTGCCAACCTTGTCACATACACCTGTACTAATGTCATTACGCCAAGTAGCCTACACGTAGTATGCGGATGTAGGCCTGTCTGCATGTCGGCGGACTCACCTAGAGACGGAAAAAGTTCGACTCCTAAGACCATCGAAAACATACGTTTTCCAAAGGTCTTTGGCGACCCCGCGAAATGGTCATTCGACCCCTAAGGAGTTCGCGACCCACAGTTTGGGAACCGCTGATGTAGACGGAAACACGATACAAGTCCGACTGACTGAGCGAGCTTGGCGCTCGTATTAAAAAAAAAGGGGAGGGGGGGGCGCTGTGTAGTTGTGTCCCTTTAGCAAGCTTTTCTTAAAACTATATGGGTAGTGAAGTCCGAACTAAATCCCACTGTGTATAGCCGAACTCTTACCTCCCTGCAAACTAGGCTAAAGCCGATGTCTTCCTGCAGAGGTGTATAGTTGCCATGTACAGTGTATAGTAAATATAGGCCTATATTGAAAGGAAAATAAACATGTATATCAGTTCAAATCCTCGTGTGCTATTAGGGTAGTCACTGTACAACACACTGTTATATAAAACAAAATGTTTAATAAAAAAATCAACAGAACAGACAAATGTGTTTCTATAAATGATAAGTGTATTGTTCTAAAACAATTGAATGTAGACATATATTATAATACTATTTACAAATCAAAACATAAATTATAAATTTAGTGTATTGAAAATAACACATGACATATTGAGACAGAATATCTGCATGACTTTTTCTTTTTATAGATTCATCATTATACCATAGCTTAACTAGCAATAATACATGGGACACATTAATTTAAAGTTTAAAAATGATCACACAATCATCTATGAATTCTAAGCAATACAGAAGATAAATGGGGGGATGGCGGCCGAGCATACAGCTGGCAAAATAAAGATCCTGGTGGAGGCTAGGAATTTTTTCCCGGGTCTGGAGGGTGTCAATGAGTCTACCCAGCTCTGATGGGTACCTGGCCTTAGTTGGAGTAAATTAAAGACGACTGTGCATAGTGCTGGCCACACAATCACCTAGTATGCCATGGCCACATAAATTGGTGAGCGCAGCTTCACCCGCACTATGGATCAATTTGGTCCGTCGGGATACTACTTTTTACAGAAGATAAATACCTTTAACTCATTCCCTATGCAAGAGTAAATTCAATTCATATAAGTTTTTTCTTCTCTTCAAGTAGCAATATAGCATAAAATGGGTTGCCTGCACTAATCAGTAAAAAGAAAAACAAATCTCTATCTTTGAACTCTTTAACTCAACATGAAAGAACTAGACACAGACCAGAAGTAATAATCTTCTCCCAGTTAAAGGATTGTCAGTAAAATACAAGGTTAGGTGTGTCAGCCAAATATGTTAAAGTAAGGGTTTGGAAGAAAAACCAACTGTCCAAACACTCAATGAAAAAAAGCATTATAAAATTTACACCTTCCATAAAAATAACAATAAAATAATAATTTTAATACTTTGTATTACAATTAGAAAACTATAGACTACTGTACAGCATCAAATAAAAAATAAAGAATGTTCTTTAACTATTCTATAGGTCTACTATTGACCTGAATGTTTTTGAGCAAACCCTCCATTTAAACCTTTTTTCCTAAGCCGTTAATGCTCACAAGTCTTCTTACAGCCCCAATTAGTGTGTCAATAGCTTTATTCACACAACAAATGTTTGTGCAGCTTTTTCTTTATAAGTTTCAATAGTGAAATGGAATTAAACAAAAAATACAACAATGAATGAAAGTGATGTTTTTCCATTCAATCAAAGAAGAAGTTAGATCTATGTGATTAAAACAAAGTTCTCCGGTAGTTTGTAGTTTCTCTCTATTTACACACATACACATATATACAGTATGGGGTACAGTGGCCGAGCGGCAACGCGTTAGACTGACGCACTAAAAAGTCCTGAAATCGAATCCTAGTGAAGATTAGTTTTTTTTTTAACTCGACTCGAGGGTGTCCCTGAGTCTACCCAGCTCTGATGGGTACTTGACTTCACTTGGGGTAAAGTAAAGACATTTTTTATCACATCTTGATGACAATTACATTTCATCTCCTTAAAGAACACACAGGAATACACAGATAAATTTGATTTTGATTCCTGAATACACTTCATATTTTTTTAAAAAAAGAAAACAACAACTGAATAACAAAACACAATTGAAACAAATAAACAAAAATTTTTCCAAATTCAGTTTGTGATAAAATATGGAACAAAAAAATTAAAATATCAAGTTGAGATATCAGGAATATAATATAAAGATATTATTTTATAAAACCTTACTAATCTAACAAAGAAAAGTTATCTGAAAAAAAATGATATCTGAAAAAAAAATGATATCTGAAAAAAAAATTATATCTGAAAAAAAAATGATATCTGAAAAAAAAAATGATATCTGAAAAAAAAATGATATCTGAAAAAAAATTTTTTTTTTATCCTGATACGCGTTTGTATTAAAACATTATTAAAACAAAATATTTATCTATTCACAATTAAGTGAACAAAGGAAAAATAAAAAAAAATAAAAGATTTAAGCCTTCTCCCACAGACCTACTTTCTTGCTATGCATACCTTCATTACCGGCAATAATTTTATTAATTACTCCCCACGGCCCAGACTTTATTTTAGAATGGCTAAAACATCGATAGGGTTCCGAAATAAAATTTTTACTTTAAAAAAAATACAAGTAATAATAACATGGAGAGAGTACATTGTTTTAAATTTAATAACATATCTTATTAGAATAATCTAATTCTTAAAATAATTCGTAATATCAATTCATATGAAAAAAGTTTTATCAACACCTAAGCACACAAAAGCGGAAAGTAAATAGCTATCGGCCATTAGACCCACACTTTCAATTTCACAGCAAAACTTTAAAACATGGCTCAATTTTCATTACTTAAAAAGCGAAATAAAATTATACTATTCTGCAATCGAATATACATTCTGCCCAAGACTATGGTGAAAGGTCAGATCCTTATTTTATTAAATAGACACCCTTCATTCAGCAAAATAACCGAGCCAGAGTGAATTACGTCGGCTACTGAAAATATACGCACTTAGGGCGGGAAAATTAGGTTGATGGATATATACGTGCCTGAGGGGCTGTAAGGGTTAACTGTTTCTGAGAGTTGAATTTTTGGTTTTATTATATTTATTTTGTATATAGAGTTTGAAGGGTGAGGTGAGTGTAATAACAGATTCTTTGTGTTCCACTCATGTAAGTTATATGGGCTCAATAATGCTGTTACATTGCAATATTAGAATTCATCAACATTGAGTTCTACACGTCAAGTGCATACATCATGATGATCAATACATTGATTGTAATAAAAATATCTGGGAAAAAAACAATAGATTTGATGTGAAAAAAAAAATTTATAAAGAGAAGACAGCAATATGTTTAAAACTACAAAATGAACTTTAACATAACTTACTCATTGAATAGTCCAATTGATAAAGGTTCTAAGTCAATTTAAAAAAAAAAAAAAGAACTATTTCAGTCTCTTAGAACATGTTTTAATTTAAATGATGATCTTTACTACAGCCTTCTCAAAGTCATCAATCTAATAACAGACCAAAGCAGCGATCACCAGTTTCTGTGGCCACTGCATACTAAAGAGATTGTGTAACCAGCGCCATGCCCAGCTGACTTTTACTTTACCCCAACTAATGTCATTTACCCATCAGAGCCGAGAATACTCAAATGACACCCTCCAGATACGGGTACAAATACTAGCCTTCAAATAATGCTAAATTGTCACATAAAAAGTCGATTTCTGCACAAAAAACAACAACATCTTATTATTGACTTAGCACTTTTTGCAAGAGGACTGACAACTAAAATACTAGTAATAGTGAAAATCAATAAAACAATGTTCAATAATTGTTTGTTAAAACAACATCAGTCAACACAAATACCATCAGCTAATTATTGGGTAACACATCCCATGTTTTGTAATTTACATGCATTGATTCATAACCGTGACACAATTGATTTGAGGTGTAATCAGTTTAGATGTAGCCAATTTAATGTAGCAATATAAGTTAATGAATGGTACATCTAATGTGTCATAATTTACTAGCAATGGCTCTAATCATGACAAATTCCATTCATTTAATAAATCCTGTATGATGAAATCAGTTATTATGCAGGTAATTTTCTAATTGGAAAGGACCTGCACCCTTAACACATTGTGTATAAAGAACAATGAAACAGAAAGGTTTCTCCCAAATCAAGACAAGAAAAAAACATTATTATATTTCTTGCTACACAAGTGAATGTTATCCAAGTCAACAAAAGCTTCAGCTGATATCATCGGATGTATGGTAAGCAGTTTTTCTCATTAATTTCTTATTCTATTCTTTTTTATCAAACTTTTTTTTATCTAAGCTATCATTATTTTATTTTGAATAACATGTGGATTTTTTTGTTTTCATTGAGAGAAATATCATTAAATGGTTTGTTTTCTTTGTGTGTGTGTGTAATAGTGATAATGAATAATGATATCAGGCTTCATATTTTGTGACTTTAGAACGGGTAATAATATTGCCGTACTAAATGCATGCCACATTAAAAAAGGATGCATTTTAGTAAAATGAATGTTCAATTCATTTCAGAATGTATTTCAAAGCATTTATTTATTAATTTATTTGGGTCTGTTTTGGAATGTTAATTAATGGTAGCGACGAAGGCTTCGGTTATAGCGTAGGCCTTAGCTGAATCTTTCTGTACCGGTAAGTTATATTGTTTTCACTTTTTGTTAAAGAAATCAATATTTATATAATAGGGTACACCATGTATGGCTTTTTGGGGGATCATTGCATCAATGAAGATTTGCCAGGGCCCAGAACAAATGCCCCACTATTTTTTTTTAAATTTATCTCCAACTGATTAGCAAAAAAAAAAAGCTGACCAACACAGACACCAGTTGAATCTTCACTCTGGGACTAACTTTTGTGTGTGCCATGAAACTGAAGTTTTGATTTATCTTTCCATTTGACAAAGGAATTAAAAAAAGAAAAAAAAAATGACCCCAAAAAAATAAATTTTCACATGTAAATGTTCAAATAATTTAAAATTGTATCACAACTGAGGCGTGGAATAAAATATTGATTAATATATAATAGGGACCTTTTCATTTTAAGTAGCATTATGAACAGTGTATACAAGCCAATGTTTCTTATGTGATATCAGCTTATTTCATAGGGCAATGTAAAATTTGATTTTTGGAATGACAACAAAATTTTAAATTTAAAAAAAAATCAAATTGATTATCCAATATGAAATGGCACATAGCCATTGAAAATATTTAAACAATGTTACGTATTATGGCACAAAGTCAATTTGTTTCACTAAAATTTCATTTATCTTATAAAACTAAAAGTTCGTGAGAGCAAAGCAATTGAAGAACAAGCCTGGCGGCAGAGTGTAAAATTTAAGAACTGTAACCTTTCATCCAAGAAAAAACAACAGATATATATGTTCATCGTTGAACTACGGTTTAATTTAAATATTACTGTATATACTTGCATATAAGTCTGACCGGTGTATAGAAGTCGCAACCCTTAGTTCGAACATCTCTAGGCCTCTGCTCCAGCTAATGTGTAGGAGTCTAACATGCAGATTAAAGGCGCAAAGTGATTGGGGCCCAGAGTTCCCGGAAATGCTTACTTAGCACGACAAGTACATAGACCGATGGCAGTGATACAGGTCTTAAAAGAAAGTCGAGTCAAAAACACTCCAAAATCCCCTTTAGTTAAGACTTATCCGAAATATATTTTGAACTTGACTTGCAGATAGGGTCTGTGAAATGTTTTAGTTAAAAAAAATGTGAGACCTATACTCAAGTATATATACAGTACCTAAGTTCGTAGTCATCATTGAAACTAGGCAAGTAAAAAAAATAATAACTCTGATAACCAATCAATCAACAGACAAAAGTGGATTGTGATTTATGTTGGTTAGTTTTTCCATTTTGATATGAATTTCATAACAATACGTTTGGAGCAAATTTCACGTACTCCAACTTTTGTTCTGTTTCTTTCCTGTGCACATAAACATAATACTTTAGTACTGTGTCACTGTGTCAGGGAAACTTGGAAAAACGGAATGTACAAAAGGAATATGTCAAGCGGCAGTATAAAGGAATGCTGGGATATATACAAAATGTGGATCAGAATACAAAGTAATTTAATATAATATAATATTGGAAATATCCTGGAATATTGTTGGGGAAGGGGGGGGGTATGATCACAACTTAAGAGTGAACCATAGTATATATAATAATAAAAATAGTTTTTTATCAGAAGTTGTATAGGCTGAGTGTATATACAGTCAGAAAATATTCTCACATCTTGCTTGGGGGAAAAATATAGAGAAGCAAGCAAATACAAAATCACAACCATGACATATATATATATAGTTAATGGCATCCACAAAGTTACCCATGATGCAATAAACTATAAATAATAAATGATTTCATCATAAAGTGAACATTTGAATGGGAGAAAAAGCAAACCAATCACGTTTTGTTAAAGTCTTTGGCAACAAAATCTGAACACATCCTATGCATTTATTTAGACCTCGTAAGTTATTTCTAAGTTTTAAAACTTGTGTGTGATGTCCCAAATTTCCTGGTACTTAGTTTATCCAACTACGAGGTACATTGTGGTGAAGATATGGAGATAAACAAACTGGGTGGACAGAAAACAAAATGAGTTCAAGCAACGGTGACAGACCCTGAACTCTTCACAGCTCCACAGTTACACAGCTCCACAGTCATGACTTCACAGCTCCTCAGTCACGGCTTCACAGCTCCACCGTCACGACTTCACATTCACTAATTAATCTACATGGGGGAATAAAACATCACCACTGAGCTCCGCCTTGAAAGTCTTGAGAGTTACCTCCTCCCAAACGGTTGAAGCATCACAAAGAAGTTTTTTTTCAGATCCAGAATACGCGAGCACCGAGCAGAAAATCCTTGAGATGAGTCGCACAACAGGGTCCGCATCGTGCTGAGCAGTCCTTCTTCAGCAGTCAGCGTCTGCCAGAACCCAGCGCTGGATGGAGTGAATTAGGGACTCCACCCACCTGGAATAGACACAAGACAATTAATGTTTAGTGGTTCTGAACCCCAATAACACAATAGGAAAAATCAAAACCATTTAGCATCCCAATAAAACACAAGGAAGAAAAAACTACAGAGTTTTTGTAGTCAGAACATGTTGGGCACCGGGCACAACCAGAAGATGTATCTTCCCACATATGCCCAAACCAGATAAAAATGACCATATAAATGCCCCACAGAGGCAAGATCAAGTGACCATCTTTCGCCTGCGCACAGGACACGCACATCTAAACTCACACCTAGAACGCATCAAAATAAAACAGAGGCCCATCACCTTTTTGACTGTCCGGCACTACAGGACATAAAAAAATGTCTACCTCCCAAAAACACCAAATCTCTCAAACACTCTATATTCCAACTACGAACAGCTACAAAATGTCTGCAATTTCTTCACCATAGCCTCAGGTCAAAGGTCAAGTGCCCAGATGGCTGCTGGATCAGGATTATGATGATAGTCAGACCATTATATTTATCTAAATATATACCGTATATACTTGCGTATAAGTCGCACCGGTGTATAAGTCGCACCCCTAGTTTAAGATTTTTTTTTCTTATACGTTGTCTTTGACCCGCTCATAAGTCGCACTCCGACTTCCCGGGTTACACTGCCTTTTAATATCTCAAAAATGCATACCTTTTAAACATAAAAGATACTAAATATTCACCCTAATTTGGAAACTTTCCTTAAAAAATTGTTTTAATCGTGCATAAGGCAAACATAATCAAATAAAGGCATATCGTAATAATTCTACATAACTTTAATCAACTATAAGGGACATGTAGGAAACTTTATGACAGAGTAGTGATGTTTTTCAAACTTTACAAAAACAGTGTCGGGTGTATAACTCGCACCCCTACTTTTTGTCGAAATTTTGTGTAAAAAAAGTGCGACTTATACGCGAGTATATACGGTAAATACAATAACATTGTCTTCAAAGTAAAAATTCAATCCTTCATTTTTACTAGGGCAGACTTGGTATTTTTGTCTCTATCCTAGTAAGTGATTCTGTATATTCCCCAACCACCTGACTTATGATTCGTCATCCAAACCTATGTGAAGATACTGGACAATATTTTACATTTAGTTTATACCTGCCTAGGGAGAAATTAGAGTTTTCATTTTTTAATTCAATAACCTAACCCTGACCTTGTCCAAAGTAAAACAAACATGCACTCTACATGTCTGCAAAGCCATGAATCATAGGGCAGTCATATGTTTACCAACACAAAATGCATACAGTTGACAAAAGCATTGGACACCTTGGCTTGGAACATTAAAAGGGACAATGCTTTATGGAGCTGACCAGTGGAAATGGTATCTATTTTATTTGTTAGAATTCAAAGTATTCTTTATTTGTAACAGAGCATTGTGGATCACTCACATAATAATGACGTTTCTACAACAGAAGGGTTCCTGCACACAAATACTGAACTAACTCATTCCGTGCCAATCCACAATATATTGTGGATTTGGTTTTCATAGCTTATTTCGTTGCTATAACCTATTAATTTGACTTTTTATTTTATCAAACAAATGACAACTGTTTCTGCTTCCTTTCTGCTTGGTTTACTTTTGGTTTTTAAAAAATAATGACGATTTTCTATCGATTTCTGCCTACTCGAAATGTTTCTAGGCCTTGGAACTTGTCAAAATTGCTATTAAAATAACTTTTATTGCTAATTATTAATTTCTATTCATCAAAAAATAACTTTAAATCATTTAAATCTGGTGTTGAGGACTGTGGGTTTATTTACTAATTAAAAATTCAGACATTCGTGGTTAGGCCTAGGTAAATTATATAGAAATATAAAGGCGCTTGCTGGCTGATACTAATATTACAAAAATGCGTATAACTGAGTAACTATATGGGATATTTTCAAAATTAAAAATACATTCTGATCAGGAATAGATATACTTTTAGTGGTTTCAAGCCAAATGGGATATCTGCTACGCATACCATATAAAAATCTGTTAAGATCAATTCTTTTTGCTCGTTTTTTTTTAAACAAAAAATTTGATCTCTAAACATTACTAATAAACATGTAACTATTATTATAATATTGTTTTAACTTCTACTTACTATTATTCCCTTTTTTATTTCCTTTAATTTTATATGAAATACGGGTATCTTGCTAAACAAATACCTTTAGAAATTTATGAATAAATAAGGTAACCCTAAAAAAATTATAGCGCCCTAAAAATGGCCTGGCACTAACGCGGTAGGTAAACCCTTCGCCACAGAATGAGTGAAGGCCTAGGGCCCTTCCTTATTTAATCACTCAAGATAGACATGAGCTCTCTATTGAGGTATTATTACTGTAAAAATGTAATAAGTGTTAAGATATAAACTTTCAATAAAAAGAAAAGTTGAAGGAGAGATTTTGTCATTTGGTTTTAAATATTTAACCTTTTATAACTTTGCCAATTGGCCTAACCTAAGTTTGTATTTTCTTATCTAAATATGACCAGACACAGTTACATTTATTCACAAACATAAGACTGAGAAGAATTGTAATTCTCAGAGGTATTCTGTGACCTTTGACCAAAGTCTATGTTTGTTTCATGCTGCTTGCAATCTGAATTAACATAGTAATATATATTAGTCTTTATGGTCGTGTTATCATTTAGAAACCTTTTAGAAAATAAAAGCATTTGATTTCTACAGCCCAACAATTTTGATATGCAAAGGGGAGGGGAGGAAAAAACAACAACCACCAATATATCTAAGGTACATCCTTACAGTCTACATTATCCCACACATTGGCCATATAATCTTTTTTTAATGCAGCCAAATATATCTAGGAATCCAAACTCACGAAAATAAAATCAACAAATTTCGCCAACCTCTTTTTGTCTGTTTCGTTGTCCGAGCTAAAAATAAACACCCTCATCTTCTGGTCCGGGGGCTGGAGACTGAAGCTGTACTTGCGACGGGACAGGCCTTCCACGTCCACCTTGTAACCATGGAGATGTGCCACACCTGCCAGGGGGAAAATGTCACAGCAGATGCTTACTTCCAAGGGCATAACTAACCCATTTGTTTTTTAAGATAAAATATCTAGCAAAGCTAATTTAAATCAAAAGTATTCCAAGTCAAACATGTATTATCTGCCTAAGCAAAGGTCAATATTTTTTAGTACTTCTTTCTTCATATGTAATGATTTAAAAGAAAAATTAGTAATAAATGTATTCATACAGGGAAAGAAATCTTAGTAATCTAGTAAAAAATGGGTAAAATAAGAAAAGTTAAAAAAAAATGTTTGTTCTGTTTATTAACTAAAAATGAATTTTTTTAAAGTGCTTTTATCAAAAATTACATTCATATTAAATTACATAAAAAAAAACGTTTAAATTTTATTTTGAATGATAGAAAATAATAATTTTTTTATATTTTTATATTTCTTTTAGTATTTAAAGGAGTAAATATTGTATCTGATCAGCATATTTTTAAAAAATTTTGCCTTTTTATACTTTCATTAAACATTTTAAAAAAATATCTTATATAGTACAAAATAGTAAAGTATAACATAATAAATTCATAAACTTTTAAAATATAAGACTTGGTAGTTTTACTGCTAAACAGTTCACTTTCGGCTTTCATAATATTGGCACAAAGGATCAAGAAGCACTGCAGCTTCTAACATTATGTTTTTAAAAACATTACAGATAACATACCCAAAGCACTTAGTGAGCTCATATCCTTGTAATAATACACGCAGGCATCTTTCAGGACACAGTACCGCCTGCGCCAGTGCCTGCGACTGGGGCTCAGCTTGCCCAGGAAGCCCGTGCACTCCGGGCGCCTGATGTCGAGGGCTGGAAGGCTGACGTTGTGGCTGCTCACACTGAGGAAGGATTCTTTCTGAAGGACAGAGAAGGAAATAGAAATGGATTCAGTTAGTGGTGTCAAAATACAATAGAGAGAAAGAACAAGTCTATCCCTAGCAGACACATAAAGCACTTAACATATTTGCTTGAGTAAACTCAATTCGCACCAACTTGCACGATTTTACTACATCGAGTTTAGCCGTTCACCTTGATTATTTTCGGAAGAAGATTTTTTACAAAGTGAAAATTCGAGCCCTATTTTTAGCTATAGTGTGCATAGTGTAATATTTGACCCCTATTGTCAATCTTGGGGTGGCGGGTACTAGGCGAGCATTTAGGCCCCAATTTGTAATTAGCTTGTGTTTGTCAAGGCAAGAGGGTGTAATACAATGGCTAATACTAATGAAGAAGATGATTTGTATTGTGACAGTATTGAAGAGAAAAACAAAGATGAAAATAAAGTTGATGAATCTGGATGCGATGAAAGTGCTTTTTTAGATAGTGACATTGAACTTTCAACTGATAGTGACTTTGAAAAAGACACACCATAAACAGATGGACCATTCCACCTCCACAACCACCATTTCCATTGACGGCAGTAAGTAGCCTACTGTACATTTTCAAGTGTACTGTCCTTGATAAAGATTATCAAAACCTTCCCATGTCCACCCAAGTTGTGATGTCATTGATGAAACCTTTGCTAAATACAGGATACTGCTTGACAACTGACAACTTTTACACTTCACCTCAATTTGCTGACAAGCTAATACAAAATAAACCAAGATAGGACTGCAAGAATGCCAAGGAAGGATAGGGATATGCCTTCACAAAAACAAAAGGAGAAATCATAGCATAGCAAGGAGGCTAAGTTATGGCACTGAAATGGAAGGACAAAAGAGATGTCCTGGTTGTACTGTCAACTGTGCATAACCCAGAAATGGTGGAATTACAGAAGAGAGGTGAAGTGAAAATAAAGTCCAAACTTGTAGTAGATTACAATGACACAATGGGTGGTGTGGATAGAGTGGATAAACATATGTCAAGAACAACACATGACAATATAATTAATATACTTCATAAATATACAACATATGTCAGATCACCCGTTAGTCAGGAAAAGGGGGAAATATCAGAAACTGTTTTTTTCATCTTTTAGAACTATCAAAAATCTAAATCGAGTTAACTCGAGCAAATTAGATGGGAATAATTTATGCAAATTAATTATTTTTTTTTACTTATTACACATCATTTTTAAAAAATAGTTCTTTTCTCAACCTTCCCAACAATCACAGATTCTAATTCAAACATAAAAAAGGTGGTAAAATTTTGACAGATTTTTGGAAAAAGAGTGGTATGTTAAGTGGTAAATATACTGTTCATGCAATTCATTACATAGGGAAATGTTTTCTGTAACAAAATTTGCTTGGTTTTGAGCGAACATAAAGATTTATCTTTTAAGTTTACAGACGTTCTTTCTAGATAGAAGATTATTACGTCCACAAGGCCCAAAAACTCCTGCAGGGCGGCAGGGATAGAACATGCATCGTGTCGGTTGACAGTCCTGTGGATTAACCACAGGACCAGCCGACCTAAATAAATATATTGATCGTACAACCCCTTATATAGAGAAATGTTTTATGTAACAACTTAGAAAATATATATCTAAAATATATTATTCAAAAAAACCTTTATATAGAGAAATGTTTTATGCAACAACTTAGAAAATATCATACATATAATTACCGTGAGTTTGTTTATATACATATATACGTTTGTCCTCTATAGGCGCCTAGACCGTTTAACGAATCGGGACAAAAGTTAAGTGTATAAATTTGAAACAGTCTCCAAAAGAGATTTTTATTTTATCAACAAAATTGCTTACTTCGTTAATTTATTTATTAAAAAAAACTTAATCCTATTGATAATCACCGTATGTTAAAGTTCTAAACTTAGCGTCATTTCAAAATTATATATTTTGAACGTTTATTTACTGTGTGGAACGCGAGGCCTTATCTGGTTTTCCCCTTGCATTCAGTTGTTTATTAACGCGGCGTAATCTCCTTAATTAAAGGTATGCACCAGCGATTTGGCTTGGAGAGTTTTAATGTTGTGGTTTAAAAAAAACACTAGCGTATGACGTAATGCATAACATAAGGCATTAAACTCTAATTTAGAAATACAACCCAATAACAACCTGTTGCAAAGCTCAGTTTCCTACTCCCTTATGCCAGAACAAATGCATATAAGTACTCCTTCTTCCCGAGTGGCATTCGGGAATGGAATAGGTTGCCTGAACAAACCAGGAAAACCAGTAACTTAACATCATTTAAAACATTAATAAAAAAAATACAAGACTAGACTCGAACCACGGATGAGCGTAGGACGCAATAATCTTCTTTAAAGAAGGAGCGTCTGTAATGTATAAGATAAGACGTCTTTCAATTCATTTTTTTTTTCATTAATGGTAGATGTTTGGTGTATGTTATTAATTTTAAGTAATAGTAACCAAATGTTTTAATTATTTAATGGATTCACTTCGCTATTGAGAACATCCTTTAATGAACAACTTTATACAATCTATCATTTAAATGATACGAATTATAAAGAACAATCTATAAATATAGAAGGCCTATATAAATTATTACTTTTTAATAACAGAAGCTTAACGGCAACAATTTGTATGCATGTGTTAGGGTCAGGGTGACTAATAAAAAAGAACAGAAACTAAATACCGAAACGTTCTCAATTCTGTTTTGTATTGATACAATAAGCAAGAACACAAATTAAATACTGAAAAAACTTTTTCACTACACTTTTTATTGTATTGAAACTTTATGTACTTTTTCACCATTTACTTTTTTAAAATTTTTTGGTATTTGTGTTGTTCTCTTTATCTTTTTGATAGTATTATTGTTAATTTAATATTATTAGGCATATTAATAATAAGTCAAGTCAACACACCTGTTCGTACATTTTAATACCTGAAGCTTGACATCAACAATTCCTATGCATGTGCCAGGACCAGGGCAATAAAAAAAACAACAACTAAATACCGGAAGAAACTTTCTCACTGCAGTTTTTATTGTAATTTTATTTTCTTCTCTCTTAACAAAACACATTGTAGTCATTCAATTCTCCGTCATTTTGACGGGCATAACCACTAGTATATATATAAAATATATTGTTCAAAAAACCCTTTATATAGAGAAATGTTTTATGTAACAACTTAGCAAATATATAAACAAAAAGTAAAAAAGTACCAGTCGGACCGAGTTGATCCATAGGTCCGATGAAGCAGCGTTCACCAGTTTCTGAGGCCACTGCAAACTAGGTGATTGTGTGGCCAGCACTATGAACAGCCGCCTTTACTTTACCCCGACTAAGGTCAGGTACCCATCAGAACTGGGTAGACTCAGGGACACCCTCCAAACCCGGGAAAAAAATCCTAGCCTGCACCAGGATTCGAACCCGTGACCTTCGGCTCGCCAGTTGAACGCGCTGCCGCTCGGCTACCGTGCCCCATTAGCAAATATATATATAAAATATATTGTTAAAAAAAAACTTTATATAGAGAAATGTTTTATGTAACAAAATTTGATTGGTCGAGAGTGAACGTAGAAAATAAGCTTAGACAAAATTGTCACTGACCCTCATCTTGGAGCGTGCAGCAGCTTCAGTAAGAGCACCAACCCATCTGCGGAGAAACAAACAAAAACAAAACTGTCATCAATGAGTTGAAATAAACAAACCACAACTGTCAAAGTATACACCACACTTTTGTCATGTCTATACGCAAACCGGGACAGTAAGGGTTAATTTCCACATTTCCGGCATTGCCTGATAGCATCTCATCCCGTATCACACATTATCAAAAACATTCCCCAAACCCCACATGTGGCTTTACCCCTGTCTTAATTTCCACATCTCCTGCATTGACTGATAGCATTTCATCCTGTATCACACATTATCAAAAAATTCCCCAAAACCCCCATGTGGCTTCACCCCTGTCTTAACTTAAATTTTATATGTGGATAATTTTCAATAACTTAAAATAATACTTTCTCCAAATGTTAACAGCTCCTTATCTTAACAACTTAGTTAATTTTAGAGTTGATAAGAAATTATGTGTTATTTTTCATTTTGCTTGGTCCATCAAAACAAACTTCACAATCTTCCAGACTCTGTGGGGAAAACAACCGTCTTTTGAGCAGAGATTTAAATCAGAGACTTTGGGAATGACAGACTGATGCACTGCCCCTAGACCACTTGGCTTCCATGCCTAAAGATAAGCCTTTTACAAAAGGACTTAATGCACCTACAAAGGTAAAGCAATGATGCAAGAGACTATAGACTGTTCCACTAGTCTCAATAGTTTCTAGTGAACTAAATCCCTCCCCGTGACTCACTCTGTTAACTGGTCCCCATTTTCCTAAATCCCTGCCCATGACTCACTCTGTCAACTGGTCCCTATTTTCCTAAATCCCTTCCAGTGACTCACTCTGTCAACTGGTCCCTATTTTCCTAAATCCCTTCCAGTGACTCACTCTGTCAACTGGTCCCTATTTTCCTAAATCCCTCCCAGGTCTCACTCTTGTCAACTGGTCCCTATTTTCCTAAATCCCTTCCAGTGACTCACTCTGTCAACTGGTCCCTATTTTCCTAAATCCCTCCCAGGTCTCACTCTGTCAACTGGTCCCTATTTTCCTAATTCCCTTCCAGTGAATCACTCTGTCAACTGGTCCCTATTTTCCTTAATCCCTCCCAGGTCTCACTCTGTCAACTGGTCCCTATTTTCCTAAATCCCTTCCAGTGACTCACTCTGTCAACTGGTCCCTATTTTCCTAAATCCCTCCCAGTGACTCACTCTGTCAACTGGTCCCTATTTTCCTAAATCCCTCCCAGTGACTCACTCTGTCAACTGGTCCCTATTTTCCGTCATGAAGTAGTAAGTCCTGGCCCCATACTTCTCTGCCTTGAAGCAGAAGTCTCTGCTGGTGTCCGTGTGGCGGGAGATGGTGTAGCCACACAGGGGGAGAGCACCCAGTGGATCAGTGTCCTGAAAAAAACACAAAAACAATACATGACACTACAATATACTTCATAATTTACAACCAATTCAATATATCAATAAATAAACGTTTCACCAATGAGCACAAAAGTTAAATGAATAAAATTGGAAACGTAGTCCAAGAGAAATTTTTATTTTATCACTTAGCCTATAACAATGAATGTGTTAATTTTAAAAATCCTAAATTTTAGATCCAATTATGCAAATAAATATAATTGAAGGGTGCAAGGGAAAACCAGTGATGTCACATTTTTGCCTTTTTTGAGTTATTGCCCCTATATCATGCATGGTAGGTAAAGACACATTCCTAGCAACCGAAACTAGCAATAAACAAGCTGAGTCACTCGCAGTTTAAGTTTATAAGAGTGTATTACAAGGGGAGAAGCTGCAATGTCCAAAATCTGCAATCTGAAAACAAGCGATGTTCATTGTTGCTTCCCTTGCAACCAATCAGCAAATTTGTAGCTGTCACGTGACATCTTGTTTGTGGAAACAAAATGGCGGACTCAGTTAAAATTATCAAAGTCACAGATCAACCAAAAAAATGTCAAAAACTTGGTCGAAAATGGGAACAGGCGAGAGATCAACGTCTGTCAGAACATGTTATGGGTCAATCCTGTAACTGTAAACGCCTCAAGTGTTTTGAAGTGAAGACCGAGGTAGGGCGAACACGTTTGCTATCACACTTCAACTGCATGCCTAACAAAGATCAGTTTTCTCAAAAGTTAAAATATGTGACATCTCAGGTTTTCCTCTTAACACATGGCCATTTCTGCATTTCTGTTCATTTACTAGGTTGAACGCGAGGATCTTATCGATTTTCCCAATTCTGCTGTTGTTTTTTTAATGTGGCAAAACCTTTTTCCAACGTTACGTACCACAATTTGGTTTGTTGAGTTTGATTGGTGTACTTTTAATTTTTAAAAATAATGTCGCATGACGTTATGTTTATCAAGTCATTCTGGTCATCCGAGTTTGAACTGTTTGTATTATATTATGTTTCTTTCTTACCATAATGTGTTTAGGTTTACTTCATTCTTTTAAGTAATAGAAGACATGCCTACCCCTAAGGACTAAAAAGAGGAACTATCTTGATGAAAAAGAGGATTTTCCAACAAAAAAGCGGAACACCCTTTATGTAACAATCTTTTATAACAAAAAAAAAAGAGGAACATACCCATCTATTTACTATTTCACTATTTAAAATGTAGGTAGGCCTACGTTTTACAGACAGTTCACAATCGATCTAAATCTAGATCTAAGACCTAAGACTAGTACAAAGAACATTAGGCCTAAATCCACATTTTTCTTTGCTGAATAAACTCCTCTGAATATTCCTTCCTATAAAACTGTCTGTTTTTTTACAGTTTGAACAAATCAGATTTAAACTTTCTGAGCCAGCATGTTTAGACATTTTCACAATCTTAGCAATACAGTAAAGGTAAATAAGATTCATTGCCAAACACGTGTAATACCGCAAAAAACGTTAGAAAAGACTAGAATATGTCTTTTAAAAAACCCAGAAAACCCAAGTAATAATAAATATATCATTGTGACCTTATTTATGCCTTTGATTTATCAACCTAGACATTAACTATTTTCAACACATGAAAAACCCAAACTTTCCAATTTGGCGTAACAAAACTAGTAAAAAGCGGAACGGCGTAACAAAGTGTGTTTTTTAATCAAAAAGCGTAACAAATACGCCAAAAGCGGAACGGTAGGCATGTCTGTAATAGTAACCAGATCTTTTAAATCATTCTTTATATATAATTTAATATATGAATTAATACAATGAATTATAAAATAGGACAATAATAAAGAGGATATTATTTGACATGTAAATCTGAAAAATAATTTATCAGTTATATTGTTTTTGCTAATAGAGATTATAGCACTATAGTCTGATAAAAAAATTTGACTCTATTAACACCAGCACTTCAAGGGTGACAAAATGAAAATTACAGACATTTCTATAGTCATGATCCTCTCAGTTCCAGTGAACTTTCATTTACCATTAATTACAATTTTACAAACAAACATACAGTAGGCATATAAAACATACAATAAGGTCAAATAAAGATGATGAAAGAAGTTGTAGTCATTCATAGATCCGTCATTTTGACGGGCATAAAAACTAGTATTTTAATATTTCTATTCTATCCTATCAGCACTTTAAAATTATAGTGCACCAGAACAGCAGTTGATTGTACCATTTTAATTAAACAAAACCAAGTTGGCAATAAAGATTTATTAAAAGCAACAAAAAAGTGTCACTGTGGATATTATTAGAGTTATTTTAGATTGAATGTCATAACTTTTATCAGAGAGACTTCCAAACTTCAACTGTTTCTTGAAATTGAAATTAAAAAATTGTTTTTATGCAGCTTTTGCAGCTATTTCATTTGAGAAAAAAAAAAAATATCTTTAAAAATCAACTAAATTTTATTTTAATAAAGAACTATATACTCATTCTCATCTCACATCTTTTAGTACAAAGTGTAATGTTTTCTGTTATACTTTTCTTCCCCAGAAATGGTAGCCATTACCTTAACTAACATTACGTTGCCAAATGTTTGAACTAGGTGCTCAATTTTTGTAGAGACCAATGAATACATTGCAACAATGAAAAGATTTCATATCAATTTCAAAGGCTGTGATATACAAGAAAATATATATGATACATCAGGGTTCTTACTTTCAAATCATTTAAAAATACACAAACTTTACCCTAACTTTACAAACAAAATTAACAACCAATGTATATTAAGTTTGTGTGAAACATCTTAATGTCTAAAGATAATCTTGAAAAAAAAACAAATTTGCAAGTTATAAGCCTTCATTTTGGAGGTGGGGATTGATAGCAGCAAGATCCAACCGTTAAAAGGTTAATATACTTTTTTTTTCAAAATCATGATATTTAAATATTGCTGTGAGGACATAACCTTTCAAAACCTTATGAAACATGTATAGGATATAGAATGAAGCCAAATACCTAATTATATATTCCTTAAAAAATGACAGTATAACTTTAAAACCAAGGAACAATGACTTTGCAGCGTTGGACAATACAACCCCTCTCCCTTTCAATTTCCTCATAGACTCAGCACACCAGGTTCACAACCATGGGAGATCATGCAGAGAACAACAGACAAACATGCAAGATAGCTAAAATGTTGGGTTGACCTGCTCATTTTTGTAGTAGTACAAGCAGTTGTCCTGCCTTAGGAGGAAGTAGCGCTTCTTCCAGATCTTCATGAAGGAAGAGTTGCCCAGCTTCAGCATGTACCCAGACATGACAGGAGCCTGTAGGTCACGGACAGGCTGGAAGTCACTGTTGGCCACACCAAGATGAATGTTACCTTTGCCTGGTGATCAAAGAGAAAGAAAATAAGGTACAGAAATCAGCATGACCTGATTAATTTAACAACAGATTTTCAAGTTTACTTTCATTTCACAGGGTTTGTGGAACACTAAACTAAATTCTCATCTTTTTGTATTATGTTAAAGACACTCCTTTTAAACTTTGCTTAATAGTCTCTATAAATCCAAAACGAGCCTTCCGGCTCTTAAATCCGGGGATTAACGACAAACAAGTGATTCCAAGACCTTATAGTATGCCAATGAGGCATTTAGCATGCTAGGTATCCTGTAGGAACATATATCTCATGTTTTACTCCCTACAGAGCTCCCCATGGATCATTGACCATGTGGTATTACATCCTGTACCAACTCTTTCCTCCTGTAGTACTACCACATTATAGGCCTGGTCATCCATACTATAGGCCTGGTCATCCACACTATAGGCCTGGTCATCCATACTATAGGCCTGGTCATCCACACTATAGGCCTGGTCATCCATACTATAGGCCTGGTCATCCATACTATAGGCCTGGTCATCCATACTATAGGCCTGGTCATCCACACTATAGGCCTGGTCATCCATACAATGGGCTTAGCGAGACGGGTATTGTTGCACCTGTTACTTTCTTTACAACTAGTTTTGGTAGGTTCTTGCCAGTGCAATGACCGTCAGATGGGGAACAGGTGACATCATCACCCATGGGTTAGCATACTGATGTATTCTAAATGGGAACATATTAGTGGTTTACATATTTCACCAGCTTAAAGACACTTAGGTATAGAAGTGCCCCTTTATACAGAAGATTATTGCATCCAGAGCTTTTTTGAGGTTTGACTCTAGTCCTGCATTCCAATCAATATATATATTTACAGAGAGTTTACATATATTTTTTTTCTCTATAGACACCTAGGCCATTTGACAAATCAGCACAAAAGTTAAATATATAAATTGAAAACGTCATTCGAAAGAAACTTTTATTTTATTAACAATTTTGGTTAATTCGTTAATTTATTGTTTTAACCCTCACAGCCCCTGTCGCATATTTTTTCCTCCAGAAATTTCTTTCCCTCAGTCCCAGACACTTATATTTCCCAAATAAGAAATTTCCTCCGTCCCAGACACGTATATTTCCCCCAAGGAAGGGTGTCTATTTAAGATCAAAATAAAGGATTTGACCTTTCACCATAGTCTCGGGCAGAATATTTATTCGATGGCAGAATATTTATTCGATAGCTGAATAGTTGAATTTTATTTCACTTTTTAAATAAAGAAAATTGACCAATTATTGATTTTTTTTTTTGAAAATGAAAGTGCGGTCCTAATGCATGCTATCAAATTACCTTCCTTTATTATGGCGGTACTTGTTTATGATATTTTATCTTATGGATTATTATTACGAATGAATACAATTACTTTATGAATTAGATTATTCTAATAAGGTAAGTTATTATGTTTCTAGCAATTTACTCACTTCGTGTTATCATCAATTTTTACCAACAAAAAAGTAAAAAAATAATTTCAGAACCCTATCCATATCTCAGCCATTCTGAAATAATGTCTGGGATGGAGGGAATAATTAGTAAAATAATGGCAGGGGCTGAAGGTATACATCGCAAATAAGTAGGTCGGTACTTTAAGGGTTAAAATAATGTTTAACTAATGAGTTAAGGTTATAAACTGGAGCACCATTTTAAAAATATAGAGTGAAGTCCCTTTCAATACATTGTTTGTTCCTTCCAGTGTTTTGCCTGTTTGTCCTTGATAGGTTACTAGGTTGTTTGACTGATAAAAATAAATGTATCAATTGGAAACACCCCCCAAAAGAAAATTTTCTATTATCACTTATAATCATGAATAAGTTGATTTTATAAATCAAAAATTATATCCAACTATGCATATACATAAAACTATGCCCAATGAATCGCCATTTCCATTCATTTACTATGTTCAACGCGAGATTTGCTATGTTAATCACAAGGGTCTTATTGCGTTTTCCCAAGTCTGCTGTTGTTTACTTTAAATATATTTATCTTCTATAGATACCTAGGCCGTGGATATTTATTGACATCGTAATCGGAAAAAATAATTCAGTTATATTGTTTTTCATAAAGATAATAAAACCAAAAAATATGTTTAAAATTATAGTCATTCGTTTCTCCTTCATTTTGACGGGCATAAAAACTAGTAAGATAATATTATTGAAAACTATAGAGAGAGAAAAAAAACACATGGACACATATGGAGAAAACAAGATCACATTGACAAGTATTTGGGACTTACTGTTTTGTATAAGTTGAATAATTTCTATGTGATCCATCATTAGAACATTTTCATCATTGACAGAGACAAGAATCTGGCCTTCAATTAATCCGGCTTTAGCTGCAGGACTGCCTGTTAACAAGAAAACAATATACAAGCTCATCAAAATGTTTAAATTGTTCCTGAAAGAACCTTGCTCTATTTGATTGGTAAAAATGTTGATATGCCAACAATACCAACCACAAGTGGACATTGTAAATATTAACAATAAAGTTCAACTTTTTTCCATGACAGTTAATATATCTTTAATTTGACCCAAAAAAATTGTTTTGCCAATCAACAATAAAGCACCAAAAACAATTTCTGTAGTTTATTTTTGCCCAGAATCAGAAATAATCTTTGTAAACATATCATGTCTGTCTGTACAGTCTAATGTTGGCTTGAGGCTGCCAACTCAGTTTTTTACCTTTTTTCAATGAGCAAATAACTCTCCCTGATTACTTTCTGTTGAACTTAGCCTTGTTTTGTTTTTTTTCCCATATTATTGCCATTGTTATTATTTTCATTTGTTCAAAAACTGTTGTTTGCATGGCGCAGTGAAGTCATATTCATGTTATTGATATTTGAAGTAAGTTTATACGAAAAAAAAAGAAAAACAACGAAGCACTATTTACCTGGATCAATGGAAGTAATGTAGGCCGGGTGACTGTTGAGTAGGTGCAAGCCAAGGTCCTCAGCTTCTTTTTGTCTCTCAATCAACACCAGCTTGTCCTGATCTGTGAAAACCATTACAAAAATGTTACATGTTCTCTGGTACAACCTTCCAACATGTCACAATATTTAATGTCAATGACCATTGGCTCTTTAATCCTACGATCTTTAGATGACATATCACCGTAAATATTTGTCTTATATGTTGTCATTGACCGGCGTTTAAGTCGCACCCCAACTTCTAGGGAGCTACACTGTCTTTTAACTTCTCAAAAATACAGACCATTTAAACATAAAAGTTACTAAATATTCACACTAATTTGGAAACTTTTCTTTAAAAATATTTTCAATCATGCATCATATGGGAAATTTTTGTAAGGCATTGTTTCTTCGACTAAGTCCCTGTCCCAACTAAAATTTCTATCCTTATAGACGCACTATAGTGGAACTATTTACCATTAATCATTAACATTGTTTGTAATGATTTCAAATGCGACTGCATGAAAAACATTCATAAGCGGTGAGTTCTGGCTTTTTATCTTTGTAACAGACAATAAGCTGTGGGGTTTTTTCAACTCTCAGACGCAACTAAGGAAATATGAAACACACTATTGACATTTCTTTATATTTATAGATTTGAAAAAAATAGTGAAGAATTTTTTCAAAATGTCCTGAAATTTGTCGCTTGTACGATTGTAGTTATGGAAACATTGCAATACAAAATCGGTCAAAAAGTTCATAAGAAAAGGGTGTGTGTATTTTTATTTTGGGGGGATGGTTCTGAAAAACCTAAAATATTGGTCCATTTCAATTTCACTTATATATAGAAAGTATATTTACACCTATGAAAATTTTCTAAATGTAAAATCTAGGCCTATGCAATAGCCTAGTAATTCTACTTTGTAACAACCACTGATACTGGTGATATTTGCAACTAAATGACAAAGTGAAATTTTGAGTTTAAAAAATGTGACTTATACTTGAGTATATGCAGAACTATCTTTATTGCTAAGTTCTGTCGATGTCATTTTTTGGTCTTTTTATCTGTTATTTCACAAACACACATTCATTCTATAATCAGCGTGTTTGCCTAGTGATACATTAATTTCTAAAGTTCATGCCCATGCCTCACCCGACGCCAAAATTATTTACCGTACACCCTGGCAGACAGGCGATGGTATTCCTGCTGGCTGTCTGCCCTCTGGATGAGGCACTTGCGTCGTGAGACGTAGTGGCGCTTGAACTCCCGCTCTGACAAGGTGGTGGTGGTGGAGTCGGAGCGCTTGTGGAACTTGCTCCTGGCCTGCTGGGACAGGGGATCCACAAATACCTCATCTGCTGTTTTGTGTAAAATATATATATATTAAATTGATAAGCATAATGTGTGATACGGTCTTTATCAACGTCATAATTTAACATAAATAACAATCTCTTTAAATCAGCTGTTGTTTTGTTTTAATAGTTTGATTTGTTCTATGTTTGTAAAGTTTTGGATCATCATTTAGTTTTGTATCTCTTGGCCTATAGATTGTATCCATCTTCTTAGTTGTTATGTTAAATGCGCTCTGATCTTGCATTATGTTTGTTGGCAGCGCTATACAAATGTCATCATTATTATTATTAGCTGCAGTTAAGTCAAATCATGCATTATACATCTTTTTGAAATGATTATTAAGGATTATACATCTTTTATATTAGATTATGCTAAGTAGGAATTATACATCTCTTTAATCACTCTATGTGATGGTCATTAGGTATATCATTATTTTTATGGCCAATCTCAGCATGCATGTCAGCAGCCCAAAATGACATGACTTTTTATTTTTATAAATAAAGTAGCAATAATAAATAAATAAGAACACTGTGGTGCCATTAAATTACTGAGAGATCAAATTTTAAAATGCTAAAAATTAACAAATTTAATGTAAAGATTCTTAGCCATAACAATAAATGGAAAAACATAAAGTATAAATAGATACAGCACTTCTACCTGTCATATTTCAGGACCAGTACAACAGGTAAGCTCTTCATTTTTGTATCCTGTTCACAAATACTAATTTAAAAAAGCTTGTAATAAGTTTCAGCCTTTAAATATTAAAAAAGAACACCAACCTTTGGGACTCAAAATATCAGGCAGCTCTGGGGCCTCGCTGACGCTAGCGATACTGGAACCGGAGGTGAGGCTTGAGCACCGTGAGGAGCTGGACCTGTCGGACGTCTGCAGGCTCAGCTTTCCCTCCTGGCTGACCCGGACCCAGTGGGAGCGCCTGAAGCTCTCTGCATAGATACCTGGTGGTGGCAAGGACAGAGAATGTCCAGAATTAAAGGTAGTCTCTGTGAGTGTACCACGTCTGTCTGTAGAGTCTTATGTTTGCTGATCAATCCAAACCAGAGGCCGACCGAAATTTGGATTCGGTTTCGGAAGTGGGCTAATTGTCTCTCTCGGCGTAGTTTCGGCCAAAGCCAAAAAGTTAGCCTTCGGTTTGCTTTCATTTTAGGCCAAAACTTAAATTGACTTTCGGTCATCTGCCGAATATCTTGCATTTGTCATGTTTGTATCTAATTTTATAACAAAAATCATGTCATAATATCTAGATAAAAAGTGTATATTGCCTTTACGGTTATTCAATCTTTAAGAGTATTAAATTCTGAATAAAATGATATAAAATACATCTATATATACAACATGTTCTATGGTTTACTTAAATAGAGTACCCATAAACTAGTTAATATTACACAGAAATGTGCAGTCTTTTAAAATCTTTTGTTTGGCAATTTCTGTTTAACTTTCGGTTTCTACCGAAGGTGCAGTCGAGATTTTGGTTTTGGCTTCGGTTTCTGCTGAAAGTCAATATATATATAACTTTCGGTGTGTTTCTGTTTTTGGGCAAAACAAAAAAATTGCTTTCGGTCTGCCTCTAATCCAAACAATAGTTTGTTAGTTTATCTCTCATCTCTCTACTAATTGCTAAACCCAAATGACAGCATTCAGTGCTACCCTTTTCCAAAATAAATTACAATGGGCAATACTTAAATATATTTTTTTTTTCTTCATAATTCCTGAAAATTAAGGCAATAGATTGTTTAAAGTGGTTCATTTAAATACTTTTTTAAAAAGTAAGAAAATTTTCTGGGTTGAATAATTATAACCCAATATATACAGCTAACTAGGCGTCCACTTAATCAGACACTTTAAGTGGTACACTTCAATTTTTTCATTTCCTACACATGCTCTTGGGAAACTGGGATTTTGTTCGTTGTATTTAATTGTGATTAAATTTATTATTTCAAAATGGCAGGAAATTAAAAAAAACTAAAATCACAGTTTTTTGTTGTATTATAAATCCTTTCTACACAAATTTATGGAAAGAGAAGGCAACTTGCGGAAGCACTGTATGAAAGTATGTATCAGAAAAAAAAAAAAACATTAGCTTTGTGTTTTAGTTGGCAGTCCAGCTTTCAAACCCACCAAGTAACTCAGGCAGGATGCATAAGTACAACCTGAGGTTTGGGATGTACAGTCCTCATTAGAGGGGGATGTCTCATTTTCTTAAAAATCAAGCCAATGGTTTTATTAGGCAATTATTTTTTTTTACATGATTATCTCAATTCAAGGAGATTGTGCTGAATAAAAAAAAAGACTGCTGAAACCACAAAGTCAAAAAAATTAACTATCATCTGCCATTATTTTCTCAACAAACAAAAAATAACACACTGTCCTAAAATTAAAACTAAAAAGCATCTTATATTACAAAGAAGCATAGCTGCCTTCTTTACATGATTCAGAAAGTGTGTTGGTCTGATGTGAATCATTGTTATGGTAGTTTTGCTTTTATGAGCGCGCTGAGTATGCTTTGCATTAGCATGGAGTGAGGCACTATACAAATGACCTTATTATTTTTATTGCAACCACTAGGGAGCACAACTATGACAACCACATTCAAAATAACCTTGGTAAAAAAATCCACACTTACCAATATCTTCATCAGATGAATCATCACTGGCTTGTTCCGCAGAAGGGTTCTTTTCCAGCTTTGACCTTCGTAACACGGGAGTCAACGAAACACATTCCTCTTCCTGTTTTAAAACAGGCACAACGTTCCTGTTAGCCTCATTAGCATTCTCTTCATTTACATCTATGACATTCTGATTTGCTAAATCTTCCTGAGGCAGAGGAATGCTGATATTATCATAATCCTGCTCGCTCTGTCCAGCAGACGCAGAAGGAGCGCAAACGCTGTCATCGTCTTCCTCGTCGGATGAGACGGAAACAAGCTTACCATTTAAAAGTTCTTCACTGTCATTGATGAAGTCGTAGTAGCTGTCTATGAGGCTTGAATACCTGGTCCCTTCTTCAGAAACCCTCTGCTCAGAGACCTCCGCTGAAACACCATTTGAGCTGTCTGCCTTAGCAAAGTCCACAGTAATGAATTTATTGTCTAGGCTCCTTTTTGGGGAGGTGGCTTTTGCTGAGGGCAAATTTGATGCAGCATGAAGCGTTTCTTCTTTGACTAACAAGTTACTGCCCTGAGAGGTCTGCACTTTTGAAGTTGGAGACACTGTGCCTGTAGCGTTGTAGCTTTCGTTGGAGACAACTTTTAACCCAGAAGTTTTGTCATCACTAGAGTCTTGAGTTAAGTTTACCTTGCCGTTTTCTGTTGGTCTGCTTTTAGAACCCCTGCCCACTGGGCTTTGGCACAAATTTAAATCAGTCAGATCTAGGTCGTCATACTCTAAGTCATTATCAGTGCTTCTCCCGGCGGCCAGTAAGCTTGGATCGATGGAACCAGCGTCGACCCAACAATTGGCGTGTGTCTTGTGGTTTACATGTCTATTTAGCCCTTCAGCCCTACCTCTAGCTATACTATCATCACTGTTGACTCCGACCAGAAAATCGTCAGGTATACTCCTGTAGTCACCATTGATATGCCGCTCAAGGGAAGCAAATCCGGAATCCTGTTCTTTCCTGTTCGCGCCACAAAAGTTTAAATCTGTGTTTGCCTCACTTTCGCTGCCACTCAATTCAAGTTTGCCTCTTCCTGAGTGCAGGTCTCCTTGACAACCACCACCATTGTCGTCCTCCAAATTATCCAGAGACATGGATGGATTTGACAGAAAGGCAAACATTTCACTCACGACAGCCGTTTGTGTCCGCTCTGTTTTTGATTTCCTGCACTGGCGCACACTTTCTCTGTTGCTGCGAAACACAACCTCCTCGGCATCGTCACAGGAACTGACCTCCCTCCCATCAAAGGGATTAGCTGAGTTTCTGTTTTCATCCATTGTTTTAATAAATTAAAATTATCTCTTTATTTATTAAGTCAGTAATTACTTCCTTATAATCAATTACAGGTCCGCTTTCTTTCTTCATGGCGCCACCTATTGACGTCTTAAAGCTGAAATTTAAAAAATCAATTGAATAGTTTAATAAAACTGTTTAAAGAGTGTCAATGCACTGTTTAATTTTTGAGAGAATAGTCTAAAAAAAAAAAAATCTACTTCAGAACATAATAATAATAATAATGATGCTTGTATAGCGCATATCCCGGTGATGACAGTTCTATGCGCTGACGACAGTTACAGAATACAGACAGGGAACAACAGATAAAAAAATTATAATATGTAGGCCTATACGTAAATACTGCGTTCAGACATTATAATAATTGTGACCCTCCACAACATATTGATCACAAGTCAAATCGGGCTATTCAGAGATAAAGTCAAAAATGTGTGCCAGTGTTGTAGACTATCGAGTTTGGGATTTTAATTATTTCTCATTAGGCTATTTGTTCAATTCCTTTATTTATAGTATAGGTATGTCATATTGGTTTTATTAATAACTAGCCGGTATGTGCCCGGTCCTCCGAACCAGCTAAAAGTTATGTTTACATACACTCTAACTACTCAAGCAGTTATAATGAGATTGCCGCAACAACTACACATTTTATATTTCATATACGACACGAATTTAAACGTGCTGGAATTTTTTTTTGCCCGCTACAACACAAATTACCCATTAAAATCATTAGGGCCTACCCATTACCCATTATAACAATTTAAAAATTGCCCGCTATAAATTACGACGCAAATTAAAACTTGAATACATTTTGTTTTATTCATGAAACATTAGCAAACCTTGAAGCAAAGTTAATTTAAAATGAATACGCAAAGATTGATGACGTCATACAAAAAATAATCTCAGCCCGTCATTTTTTCTTATTTATTTTTAGCGCGATCGATCGAAAAACTATAAAAAATTGGAATGGCAATTTTAACATGAAACCAAAATGTGTCGTTTTATTCGCGTTTTTTTACCAAACTGACCACTGCGGTCATTTTTTTTTTTTTTAACCCTGACAGTGTTCACCGCCGTAACGCAAAGAATATTTGTAGCAAATTTCGCGTTTTTATGTCCCGTATTTAAAAAGATTATGCGGTATGTACATACATACATACATATTCCTTTTGAGATTTATATATATAGGCCTATATGATTATAAATTTTTATAACATTATTTTACATTTTGAAATTGGGCCTAAAATTTCAAAATACAATAGTAAATTTGAATTTGCTCATAATCAGGTTCCAGACAGATTCAGAGGCTACAGTACTACAGTAAAATATTATTAGCTAAAGGACTACTTCAACACTTGCTCAATGGACCTCAATCATCAATGGCGACGATGGTGGCAAACACGGACAACTGTTGATGGTGACAGAGTGAGAGTTTATTAAACTTTGTTATTATTAAAATCTACTTCTCGAGACAAATAATTAGCTTACAGTCACAATGAAATGCCACAATCACAAAGATTTTGAATGATGAATATTGCAAATTCAAATGAATATTAAGAATCATTATAAAACCATGGCAATCGTCAATGGTAGGCCTAGTATTATAAAAATAGGCCTAAATAGTTATATATAGTATATAATATAGGCCTACTAACCTACTAATCCTACTAAGAACTAAGACTAGGTAGCCTACTACTAATAGTTTAGTATGAGATGAGTAGGCCTAAACATGATACAGATACATTTCAGATGATTTCATTACACTTACAGTTACACTATAATTAGCATAGAGGCATAATTAATTAAATCAGTAATCAGTCTTATCGACTCAATAAAAACAAAATTTAACAAAAATTAATTAATTGAAATTACAATAACTTTGAATAACAAATAACAGACGTTAGATGACAGTCGTCAAAAACAACAAAAAACTAATCTAGTCTAGTTCTCTAGTCTAGATCTAGAATAGATATAGTTCTAAAAATAAAAATAAAAAATAAAGTCTGCAATGAATGGCTTAAAACGTAAATTAAAGTGTGTCTAAAGTAGCGTCGTTATAATTCATTCATTGGCTATGTGTTGTGGAATTTTAAATGTAAAAATGTAAAGGAATTTCACTGTTCAGGCCTAGCCCTAATCCTAATCATTTGTCTCATTTGATAATAAAACTAAATCTAGATTTAAGATTATATTTATGACTTTTATGACCGGACAGTTGTAAAATCAAGTAGGCCCTATCCAATCCTATGCATGACATAACAAATAACACATTTACAAATGTTTTACCATGGTTAAACACAAGTAATGAATGCTAAGCTGTACTTTTCCGATTATTGATTAGTTAGTACCAATTTTTGTCGGTTTTTACGGTATTAAGATTTATACTACAGTAATAATATAAGAGATAAAACATTTCGACACATACTTCGAAATAAGTAGGCCTTCCTAAACAAATTTACTTCCGTTTAGTGCTGAAAACATCAACAAAAATATTCACTTCTTTCCGTTGCACTTTGGTCTACTTTCACCTTCGTCTATACTGTAGGCCTACTTTATGGTTTTAGCTCCTTTTCGCTCCAAATATAATAATCAATACAGTTCATTTTATTGGGTCGTATAGAGCGGCAGATTATGTTTCATTATCACTAAAATATTTTTGTTAAGCACAAAACCAGTAATACAGCCTGTAAAATGGACCATACAATTTATTGTCTGTTAGCATATTTTTTATGTACTATATTGGCTATATAATAGCATAGGCATAGCCTACTATTATTTATTTATATTTATATTATTTTTGTGTTGGCCTATTAAAACGTTTCCCTCGCCCTCACCCTTTTCTTGTGTGTGAGTGTGTGTGTGTAGGCCCTACTTAGATCTACTGACCTGCTGTCGATGCATTTCAATAGGCTAGAGCATAGGTTCTCAACGGGGGCGATTAAGGGGCGGTGAAGGGCAAGTGGGCGGTACAAACGTAACTGATATAATTTGAACACCTCGGCTATTTGAATCGATTAGTTTTTGGATTAAATGTGATGTAAACGCAAGTGCTGCTAAATATCTGATATCCCTCAACAGTAGGCCTACATATTATTATACTAATAACAAATGGGAATCACAATGCCTCTTGGATGAAATAGGGGTCAGTAATTGACAAATATGGTGTGCAGCCGGCTGGACTCTCACCCTGCTGACCGATCACTGCGTCGCCCTGACATCTGCTAATGTTAATGATATTTTGATCTCAGTTTTACCGAGATGTCCTTGGTGTGTTTTAGAATTATCAAATATGAAAATTGTTATAGTATATAGATACGAACTAATCATAAAAACTAGGTATTTATTGTAATGCTTGAAAGTATACATATAAATTCTTTAGTCATATAATATTTATATAATTTTCAAATACTTTTTACAGTTTGATCATTTTAAAGTTATAAATTGTAAGCCATTTATTTTCTTATAAAAGAAAAAAAAACATTAGAAATATTCTGAAATATTAGCTCAAATGAAACGGGCTAATTATCTCCCTTCAATTAAAAAATGTTTTCACATTTGATTCAATAGTGATGCCGAGCAAGTTCTGTTTTGTAATATAACAAATATTACTTATTATTATTATTTCTTTATATACATTCAACATATAATATGGTGTTCATAACAATATTTAATTATTAGCGGATTAAAATAATTTACATTAAACAGTTGCAAATAAACATTAACTGCTTTAATTGTTTGTCCATTGAAGGAGTTTATATTTTATACATTAATAAGTACAGAAATTATTAATATAGTGCTATTAAATAAGTCTCTAAATTTAATTCTAAATTAATTATACTAATAAATTTGTTATATAGTTATTTATATTTATGTTTAATTAAAGAAGATGAAAATAAAAACTCTTTTAAATGTAATTAGTCTGTGTCAATTAATGAGCGGTCAAGTGTAGGTGACCTATTTGTATGCTTACAAACAGCTTTGATGTGCGATCAAATAAGTTCACAAGTGTAAGTTGAATCGAAAGCTGAAAGTAAAGGAGCGAATGCAAAGCACCTAATAGTAGCAGTAGACTTTCCTTAGCAGCATCTTAAGTTTTTTCCGCAAATGGGCACATTTGGATGCCTATTTTTTAAAAGTTTAAAATTTAACTTATCATTTTAAAATCGCCAATATTCCTCCACTTAAAAAGATATCTACATCTAAAAAGTTTGTAGTATCAAACCAGTTAGGTTTGATGTGGTATAAAAAAAAAAATTTCCATCAATTTGAAAGACTTGCCTTTGATTAGAAAACTCTAATTTGAGTGCTTCGATATACTTCTGAAAAAGCCTAACTATCTATCTTATTTTTTTCTTTAACATATGCATGTACATATAGTTAAAACGTTTTGAAATTGATTTCACGACAAGATATGTCCAATTTCAATGCAAATCCATTGCAGTGGTCCTTGTAAATGCAAGTTCAACTGACTGAAATGTGTCAGAAACATCGGCTTCAACAGTCAGTTTTCCTCATTCAGAACCGGAAAATGTTGTTGTTGTTTTTTCAATAAATAAACACCTCTTGAAGGTCTCTCGCGTGCCATGGAAAATCGCTTTGTGTGCCAAGTGTGGAACGCATAACTTTGGTTGCCGACCCCTGATTTAGAGTACATTGTGAGATTACCTAAAGACATCACAATTTTCTTTATAACTGGATGCATCCACGCTACCAGACAATCATGCTTTACTTTCAGCTTAAGTTAAATTGAGTAAAAAAAAAAAGAGATTCTCTGTATCGCTCACTTCAATATTACAGCAGTTCACAAATAAGTAATACATTCAATGATTTTTTTTTGACAGCTTTGCATTGAAACCTTAAATTAATTTATTATTATTTAATTTGTATTATTATTATTAATATCTGTATTACTATTATTGTCTCGATATAATTTTTTATTGTTTGCCAATTGTATAATTTACTTGTTATGTATTTGACTATGCCTTTATTGTTCATTATGTACTATGTGACAAAATAAATATTGTTCATTGTTCATTGACGAGGACTACAAGCGATGGCTACTGCACACAGCAGAGGTGCTTTGGGTAGTAATCGATTACTGTTTAAACATAATGTATGAGACTTGGATTCGGGGCTCCAGAGTTTTTGAAAAGCAAATGCGATACTTTGGGAGAAAGTCGATCAGCTTCTCTAGGTCTGGGGGGGGGGGGGGATGGGCGCTAAAAGAAAGTTGGGGGGGGGGGGAGCGGTGAGCGGAAAAAGGTTGAGAACCAATGGGCTAGAGTATAATTTGGTAGGCCCTATAATAATTTACAGTAAGTAACAATAGCCTATATAATAAAGCTTAATTAGCTTATAATTATCTATCACCTAGGCAAGGCTATATAAATAGGCTAGTCTATATCAGGGGTCGGCAGCCTACGGCCCGCGTGCCAGACTTGGCACGCCGAGGGATTTTCAATGGCACGCGGATGCGGCCCTAAAAGTCTATTCAAGTCTCTTCTACAAGAAATTTAGTGCTATAGGGCCTATACACATGGATGACCTTTAGGATGTTGGCACGCTGAATGAATTAGAAATCCTACTTTGGCACGTATTATCAAAAGGTTGACGTCCCCTGGTTTATATATAGTCCCATCTATTATTTTTTTTAATTTTAGGGAAAAAGAAAACAAACGTATCCCTTAGTCTTAGGCCTATAAGCTTAATCCGTTTAGTGGTTCCAGCCTAATAGGGCAGGTTCTATAATAGGGTTTTTGACGCCCTAGGCGACAACAAATTCTGCGCCCTCGTTGAAGTGCCTTTGTTGGGGTCTGTCGGGTATGGAACTTCGGAAATGTGTTCTTGTTAATAATTGATAAGCTTACAGCCCAACAAAGAATTTTATTTTATAACCTTTGATTAATGACTGGGATAAGTAAATAAAACAGTTCAATGAAAAATAACAATGGCTTTGCATTTAGTCTTTTATTTTATGACTAATAGATTAATAATTAGAAATAATAAATTATTACTGGCAAAATTACATAACACACAGTTTCACATTAGCTATATATAGGTTTATAGGCTTTATAATTGCATTATGTAGGCCTACAGTTATTTTAATAACAAACAGAAACTCACAGTTAGATTACAGATAGTTTTTCTAAGCTGTTTTTATAGCACTTAAAAAATAAACAAAGACTAGGCCTACTAGATATTGGCTTATTGTTTTCTTAACTACGGTACAAAAGTCGCTGTTAAATACTGATTACCATGAGTAGGCCCTATATTTATAAGTTACTTCCATACACTAAAATCCTAAAAATCTTGCTTTCTGCTTAGAAAATTTTATGCATGAGGGCTTTTGAGTCTGTCCTGCTATCTCACTTTCAATAGAAATTGTCGCCAGATACGCAATTCTCTCCTGACACATTTTGCTACGCAGATAAGTTTTAATTACCTTAAGTTTTGAAACACTCGTTCAGCAACTAAGCTAAATACGAAGACACAAATGTTAGGAAATCCATTTTCAAGATTACGTTGGTAGGCCTAAATGTAGTTTAGTACTTCTTCAGGGATTGATACTGAGTCATGGAGATGATGAGAAATTGCTCTTAGCTCAGGACACAGTCCTACAGCAGCAATGTCAGATTCATTTAAACCTTCATCTTTTTCAATTGTTAATGTTTTTTTTTCAAGTTTTTGCTCATCGACTTAACCTCTGGTGTAGTCTTGTGTTTAAGGTCAGAAATGTTGTAAACAAATCTAAAGACAATATAGAGATACTTTATTTAACTGGGGAAATCTTTCTTTTACCGCATAAGCAGAAACATACAAGTGGATTTTGAAACTTTCTGGGGGGTCAAATGCAATATTTACAGATTCATCTGTTGATTCGTAATCATACATGATTCTCTTTTTCTTTAAATTCGGACCTTCTCTTTCTCAAATTATACTGGTTCTATTCCAACTTCTAATGCTACTTCATTAGCATCACCTAGAACTCCCTTGAACTCTAAATCACTTCTAGCTGTAACCAAAAACTCTCTTTTTTTCAGGTTACTAACTGCATGGTCTCTGGAGACTCAAGTCTTAGGCCTATTCTTGCAGTATCTTACGAGTTATGTTTACTTGAAACAAAATGTTGTGTCAGGTGACATTTGCAGCAATAAAATTGAAGTCTGAGATATTTTTAAGTAATTTAACCCAAGCACTTCTACCTTCGCAATAATGCCACTAAATCCTCAGTGGCTTTGCCACGTACTGACTTGAAGGTCACGTCAATTCCGCCTCCGCATCGCATCCAGGGTGTGGCAGGGGGGATGTAAGGGTTGTCGCTTTGCAATCTGCTATGCACGGCGAGGTTACCAAACAAATACTGTTAGGGCATACTTTCCTATTTTCTAAGATTTCCGATGTTCACATGTATTTATATAAAGACTAGGGCCTATAGGCTATATATAGAGAGAATTAGGCCTAGTGTGCGATAGACTTAGGCCATATTTGGCAGTTGGATCATATCATTAAAAAAAAAAGTAAAGTATCCCGTCAGACTAAATTGATCAATAGGGCCGGTGAAGCAGCGTTCACCAGTTTCCGGCATACTAGGTGATTGTGTGTCCAGCACTATGCGCAGCCGTCTTTACTTTACCCCAACTAAGGTCAGGTACCCATCAGAGCCGGGAAGAATCAGGGACACCCTCCAGACCCGGGAAAAAATCCTAGCCTTCACCAGGATTCGCCAGTCGAACGCGCTTCCGCTCGGCTACTGTGCCACATATCATTTCGTGCCGTGAAATCAATTTCAAAACATTTAAGTCGCCCTACTTCCCTTATTTAAGTCATATTTAGATCAACATAAATTCAAGTTTGATAAGCTTGGTTTGTAAAGTTTTAAGATTGTTAATTAGCTCGGAATTTTTTAGCCCAGAGAATAATAATTAGGCCTATACCCGTGTTCTTGTTTGCTCAATATTAAATGCGCTCTGAGCCTAAATAATATGTTTGTTGGCAGCGCTAAGGTGAAATAGAAATATTATTACCGTCAACCATTCATACGCAACTTTGCCTCATTGATAGGCCTATCATTAACCTTCAGCATTTTTTGAAATTTTAGCTTTAGAAGTATAAATTAAATAATAAAATAGCAAAAACAATAACAAATAAACCGACAGGGAAAAAAGTAATGCAAGGGAAACAACCAAGATAATTAATGTCTGTCACAAGCGGCATTGACTACTTCCCTCTACTTGTGTCGTTTATTTACTGTCAGAATACCATTGATATTTATAAGGAAAATCATTGGCAGATTTTATACTTTTAAAACCATTACTGTTATTGAGAACTTTACTTTTCAGTGGTCTAAAATACAGACATCTTTAGTATTTTATAACACAAGCCAATTTTATTATGTACAAGCTACATTGCCCGGCGCTGCCCGTGTGAAAAAAAAAACAGGACTGTATAAGGTGCAGATAAAAATTTGTATAAGCAACAATTAAAAGAAAGCTAATATTTAAAGTATTTTTTTTTACTGAAAACTTTTAGGAAAGTAATTTAAAATAAATATTGTAATCGGGTAAAAAAAAAGGAAGTATTTTTATTTAACAAAAATCTAAATTGCCCGCATATAGAGCGTTCTCAGTGGGCGTGGCTTAGGTTTTTAGTGACGTATTTGTGTAAATAGAAGCCACTATTGGTGTACAAAACCGTCCCTATGATCACTTTGGATCGATGGGTACTTTACTTCTAAATAAAAGATTATTACGTCCACTAGGCCCAAAAACTTTTGCAGGGCGGCAGTGATAGAACAGTCCGGTGAACTAACCGCAGTACCAACCGGCTCTTCGCCGTACTAAGTGTAACCTTATAGTTAAGGCCTCTGGCTTATACTTAACCTCGTGCGCTCTCTGAAATAGACACTTTCTATTAGGCTCTATTGTTCACTTATTTTATGACTCTGTTCATGTCGACTCCTTATTACAGAATTTCTTTTCAAGTCTCTGTATTGTTTTTCTTTTTTTCTTTCAGCATTCCTTTTTACATAGAAGCGCAGACAATTTCACAGGAGTCCTCAAACTATTCCAACAGAGGAGGGCCCGCTAACTTCATTAACACCACAGTGTTAGAATATATATATATATATATATATATATATAAATATATATATATGAGTTACAGTTCCAATTGCTCTAGTTTTATCGTGGGCAGTAGTGTGATCATGGGTTGTGGGGCCTAGAGGGTGTAAGTGTAAAAGACACTGAGCCCTTATAGGCCTTACAGAAGTATCATTTTTGCTCCTTTGAACGTGTTTGCCTGGGAGAAAAAACAAACAAATGGTCTGCTAAATCTATTCACAGTGGAATAGGATTGGCCGGCGGACTAAATTAACTTATAATTATAATCATATACAAATACTTTATGTGGCTTATAACAGTCCACCCTCACACCTGAATTCATGTGTACGTCATAGAAAAATAATTGCCACTTAACACGATAGTATTAAAAAATCAGTGGCGTTGCCCGAATTGCAGGGGTGGGGGAGAAGGGTCGAGTATTAAGAGACGAATTCGGGATCAATTGGGCAACTGGTGTAAGCGCGAGGTAGGGGTGGGGATTTAATAGTGCACGCTAGGAATGAGAAAAGTGCACTTTGAGGAATAAAAAAATCTAATTCTAAAAATGTGCGCCCTAAACGTTTGAATAACTAAAATTGTAAATGATTGTCAATAGTTTAAAGGTAAAAAAATTAATTCATTAAAGATTTTTATCAGAATTTGTTGAAAAAAATCGTATGATGCAAGTCAAAAAGCACAAAGAAAAGTACCCGTCGGAACACATTGATCATAGGGCCGGTGAGGCAGTGTTCACCAGTGTCTGTGGTCACGGCTTTACTAGGGGATTGTGTGGTCAGGACAACGCCCAACCGCCTGTACTTTACCCCACCTAATGTCAGGTACCCATCGTAGCTCTGAGTAGACTCGTGGACACCATCCAGTCCCGGGAATAAAATACTAGCCTTCACCAGGATTCGAATCCAGAATCTTCGGCGCGCCAGCCGAACGCGCTGCAGCTCGGCCACCATGCCCCAAAGTATGAGTCAGAATGTTTCATTTTTGTTCGCAAGAATTAAATTTAAAATATCACAGCACTTGATACAATAAAGTTAAGTTGCTTCAAGTTCAAAAACATTTGTAATGGAAAGCCAACGCTAAAACAGTTAAGAAATGTTACAGAATTTGAAAAAATGTTAACACCCTTTACTGTTAATGCTAACAATATTCATAAGTCTGTTAACTTTATAAATGTATCAACATCATCATCATCAATCCCATGACCGTTGAGGTCGTTTTGGAAAGCGAATGGACACCTCAGCAGTCAACTTTCTCCACTTTTGCCTATCTTGAGCGGTTGTCAATAGTTGAGTCAAACTGCAGCCCTGACCAATATTTTACATCATAGATTCTCAACCTTTTTAGGCTCACCGCCCCCTGTTACAATTTTTTTCCGCTCTTCGCCCCCCCCCCCACCAACTTTCTTTTAGCGCCCGATTCCCCCCCCCCCCCCCCTCCGCCTTCTGGACAATAGTTTCCGCAATTTTTTTAGGCGGACTAGACTTTTTGTGTGATTAATTATCTTTAAAAAAATGAAAACGAAACATTGTAAGAATTAATAGATAAATTGTCTAGACAAAAAGTTTAAATAAATGAATATTAATGTGAATCGTTTGCCTGGTGTGTTGCTAGCAATTTGTCTATTTTTGTTTCAATTTCGGTTGAAAAGCATTAGGTCTAATAAACAGTAATATTTGTTATATTACAAAACAGAACTCGTTCGGCATCACTATTGCATTAAATAAGGAAACATTTTTTAATTAAAGGGAGATAAATGACCCGTTTTTTAAAAGTTAATATTCTTTTTTTTTTCTTATATAAAAAAAAATGCATTACAATGTATAACTTTGAAATGATCCAACTGTAAAAAGTATTTGAAAATTGTATAAATATTATGTGACAAAAAACATTACATGTATATCTTAAAGCATTACAATAACTACCCAGTTTGTATGATCACTACTTATCTATACCGATTAACAATAATGTCATCATAGATATCAAGTCTTCAAACACTTTAAGGACATCTCGGTAAAACTGAGATCTAAATATCATTAGTATTAGCAGATTTTAGGGCGGCAGTCCGGTGAACCAAGCACAGGACCAGCCTGCTGTAAACCGTATTTGCCAAATACTGACCCCTACTTCATCGAAAGTCACTGCGATTCCTATTTCTTATTAATATGATACTATTTAGGCATACTGTTGGGGGATATCAGATATTTAGAAGCACGTATTAAATAGCTCAAATTATATCAGGTAGGCGACGTTTGTACCGCCCACTTGCCCTTCACCGCCCCCCAATCGCGATATCGCCCCCGTTGATAATCTATGCTTCACATTGTCGAACCAGCATCTCCGCTGACGGCCTCTCCTACGCCCACCCTCCACCGTGCCCTGGATCATTGTTTTGACAGGCTATTGTGCGCCAATACATGACCGAACCATGTCAGTTTGCGCCGTTTGATTGTTGCCATAATGTTTTCTTGATATGAATGTATAAAATACTTGAAATTTCTTTTAATAGTTATATAACAAGAAAACCATAAAAACGAAGTTTTCATTATACTCCCTTTATTTGCAAACTAAGTTTACCATCATGTAATTAAATAATTGATAGACTACTGCAAATGAAACGTACAGAAAAAAATATCTGTGTCTCAAATCTCAAAAATATCTCCATACTCAGTATGAATTGTTCTAAAAATAATCTTAGCGCATAATTTTTTTTTTCTAGCTTTGCTCCGAAAAAGTATAAAAAGTTTCACAGGCATTTTTAACGCGAAATCAAAATATTTCTTATACATTCCTTTTAAGAAATGAATATTGTCATAAGTGTAGTATTATTAAGTTGTTTTAACTGAAAATTTGATAGGATGTATTGTTAGGCGCCACAAATTTGCTGTCCAAATTTCAGCTCGATCGGACCACGGGAAGTGGTCGAAAAATCGAAGCCAATTTTTGCACCATGCATTGACGATTGACGATTGCAGACATTGCAACTTAATATAAAGGGAGTAAAAAGGAAAGAAGCGATAAATACATTAAACAAATAACTAAAAATATTCTTTGTAATCATTGGTTAAAAAGAAAGGTGGTGGTCAAGACTTTGACGTAGTGGGATGAGGGTAAAACGCTCGTTTTCCCCTCCCGTGGCTACGCCTATGATTATCACGTCAAGAGCTTGAAGAAATTGAATGCTATGAGACGCGGACTTTACAGCGCACGACAAGTCTGACGAGATGTCAACCATCGCTAAAGACGCACGTCAGAAGGGGCTATTTACAAGCAATACATTTATAGGTCTTAGGTCTCGACCTGAAGGCCCCCCATAAACATGTTGTATTTTGTTTGTTTGTTTTGGTTTGGAGTATAGTCTGCTTCCATTTTTATTGCAACTTAAATAGACAGACTTTATTCAAACTAGCAACTTTCATTTACATAAACAAATATATTTTTTTAAACAATCGCATTTGAAGTGCTCTTATCCCATGTTGAGAGAGGTGTACTCAATAGTTATGATTTTGAAGCATACAGTTTAAGAATATAGTATGTATTAAAAAACTTAGGAATGTTATCTAGTATACCAGTATAGTATAATATAGTATAATAAAGCGTCAATAAAGTATATTAATGGTATAGTACAGTAGAGTAAAGTATAATGAAGTATTGTATAGTATTAGTCATCTTCGATCACGACGGACCAAACTACTATAGGCCTAGTAGAGTATAGTAAAGTATAGTAGGCCTAAGGAATATTATAATATGTATTAACAAACTTAGAAATGTTCTCTAGTATAACATTATAGTATAGTATAATATAGTATAGTAAAGCATCAGTAAAGTATATTATCGGTATAGCATATTATGATATAGTATCGTATAATAAAGTATAGTATAGTAAAGTATAATAAGCTTATAGTAATGTATAGTAGGTCTATTGTAAAGTATACTAAAGTATACCATAATAATGTATAGTATATTTAAGTATAGTATAGTACAAAATAGTATAAAATAGAACAGAACAGTAACGTCTAACTTCTATTAAGCATACCCACCTTTTATTCGAAACTAATATCTTAATATTTTTTTTACTGGCGGGTGGTTGGGGATGTAATATTCAGTCAAAATATTTAGCCAATGCATAGAATGCACACTATTATATCTATAATACAAAAATAGTAAGGCTATTGAACAGTGCCGTTGCAATGGATTTGGGGGCCCGGGGGGCTTGGCCTCTTTAGGGGCCCCTGCATTTTGGCATTCGACATTATGACATGAGAAAAAAACAATTCCGACACTCCTTTTTGGGGGGGGACTTTTGAATTCGGACCCCCCTCCCCCTCCCCAAGCTACGCCACTGCTATTGAATGGTCCTTGTACTTGTTATGCTAAACATTTATGACCATTGATGCCGTGCTAAAATCTAGAAATTGATAGCTTCGGCGTCCCATAAAAGATTTTTTTTTAACATATAGTTGCTTGTACTTTATCATTATCCCTGATCTATTATACAATTATAAGTCAGTTATTATTGTTGTAGTTGTTTTAAAGTCGTAATATTGATAGTTACATAAAATATTCCTCTTGTGTTTCAGGGTTTTGGCACGCATTAAGGCAACTCATTCCAGTTGTTGTATTTTTTTTTTCATATGTTTTAAAGAGCCACGCTAGAAGATAGTAACACATTCACATAAGGCCAACACAATATCGAGTTTAATTTAATCTAATCAATATGGTCAGATATCCTTTACAAGTTTTAAGTATCATGTAATGGACACATATAAGATTCGATCCAAATAATAGTAATGTTTAAAAATAGACCCTGTAAAAGAAACGAGCCATAAACCAGACACAAAACAAACCATTAAGAATTGTTTATACGGAAGACGAACTTAGTTCATTTGCTAAATAATGTATCTTGTCTTACAATGTTGAAGACGCTCCTTCGATACAGAAGATTATTGCGTCCTACGCTTATCTGTATTTTGAGTCTGGACACGTATTTTTATTCGTGTTTTAAAACTTTTTTCTGGTTTGTTCAGGCAACCCATTCCTCCTATGCCACTCGGGAAGATATAATACTTGCATGCATTTGTTTTCGCATTAGGAATAAGAAAAGTGTTTTTGTCTTTATGTTTATCTTAGCATTGCAAAAGATTGTCACTGTATTGTATTTCTAAATTAGAGTTTAATGTCTTTTTTTTATAACTACTTAACTCTTTGCCCTCCCGTCCTCTAGTGTTTCTATGTTTAGTGATTTAACTATTGGTGTTATTCTTGTCAGTTGTAAATATTTGCTAGTAATAAATCTTGCAGCGCTTTTCTGAATTTGTTCTAGTTTTTTAAATGCATTTTTTAGTTGACGGGTCCCATACAGATGATGACATAAGGCATTAAAATTCTTATTTAGGAATACAACACAATAAAAATCTGTTACATTGCTCAGATAAGCATAAGGACTATAACACTTTCCTTATCCGTTATGCGAGAACAATTGTATATAAGTACTCTTTCTTCCCGAGTGGTATCCAGGCATGGAATGGGTTGCCTGAACAAACCAGGAAAACCAGTAACTTAACATCATTTAAAACTTTAATAAAAATTCAAAAGTAGACTCGGACGACGAATGTGCGTAGTTCGCAATGATATTTTTTTTTTTATAGAAGGAGCGTCTGTAATGTATAAGATATAAGATAATCAAATCTGTTCACTATTTACTATCATTAATTATATTGTACCAGTGCACTTTCCTGGAATTGATACTCCCAGGACAAATATTAATATTATCAAAGACTATAATGAGATTGAATGCTTTTCTATTTTTAGAGCCTTAGTGTTGTTTTATCCGTGCGCAGCCAATAACACTGTCTTTAATGACTCCTAAACGTCCGCTTTATACAACTTTCGATTTCGATTTTCCATTGAGAAAATCAAAGCGAATTACTAAACCGGAAGTCTAGAGTACAGGGTGCGATCGGACATTCCGGAACTAAGTGTTTCAAATTATCAAATAGCAAAAATAGCAAAACAAGCGGTTAATCTTATTATAGTCTTTAATATTATTTAATATATACTTAATGAAACAAATGCAGTGCTTATAAAATTGTACACAAAACCAAAAGAATAAGTTAATACTTTTATTTTAAAGACGAGTGAAGATTAAATTAGATGGACAGAAAAAATACAATGTCTATATTTCACAGTATGTGTTAGACAGAAAATACTAGATTTACATAAATGTATGTAACACAGTCAGTGTTATAGGGAAAATTATAGATCTATTTAGATCTATATCATGTAGGCATTGTTAGACAGAAAATACTTGATTTACATAAATGTATGTAACACACTCAGTGTTATAGGGAAAATTCTAGATCTATTTAGATCTATATCATGTAGGCATTGTTAGACAGAAAATACTTGATTTACATAAATGTATGTAACACACTCAGTGTTATAGGGAAAATTCTAGATCTATTTAGATCTATATCATGTAGGCATTGTTAGACAGAAAATACTTGATTTACATAAATGTATGTAACACACTCAGTGTTATAGGGAAAATTCTAGATCTATTTAGATCTATATCATGTAGGCATTGTTAGACAGAAAATACTCCATTTATATATATATATATATATCTATATCTATATCAATATAAGACAGAAAAAACTAGATTTATAGAGATCAATATCAAGCAATCAAGTATTACAGAAAATACTACGTTCATATAAATTTAGATCTATATCAAACAATCAAAATAGCACAGTAAATAATATATTTTTTACACCAATATAATGGAGTCAATGAAATTGATAAAATACCAGATTTATATAGATCTTTATAAATCAGTCAATGCTATTGAGAGAGTGCTAGATCTATATAGATTTATATCATGCAGTCAGTGATAGAGTCGGCGTCAGAGAGAAGACATACTCGGTCTTTATCGTTTCTGAGAAATCTTTTCAAGGCTTAAGTTCTGCTGCATTATCAGTGCATAAACTAGAATTTAAAAAAAAATCAAGTCTTGTTTTTTTTTTATTGCGTGCGTGACATAGATAATTCAACATGAATTTATACGACAAGCGTGACACGACATTTAAACAAACATGCAGCCACTTGCTTAAGTCAATAGTGAATCTTCGGGACCACAACTACATACACTATACGTCCATAGCAACACGTTTTGTTGATATAGATCATAGGTTCTCAACGGGGGCGTTATTGCCCCCCGAGGGGCGGCGAGATGCTTTAGGGGGGCGCTGATGATTCCGGGGGCGATTGGGGGGGGGGGGTGCGGTGAAGCGCAAGTACAAACGTACCTAAATAATTTGAACACCGCTCCTGTTTGAATCGGTTCGTTTTTGGATGAAATTTGATGTAAACGAAGTGCTGTTAAATATCTCATATCCCCTAACAGTAGGCCTACATATTATTATACTAACCAGAAATAGGAATCGCTTGGACTTTTCGAAGAAGTGGGGGTCAGTATAAGACAGGTAGCCTACCGTGTGAGGCCGTCTAATCCTGTAGTTAGTTTACCAGACTGTCAAACGACACGTTGCATGTTCTGTCCCTGCCGCCGACCGATTTCTATCATACTAACATCTTCTAATAATATTAATGATATTTTGATCTGAGATAACCTAATATTATTTTTTTTTTATCGATGCTTAGTGTAAACTTTCGTTGAGTGGAATGGTTAAGTAGTAATCATACAAACGGGGTATATAATGTAATGTTTATAATTATACATATACCTTTTGAGTCATATAATATTTATATCTTTTTAAAATACTTTTTACAGTTCGTTCTTTACTATGTTAGAATCTATACATTAAAAGCCATTTTTGTTTATAAAAGAAAAAAAAAACATTAAAAATATTAGCTCAAATGAAACGGGTCAATTATCTCCCTTTAGTTAATACATTTTCCACATTCATTTGATTCAGTAGTGGTGCCAAACCATTTTTGTTTTGTAATATAACAAATATTACTGACTAATTATCATTTATTTATATGAATTTAACATAATGGTTATTAATACTTGTACTAGAAGACTTTTTAGTACCAGTGGCGATGGTATGGCGTATCGTAGATTGATGTTTTTTTCTTTTTTAAGTAGTCTGTTCCAGATGTATTGGCTGTCTATTGTGTGACACCATTTAGTTACCGTACTAAAAGTCTTAGTTGTCTTCTGTATCGCCCATTACAATATTACAGCAGTTCACAAATAAGTAATGCATTCAATGATTTTTTTAGACAGTTTTGCATTGATATCTTAAATTAATTAATTATTATTATTTTTAATATCTGTATTACTATTATTGTTTCGATATAATTTTTTTATTGTTGGTCGATTTTCAATTTCATAATTTTCTAATTATGTCTTTGACTATGCCTTTATTCACTTTATTGTTCTTATTGTTTGCACTATGTGGCAAAATAAATATTGTTCATTGACGAGGACTACAAGTGATGGCTACGACACACAGAAGTGCGTTGGTTATCAAAAGACGACCGTTTAAATATTATGTATGTTACTTATATTCGGTGCTAGATTTTTTGAAAAGCAAATGCAAATTCTTTTGGAGAAAATCAATCAGTTTCTCTAGTTCTGTGAGTTTTGGCAACAATTTTGTATTGCATTTTTATGAACCTCTTTTGTGGAAAGTGGATTTTATGCTAATACCATTTTGTTGTCAAAAAAGAAAAACAAGACAAGCTGCAAATAGTGAAGCGTGTAGACCGAAGTATTTTGCAACCAAAATTAAAACAAATATAGACAAACTACTAGCAACACACCAGGCAAACGATTCACATTAATATATATATATTTTTTAAAGCCTCTTGTTAGGTATTTTTTTATCTATTAATTCTTACAATATGTTTCATTTTCAGTTGTTTTTTTAATAATAAAAAAGCACACAAATTTAGTCGGCCTAAAAAAAATTGCGGAAACTATATTGACCATTTAACTTCCAGAGGGTTGGGGGTGGGGGACTGTACGCTAAAAAAAAGTTAAGGGGGGGGGCGGTGAACGGTAAAAAATTGTAAAAGGGAGAAGTGAGCTGAAAAAGGTTGAGAACCTATGATATAGATCTAGGCTCTTGCAAGGTTAAAGAACAAAACTAACCACAACAGCTATACAATAAAATCAGTTTAAATAGTATATCAAGGAACTTTTTTCCTAGGTCAGTTATTACGTTAGTGAGTTGTAATACAATTTTATTTGTGTAAACGTCTGAATGTTTTCACTTTCACTTTCCATTCCTTTCTTTTCATAAAACACAATTTTTAGAATGACGTTTTTTTTTATATTTTCTATTTCATACCCTCCCCTCCTTTGGAATTTACATTGCATTACTAACGAGGTGGCCTTGCACGTAGATATGCATGTCCCGGTCATGTCTTGGTGTGTGTCTCCAACCCCCCCCCTTCCCTCCCGGACCTACTTCTTCTACGCTACGCCCAGGACTAAAAACAAAATCAAATCCCTCCTACTAGTCCTACTATTGCTTATGATTTATGGCCTTCTTTAATGTTTATTCGTAGTTACAAAACAAAAAATGTAGTCTTCCATTTTTAACAACGGATTTGAACAAGGAATATTTGTTGTTGACTTGTTTAGGAATCCCCATTTATACCTGATTGCCACTCGGGAAAAAATGAGGATTATATAGGACTGTATTAATGTCATAATGTCTTTATTAGCCCTTTAAAAGATGCTTGCGTTGCATTGATATGTTCTAGAATCTATAGTTAAATCTGATTAAATTAGCATTGAATACATTATATCTTTATATATATATATATATATATATATATATATATAACACATATTTTGTGAACTGAACTATTATAATATTACATTTTCTTACATATACATGTTTACTGTATATCTATACATATACGTGTTTTATTGTTAAAGATCTTTTCGTTCTCGTGCATTAAAAAAGAGTTTTGTACACATCCTGCTAGCCGGCAGCTAGCCAGATGTTGCCAACACAGATTGTTCTATCCCTTTTTACAGCAAAGTTCCAGAACCCGAAGTTTGGAAATCTGAAGAGAAGACTGAAACCTTAAGCAATGCATGGTTGTGTATTTATTTCTGATGTATTGAGTTCTGATGTATTGAGTTCTGATGTATCGAGCTCTGATGATATTGTAGTAAAAAACATCACAACGTTCACAAAGTCAATCATTCATTTTTCCCTTTGCCTTTCTATTGTGTAACAACATCTCTTTTGACTTCTCAGTGGTAATTTCCTTTATGTCGGACTCTCGCAAGTTCTGTATATTTTTTATTCAAGTGCAAAAAAAAAAACAGCGCACGTTTAAAACTGTAAAGTTTATGTGTTATTATATGTAAGGTTGTTGTTTTTCAATACTTTTATTCCCAAAATAAATCAGAGGTCTAATTGACTCTAGTTTACGCGGGCGTCGCGTTTGACTGACGATACGAAGGTTCCAGGTTCGAATCCTGTGTAAAGTAAAAGGCGGCTGGGTTTTGTGCTGGCATTACACCCTGTAAAACATAAGCTCCGAGCTTTCATCGGTATGACATAATGATCTGATCTCAATGTTGATAAATGGACAGGAACGTAGGGTTATGATTTACTTTAAATTATGTTTGGAAAGAACAACAGCAACAACAGTCTTTTGTTTCATTTATGTCTTGAAGACAATGACACTTCTTACATAGAACATTCACGAACATAACAAATTCACTTCAAGAATACCTTACAGCTAAATTTTTCTGAAATTAGTTTAAGGATTTTAACTGATTTTTAGTTGATTTGCATATACAAATGATGTATATTTAGATATGTCTTACTATAGTTTTCTTTATTTGATGAGGTCAAAACAAAAGATGTTGTTTCTTTTGTACCCCATGGAGCTCGGTGAGATGAAAGCAGTGCGCTGGCCTGCCATACTGGTGATTCCTGGTTCAAATATTGTTGAAGGATAGGGTTTGCTCCCGGGTCTGATGGGAAAGGGAGGGCGTGTTATTTAGTCTAGCTAGCTCTGATGGGTGGCTTGTAATTAGCAGGGTGGCTTGGCATTAAGCTGGTAACACCCTTGTCGTCATGACCTACAGAGAGTACTTCAATTGCCAGAGGCATTAAGTTGGTCTGGGATACTGACTTTATTTACTCTTAAACATCACCCCACATCATTGACCACATCATTGACCACATCATTGACCACATCATTGACCACATCATTGACCATATCATTGACCACATCATTGACCAAATCATTGACCACATCATTGACCACATCATTGACCACATCATTGACCACATCCTTGACCACATCATTGACCACATCATTGACCACATCATTGACCACATCATTGACCACATCATTGACCACATCATTGACCACATCATTGACCACATCATTGACCACATCATTGACCACATCATTGACCACGGCTTGCTGAAATCAACAACAAAGACAGACACAAAAGGGGAATTATTTTCTTTATGTTGATAAACATATAAGAAACAATTATGTTCAGATGTCGGAGAATTCGGGAACGGGGCCTAAATCTTTGATATCTTTTTTTGTTCTTCCGTGTGAAGTGTCATTATGTCAGTAGATCTAGTTAAGTAAGTTATGTTAGAACCCACCTCCCAAATTGTGAAGTCTTTTGAACTCCCAAATTTGTGCGTTCTTTTGAACGTCTCGCGAACGAACGACCCATACATAATAGTTGTTGACCATGCTAGGACACTCCAAACAAAAATGGCAATGTTATGGTTCTTTAGTTTCCTTCAAGCTTGAAATTGCTCAATTAAATACACAATTAAACAGAATAGAATTGAATCAATAAATGAATGCAGGGACAATAGTCCCGAATGCTATAATTGAATTTATGGATTCAATTCTAATGTCAACGGAATAATGTTAAAGACTTTAAAAGTCTGTGTTTATCTAGGGGTATAAATCTTATATAGAACTATGTATGCTTTTGTTGATTCTATCGTCTCGGTGTTGTCAATACAAATGCAGACATTGAAAGGATTCGTCAACAAAACTATTAAGTTACTTAGGCCTTCTGGCAACTACTTATTCGAGGATCCACATTCAATGTAATGCCAAATGGATTATTTACCGAACAACTGCACAAATAACGATCATTTATATCGAGGGCTATAAGGAAAGAGTAATACAATATTTCGGTACAAAAGCAGATTGACCCGGAATCCATTTAACGATTCTTATAAAGCTATTTTGTTAAGATTTTTTTTTCTAGTTTATTATAATGGAGATATGCTTTCTTTTGTTCAATGTTTATGAGACTTGGACTTGGGCTAATATAATATAATATATATTATATATATTAATATATTATGTATAACAGCAGTGTTGGAATTGGGATTGCTATGGTCTATGATTGATTTCAAATGCATACAAAAGTACACGTACCACTGAAACAATAAAAGAATGGAAGTTAACCCTTCCCGTACCGACCTACTTCTATCTATGCTGCCTTCAGTTCCGCTATATACGCGCCCGGGACTGTAACGGTTCAATATAAATGTCCAATATAAAATAAAAGCTGTAGATATGTGCATTGAGATCGGACACGGTATAAACAATTAAGAAAAGTGAACGTTACGCTTCTTAGTACTAACAAAGACTATAATAAGATAGACCGCTTGCTTTCATATTTCCGCTATTTGATGACTCGAATGACTTCTTTTTGGAATTTCCGCTTTCCTTTTGCACTGTACACTTCCGTTTTATTCAATCGCTATGATTGTCTCAATGAAAAATTTAAATGAAAATCGAAAGTGGTATATACTGCGGAAACTTTTAGGCAAACGTAGGGGCGTAGAAATCATTTAAGACAGTGTTATTGGATGCGCACGGAAAAATGGTACATAGAAGCTTTAAAAATAGAGCAAGTGGTCCATCTTATTATACTCTTAGTCTTAGTTATCGCTCCAACTTCTCTTAAAGATATATAGTTTGTACGCTTTTTTTATGAGAACATGCGAACTATGATATTTCCACCAAGTGACGTCACATAAAGTGGGAAGTGCTATTCCCCCCACACCGCCGGCCTGGATTAGTGTGGACATTTCTACAATCGTGACGTCAAAACGAGTGGTGGTGTACCTTATTAGCAGTCATTATTATCTTTTACAGCCTATATAAAATGTGACTTAGGTATTCAGTTTGCAGAGTCAATCATGGTTAATTTGTTACAGTAGAAGGATGCTCCTCATAAATAAGCACTGGAGCGCCACACGGGTGCGTCTTCTCTCCAGTTCTGTATACCATTTACACCAATGACAATTCGATGTCCGGAAAACGACACAGTATCTTTAATCAAATACGCCCATGATACAGCCATTGTCGGCCTTGTTTCTATTGACGATGGTGTCTATCACAGAACGACTTCAGATTTCTAGATGTGGTGTGCAGAGAGTTACCTGATGTTGTTGATCACTAAGACTAAAGAAGTGATTTCGGAAGGAAACAAAACTCTAGCTTGGTGATTTACAAATAAACAACCAAATAATAGATCACGTCTCGCAATATAAATATATTGGCGTCAAAATCAATGACAAGGTGCCTTTGCCTGACCGCTGCCAAAGTCTCTGTAAGAAAATCCACCAAATACTTTTCTTTCTTAGTAAACTAAAGACATTTTATACAGACCGTAATGAATCTCTTTTACACTGCGACTGTTGATATCATCATCATCTTTGTAATCACCTGCTAGTATGGTAATGCCTCTAAATTGAACAAGCAACGCATAGACCGACTAATAATAAAAGCCCCGCCTACAACGCAGACAAAACTACCAGCTCTTGGCGATCTATTCAATTCAAGGTACCTATCAATGATTGATAAATTTCTCCAGGACCAGTCGCACCCACTACACGGCAACTACATTAGGTCTAGTCGAAGTGGTCGGCTTCTTTCAATAAGGGAAAGAACATAGAGAATTAGGAACTATTTTTTCCACAGTTAGTGATATTTTTTCAACAGAGTCGCTATTTAGCCAGGTAATAAAATATCTGACTCCTAATTGATACTTTTTCTTGTATGATAAATAGTATGATAGGCCTAGTGGGCGTGCATGTAAATTCTTTTAAGTATAATTTTTTTTTGTATCTGAGTACTAATAGATCTTTTATATTGTTTAAAATATGCTGAAAGTCGAAACATCAATATTTATTATTATATTACCCTTGATTATTAACGCCTCTGGTGAACCCTGCGGCACAAGCTCTATGGGCCAACATGGAATTAAAAGGGATTACTACTTTTCATTAAAAAATTTTTGAGAGAGAAAAAAATAAATATTCGATTGGGAGATAGTTGTGAACAACTATGACGAAGACGTTTTTTTTTTGCTTTTTACAGAAAACAATGCTTGCTCCGACACGATTGTTGATACAAAGGGATTATTTCTACAAAGAAAAAAAAACAAAAAAACTAACCCTTCACCTCCCACCTCCCTCGACAAAACGGCATTGAACTCAGTGATAAACTGATTACCACAAACAGCACGGATCTAGTGTCAATGTGATGGCGTTTTTCTTTACCTTTCGTTATAATAAAATAAAAATACACAGGCGCGAGATAAGCCATTAAAGTAACGAGGAAGTAGAATACCGGACGATTAAATTACGAGATTATCTACAGCTGGTTTTGGAAATCTTGACAAAGAGTTTGAGAAATTATCTCACATATGAAATCTCACAATTTTTCTATTTATTTTCTCATTTCTTTTTTATATTGTTTTTCTCTTCAAAATGCAGATTCTTTTGTTGACATTATTGAAGTAGTTTACCCACTCCAAATGTTATGTCACAAAATATTCATATCTGATAGTTTACAGTTATTGGCTATTTAAATATTTACATGTCAGATAGGGTTTGTCATTTTAAAGGGCTAATCAAATATCACCCAGATTAGCTATAAGTTAGAAGCAATGAACAACGATGAACAATATTTATTTGCAACAGAATACACAGGTACAATAAAGGCATCGAAAAACATAAAAAAATTATAGCCTTAGTAAATAATAAATTGAACAATAATAGTCCTACAAATATGAATAATAAAATTAAAATAGTTATACATAAATTAAAGGTATCCTAAGAGAATGAAATTTTTTTTTTAACCGCGACAAAGTGAACCTCTTGAATTCAAATCTCAAAAAAGAGATTAAATTTACTTTTTTTCCCCTGACCAGGAGCAAGTATTCCATGCATGCAATGCATTTTGAGGCCAAAGGTAAATAATAGTAACTACATAATAGTTTACATAAAAGTAAATAGTAACCAAATACTTTCAACATGGCAACACAATTACAACAAAATATTTTTAAAATAATGACACAATACTATTTTGATAATAACAGGCTAATAACAATATACTAACAAATTACGAACACAAAAATAACAAGATAATATCGAGCAAAGTCAAGATGATCCACATTATGATCCAAAAGGGAGCACATGGATTTAGTCAGTAAGTTACTAACAAATTACTAGCATTACAGTAACAAGATAATACCTCGGTACTGACAGGATTAACTAATCAAATCCAGATTTACCGCCACTGTCTTCACTTCCTTAATATGTGAACAGGATGTACCCTCTGTGACCTTAGTGTTTATTTTGTTGACATAGTGGCACGTGCTGGGAATTCTCGTTGCTAAGAAGCATTCAGAGACAGCAAAATGCAGATAGAAATGTAGATAAACAGCTTAATGTAATAGTGTAGATACACAGAGGAAATGTAGATAAACAGCTTAATGTAATAGTGTAGATACACAGAGGAAATGTAGATAAACAGCTTAATGTAATAGTGTAGATACACAGAGGAAATGTAGATAAACAGCTTAATGTAATAGTGTAGATACACAGAGGAAATGTAGATAAACAGCTTAATGTAATAGTGTAGATACACAGAGGAAATGTAGATAAACAGCTTAATGTAATAGTGTAGATACACAGAGGAAATGTAGATAAACAGCTTAATGTAATAGTGTAGATACACAGAGGAAATGTAGATAAACAGCTTAATGTAATAGTGTAGATACACAGAGGAAATGTAGATAAACAGCTTAATGTAATAGTGTAGATACACAGAGGAAATGTAGATAAACAGCTTAATGTAATAGTGTAGATACACAGAGGAAATGTAGATAAACAGCTTAATGTAATAGTGTAGATACACAGAGGAAATGTAGATAAACAGCTTAATGTAATAGTGTAGATACACAGAGGAAATGTAGATAAACAGATTAATGTAATAGTGTAGATACACAGAGGAAATGTAGATAAACAGCTTAATGTAATAGTGTAGATACACAGAGGAAATGTAGATAAACAGATTAATGTAGTAATGTAGATAGACAGAGGAAATGTAGATAAACAGATTAATGTAGTAATGTAGATAGACAGAGGAAATGTAGATAAACAGATTAATGTAGTAATGTAGATAGACAGAGGAAATGTAGATAAACAGATTAATGTAGTAATGTAGATAGACAGAGGAAATGTAGATAAACAGATTAATGTAGTAATGTAGATAGACAGAGGTAATGACCACTACAGTTTTACTTTCATATTTAGACGATAAATACTACAATATTTTGAGATTATCAATAATTAGCTCCATATCCTATGATGTAATAAAAATGTAATGCTACCTCAATTTAGTTAGACCTATACTAGAATATGCATCTTTTGTATGGGGCCCATCAACTAAAGTTATAACATAAAAATTTGAAACAAATTCAGAAAAGAGTCTCAATACTTACAACTGACAAGGGTAACTTCAATATTCAATATTAATATTCAATTAAATCACCAAACCTTGACACACTAGAGGGCAGAAGGGCAAATAGTAAAGTAATATTTACACATAAGGCATTTAATTTTAATTTAGAAATACAACACAATAACAATCTGTCACAAGGCTCAGATAACCATAATGACAAAAACACTTTCCTTCTCTTTCTATTGAGAGAACTAATGCATATAATACTCTTTCTTCCCTAGTAGCATCCGGGCAAGGAATGGGTTGCCTGAACAGACCAGGAAAACCAGTAACTTAACATCATTCAAAACACTAATAGAAATGCAAGACTAGACTCAAACCGCGGTTGAGCGTAGGAGGCAATAAACTTCTCTATAGAAAAAGCCTCAGTAACGCATAAGATAAGATGAGATATACTTATTTAACCTATAGAGATATATCCGTGTCCCTGCAAGTTAATGTTAAATGCGCTCTGAGCTTGCATTGTGTTTGTTGGAAGCGCTATATAAAAATATTAATATTAATATTACATTAGATTTCTTGGCAGCGCTTACATTCCTAAAGACATAAAAAGTATTATTACTATTTTACAATACTATCAGTAATGGATGTTCAGCACTTGAGACCGGTTATGGCCCCTTATAAACTTAAATGTCTGGGCATGTACAAGTTTCGTTGATTATCCCCTTCAGCCCCCCCCCCCCCTCCACCCCCACCCCCTCGTGAAGCTCGTTCAATTCTCCGAAGAACAAAATTTCCCCAAATGCTACACGTTCAAACCCGATTTGATACATTCCATTTAGTACTCAGATAATACATTGAGGGATGCCATTTTAAAAATGGTTTGAAAGAAGAAGGAAGTTGTGTTTAATATATGAACTCCAACCCCTGCACCACAAATCACCACCCCACCTCAAATACTTTTTAATGGAAAACGAATTGTTTTTTTGTTTTGTTTTTTTGGATCGAAAAAAAAAGGAGGGGGGGGGTGGCGGGATGGGTTCAATGTATATGTGTGAATGGGAAAGGGGCGGAGGAGTGAATTGAGACATCGCCGATAGTATACTAGCAAACAATTATAAAAAAAATAAAGACACAAGCAAAAACATTACAAAATTGATTTCTACGCGGCATTCTAAGAAAGCGGACCATCCCGGGCAAAGCGCTTATCCGGTTCAAATGTGCCGCCCCCCCTGCCCCAACCACCCCCCTCCCCCAACCACCACCACCCCCCTCTCTCCTTGAGACATGCAGCGACACCTGTAAGGTGAAACCAGTATTTTGTTTGATCTGCAAAGATTCCAATTCGGGTCCCTATCTTTGTTTGACAGACGTGGATCTTTCTTTTTTTCTTACCTTTCATTGATAGAGTATAACAACCAAGCGAACGTCTGATTAAAAGCAGGGCCGGCTCAAGGGCCTATAAAGGGTTTCTATTCAAAATCAAAACCAGAAAAAAAATATAGTTCTGATCTTATCTTATATAATACAAAAACTCCATCAATAAAGAAGATTATTGCGCAATACGTTCATCCGTGGTCCGAGTCTAGTCTTGCATCTTTATTAATGTTTTAAATGATGTTAAGTTACTGCTTTTCCTTGTTTGTACAGGCAACCCATTCTATAGCCTATCCGAATGCCACTCGGGAAGGAAGAGTACTTATATGCATTTGTTCTCGCAAAAGGGCAAAGGAAAGGGTTTTTGTCTTTATGTTTATCTGAGCAATGCAACAGGCGTTTATTAGGTTGTATTTCTGAATTAGAGTTTAATGCATTATGTATTATTACTGCTTTACTCTGTGCCCTTCTGTCCCCTAGTGTTTCTAGATTTCGTGACTGAACTAATGGTGTTACTCTTGTCAGTTGTGAATATTCGCTAGCAATGAACATTGCCGCTCTTTTTTGAATTTGATCTTGTTTACAAACAAACAAAAAATAATTCGGTTCCCCATCGTTTTCGTATGTAGCGAGGAAGGAGTATCCCGTCGGACCAAATTGATCCATTGGACCAGTAAAGCAGCGTTCACCTGACCGTTTCTGTGGCCACGGCATACTAGTGGATTGTATGGCCAGTACAGAGCTGAGTATAGACTCGGGGACACCCTCCTAGCCTTCACTAGGAATCGAACACGGGACCTTAGGTACGCCAGCCGATCTTACCGACGCTCGACCACCATTCCATAATGCGCAGCCTTTACTTTAACCCAACTTAGAGTGAAGTACACATCAGAGCTGGGTAGGCTGAGGGACACCGTCTAGACCGTATGTTCTCAACGGGTGCATTATCGCCCCCCCTGGGGGCGGTGGGAGGCTTTAGGGGGGGCGCTGAAGTTCCAGGGGGCGATTGGGGGCGGTGAATGGCCAGTGGGCCGTACAAACGTACCTGATATACTTTGAGCACTTCAGCTATTTGAATCGATTAGTTTTGGATGTAATGTGATGTAAACACAAGTGCTGCTAAATATCTGATATCCCCAATAGTAGGCATACATATTATTATACTAATAGGAAATATGAATCGCAATAACTTTTAAAAGAAGTAGGGGTCAGTATTAGACGGCTGGTGCAACCGACACGTCAACCGACACGTCGACGGTTCTATCCCTGCCACCGACCGATCCCTGTACTCTAAAACGTAAGCTAAATGTAAAGCTCGATTGTCTGGTTGCGTAGCGTAGTTATAAAGAAAATTGTGATGTCATAAGGTGTTAATATTAATGATATTTTGATCTCAGTTTTAATACTGAGATCACCTTTAATGTTTTTGTCGGTAATAATTATTTACTTCGCCATCGTTCAGAGGAATAGATATGTAGTAATCAAACAAACTGGGTAGTTAAGGCAATGTTTGAAATGATGCATATAACTTCTTTAGTCATATAATTTTTATATAGTTTACCAATACTTTTTACAGTTTGATCATTCCAGTTATAAATTGTAAACCATTTTGATAAAAAAAAAACATTAGAAATATTAGTTCAAATGAAACGAGTTAATTATCTCCCTTTAATTAAAAAAACTGTTTCCTCATTTGATTCAATAGTGATGCCAAACCAGTTCTGTTTTGTAATATAACAAATATTACAGACTAATTAAAATTTCTTTACATAAATTTAACCTCATGGTATTCCATAACAAGATTTAATTATTAGAAGATTAAAATAATTTACGCTAAACAGTTGTAATAAACATTTCCTGCATTAATTGTTTGTGGAGACCTAAGGCTTTTGCCACCAAAATTGAAACAAATATAGACAAACTACTAGTAACACACCAGGCAAACGATTCACATTAATATAGATTTTTTTAAAGCCTCTGGTTTAGGTAATTTTTTTTTATCCATTAATTCTTACAATAAGTTTCCTTTTGAGTTGTCATTTTACAAAAATAAAAAAAAACCGCACAAATCTACTCGGTCTAAAATAAATTGGATAAACTATGTCGACCCTCTAACTTTTAGGGGGTGGGGGGGAATAAGCGCAAAAAAAATTGGGGGGGGGGGGCGGGGGTGAGCGGAAAAAAAATGTAAAAGGGGGCAGTGAGCCGAAAAAGGTTGAGAACCTATGCTCTAGTATAGTCTAGAGTCTAGACCTTAGAACAAATCCTAGCCTTCACAAGGATTCGAACCCAGGACCAGCGGTGCCTCATCCGAATAGATAAAAACCATAAAAATATTGGACACTGTTTACCACTAAAAGATTATTTAACAATTTCTCGACCAATTGTTTCTATTGGCTTTACGACACTAGGAGGATTCGTTCTTTTTTTTAAATTTTACTATTATAATTAATTGCTGATATTTCCCCCCCCCCCCCCCCCCAAAAAAAAAAAAAGGATTCAATTTCAATTTTCCTTAAGTTCATTCACTAGATTTTTATAAGATTTAAATTAATGCAATCAAATTATATTAATTGTTTTTTAAAATTATGACTGGAAGAGTTGTGAGCGAACAATTCCAGTGTAGATATAATAATATTATATAATGGTCAGCTAATTCTTTTAGTTAGAAAGAACACTAGGAGCATATAGTAGACATACATCTACTTAGTTTAAAATGAGACTAGTCAATGCATTTCGTATCTTGTCTGTTTAGTCTATGTATACCTCACTCTCTTCTGTACCATTGGACAGAACATCTAACAGTCTGTCTAGAGAATAGACGACATAGGGAAAACTATCAACCCGGACTAACTAACAAAATAAACCCACTAAAAACACAGACAAATAAATAGAGCAGACAGACTAACAATTCAGATAAATTAACAACACAGACAAACTAACTACACAGACAAACTAACAACACAGACAAACTAACAACACAGACAAACTAACTACACAGATAAAGAAAGTAACGAAACAAACTAACTACACCGATAAATTAACGACACAGACAAAACTAACATCACAGGCAACCAGCTATCTAATCAGACAACCAGCTTTATTCACAGGCAAACAGCTAGATACACAGGCAACCAACTATCAACACAGGAAACAAGATATCTAATCAGACAACTAAACTAACAACACAGGCAACCAGCTATCTAATCATACAACCAAACTAACAACACAAGCAACTAGCTATCTAATCACACTACTAAACTGACAACACAGGAAACCATTTAACAGCACTGAATTCAGTCTAACATTGTGTTTGGCATTTATTGTTTCTCATTGTTAGGTCGTGAGTTTTTGAGCCTATATATTCTAGAATGAAAAAAAATACAGTTGAAGAAATCCATAGAGCTTTAATTTCTAGCATTAGGTTCAAAGTTTTCGACATTAAATATAAAAAAATACGTCGAACCTCAGACGGTCCTATCTTCTTCTTCTTCTTAAGGAAATGGTCCTCAAGAGTCGTTCACATAGAACATTGGTTGAATATAGCAATATCTCGAGACCCTCTCGCAGAAATTTTAAGTTATGAAACATAGTCTTCAGACTATGACTACAGAACATAACTAATATAGAACCAAAGACTATAATAAGATGGACCGCTTGCTCTATTTTTAGAGCTCAAGCGTTGTTGTCGTTTTTTTTTACTTGCACAGCCAATAACGCTGTCCTAAAGGATTCCTAAACGTGCCTAAAGACTTCTGCTGAATACGACTTTCGATTTTAATCTTAATTTCCCATTGAGAAAATCATAGCGAATTACTAAACCGGAAGTTTAGAGGACCGGTTGCGATCTGATATTCCGAAACAGAGTATTTCAAGTTACTAAATAGCACAAATATCAAAGCGAGCAGTCCATGTTATTATAGTTTTTAATAGAACATGCAGAAAGAAAGAAAAAAGAATATAAAACATATTAATGTAGAAAATAAGATAAAAAGATAAGAATGGGCATTTCTTATAGCGTTTCTATTCATACTATTAAATTAGCATGCTCAGAGCGCTCTTGGTGTGATTTGCAGTGGCAGATGTATTATCCAAAGAGAAAGGTCTAAAACTTTTATTCAGAACAAATGGTAAACAAAACAAACATTATATGAAAAAGATCAAATAAGAAAACACAGAATAAAGAACACATACAAGAACTAACAACACATATAAAATCTATTATTAATTGTATTAAAAAAATACTTCATGTTAAATATTTTACATTTTTAGACTTTCAAGCATTAAAAAATATGTTTAGAACTATTGTTTTATTTTAGGTTCGTTACTTTATCAGTATAGTTAGTTTGTCTGTATCGATTCACAACTTTGAATAAATACACTTTACCGCTAATGAAAAAGGCTTAACAAAATTTTTTTTCAATCGATTCATGCACAAGTGATGACTTTTTATTAATTGTATTAAGCTTATCTGTATTTTGATATATTGTTTTAAACTGTATGTCTACAAATCATAAAATATTACAAAAGCCGGACATTTAAAAATATGTTTAGCTTTGCCTTCGGGACGGAGGAAGATTTGGCTAAAAATAGTACATTTCCTCCTTTGTAAGACACCTAACACATACAAACCACATAGTCTCCCTCAATTAAAACAAAACTCTTCTCGCATATTACCCAACGGATTTAGCATTTTAAGGTGAGGCCTAAAGGAAAAGTCCACCCCGCCCCTGTGTTGTCGTCAAAGGAAAAGGAAATTAATGTATGCATGTTTCCACAGCCTCGAGACCGAATGTCTTGACGTATATGGCTGTGTTAGTTGGTAAAGCGAAATTTCAATTTCAAAAACAAGGAAAACCCTCCCTCTCCCTCTCTCTCCATACCACGACAGTTGTTATTGTTGTATTTTGATCAGTATGCTAAGAGTCTCATAAAACTTAGTGTAAGTGCTTACACAGGGAAAGTTGATTGTCTGGTTGTTGTTTTATTCATTTACAAGCCCAATTTCCCCGGCGTTGCCCAAGGAGAAAAAATGCACAGGTCTATAGCCTCTGATAACAGTTTTATAAACTACAATGTACACGAAGCTTTAATTATTTTAAAAATACGATTATTTAATTATGTACTTAAAACATTTAATTTTAGGAATGAATTTTAAATTAATAGTGTACTTGGGTTAAAAAGAGCAAGACTTTTGATTTAACACAAAGTTTTGACTATCCCTGGCTAAGAATCGAACACCCGTCTCCCGCAAAGTCTAAATAGAATTATTAGATTTTACTTACTGAAAACATTTTAGGAAAGCCTTATGCCCTGAAGTTTTTTACACTCTTTAAAAAAAAAGTAATATTAATGGTCATTTTTAAAAAAGTAGAAAAATTTTAAAAAAATTATCAGTGGGGAATCGAACCCAGGTCGCCGCATGGCAGTCGGATACGCTTACCACTTAGCTAGGGATGAAACATGGAGACCGCAAACGTAAAATATGAGACAGTGAGGCCACGTGTCTTTATATTAATTAACAGATGGGAAACGGAATCTACACACAGAGTCTACTTTATGTATAGAGATGTTAGTTCATGACGACAAGATTTGTATTTTGTGTTTGTTTTAAATCAAAGGGTTTTTACTGGATTCTAAATACAATAGACACCTTATGTAATGAACACAATGTTCGAGGATCATTTGTATGAGTGTTATGTAATAAAAAAATATGTGTTATGTAATAGGTGTTTTGTAATATGTTTTCTCCAAAAGGTGTTTGTAAAATGTGTCTTGTAATAATAATATGTTTGTGTTAGGTATTATGTCAAAGGTGTATGCAAAAAAACTATTAAGGCATAGGTTTTATTTAATAGCTTTTTATGTACTAAGCGTTATGTAGTAGGTTTTATATAAAAGGTGTTAATCCGAAAGGTGTTTGTAACAGATGTTTTGAATTATGTGTTTTGTGAAAGGTGTTAAGTCAAAGGTGAATTTAATAGGAGTTATGTAATAGGTGTTATGTAATCGTAATGTATTAGTTCAGCAGTAACCTAAGTTGTGTGATACACATATTTCGATGCTCGTAATGCTTCTGTTGTCATGAAGGTTGTGTTACTTAATGAAAGCTGTGTAACAATTGTTGAATTTGTAACACATAAACCACACATTATTGAGTAATACATCATGCATTGTCATGCAATACATCACAATCTGTCTTGTAATACTTGACATTATCCTGTTATAAATCACGCCATTGACAAATAATACATCATACATTTTCCAGTAGCCTAATACATCACACAATTGACAAGTAATACATAATACATTTGCCAGTAATACTTCACACAATGGTCTTATGACTCATTGCCTCGCAATACATCCCCACATCACCCAAGCACATTTTTAACACAATGCGACACCCATGCCTAATACTGCAAGTGATCTGATCATATCACTCCATGCAATATTTGATTATTTCAAGGGTCTCTGACGAAACGTGCATGCTGAAATCCTATACCCAACCCGAAAATAATGATTCTATCGCACGAACCATCGCCCGTTGCTATGGAAATAACAACACAACAACCCGGATTTGAAAGACGTAATTCCACACCCCTCTTTTTTTATAGAGTCACCCCATCCTCCCTCTAGACGATATTATATGCCAGTGATCCAATGGTTGTGTATCGTTGGTTTAGCAACTACCCGGATATATATAAAAGAAAAAAAAACGAGAAAAAAAAATAAAGGAACGGAAACGAGGACGGTGGCTTGCTCAGTCTTTAGGGAGGCTTTCTGAAGGAAGGTTGGGCAAGCTGGTAGCACGTGACGTACACGTTTAGGCACGCTTCATCTCGTAAGGTCGTTTCATAACTTAATGTGTTTATTTAAGCATTATAAAAAATATTTAAGTTTTATTTCGGTAATTAGAATGTATCTTTTCCTATTTTTATTTTGTTTGACATTTCATATTTTGGAGTGCATTTTTATTCTCACATGAACTAAATACGCTTTTAGATCTACTTGTTAAAAAAATTATTTTAAGAGCTTTTGAAAAAAAAAACATTTCGTTTTAACTTTGTGAAAAGACTAGACTTATCTTTAAATAAAACTAGTGTTAATTTATTGAAATAATATATTTTTGTAAAGTGTATTGATTTTGATTATTGGAAATTAAAGAAAAATAGAAAGAAACGCTGATTTTAGATTTAAAAAAAAATGATTTTGCTAGAAACTTTAGAAATATTAAGAATAGAAACTTGAAAATTCTAAAATCACTGTAATTTTTTTTTTTCGATAACAAGAACATCGCATGCGTAATCTTATAAATTACAGACGCTCCTTCTAAAAATAAGATAATTGCGTCCTGCGCTCATCCGTGGTCTGAGTCTAGTCTTGCATTTTTATTAGTGTTTTAAATGATGTTAAGTTATTAGTTAGACTTATAAGTTTACAGACTATCCTTCCAGAAAAAAGTTTTTTGCGTCCTACGCTCATCCGTGGTCTGAGTCTAGTCTTGCATTTTTAGTATTGTTTTAAATGATGTTAAGTTATTAGTTAGACTTATAAGTTTACAGACTATCCTTCCAGATAAAAGTTTTTTGCGTCCTACGCTCATCTGTGGTCTGAGTCTAGTCTTGCATTTTTATTAGTGTTTTAAATGATGTTAAGTTACTAGTTAGACTTATAGTTTAGCGACGTGCCTTCTTGATAGAAGTTTATTACGTCTCATAGGCCCGAAACTCCTGCAGGGGGGCAGGGATCGGTCAGAGGCAGGGCTAGAACCCAGGTCGTTTCGTTGACAGTCCAGTGAATTAACCACGTGACCAGCCGACCTTACGGCCTGTTTTCCTGATTTTTTCAGACATCCCATTCCATGACCAGATGCCACTCTGAAAAAAAAGTGTGCCATCTGGGCAAGAAATGGGTTGCCTGAACAAAGAAATAAAAAAACAACAACAATAAATGTTTACAGCAGAATAAAACATCCATTGAAACTTGTAGAAATCAACCAGTGATTGGCAGTTTCATTTGTGTTACTTTAGATGATCTTAAACCAAATAAACTAACTGCATTAATCTTGTTAGTTACACAAATAACTAAGAAGAAATGTATAAAAAAACAACAAAAGTGACTGTTTATAATAAAATATATATATATTTTAAATTTTCTTTTTTTTTTTTCCCTTTTCTTAGGATAAAAAATTTAAAATGAACTGGACAGGTAAGAAACAATTTTCATTATTTTTTTGTATAGCATTAGGAAAAAGAAGTAAAACAAGAACGTTTGTAGAACTGTTATAAGATAATGCACAATAGTAATTAGCACGAGCTATTGCATTCGAAAGACAGTCTACAAAAGACCAGAGTTTAAAGATCACGCCTTGATCTTTAATAGCATTATAAGGACGGCATTTTCTTATATTGTATTTTATCTTATCTTGAGCTTATAGACGCGTATCATATACACAAAGGTTGTTGCGTCTTACGCTTATCCATAGTTCGAGTTTAGTCTTGCATTTTCGTTTATTTTATTTAATGGCTATACGTTACTAGGTTTTTTCACACTCAAGTTTATAATTCTTTCTGATATCAATTTTAATAATGATAATAGTTATATTATAGTGCTGTCTAAGTAGTCAACAGGTTGAAATTTATTCAGTTTAAAAAAATATATTGCTTTATAATAAAACAAAAACACTTTGTATCTATTAAATAACGATGATGTTTTTGTTTCTAACTAGCATTGATTCTACTACTGCCAATATTAGGTATGTATATAACGTTGTTGTGAATTCGTACCATAGGGAAAGTTACGTTACAAGTTAATAATACTGTAAAAATTAAGATATTATGCATAAAAGGCGACTTAGAGAAGGTCCTGGCATTTGCCGGTTGAAAAAAAAAATGATCTTACTTCAGGATTGAAAGATTGTGTTGTTAAGTATATAGGAAAACGGCGGCCACAGTGGCCGAGCGGCTGCGCGTTCGACTAGCGTTCTGAAGGTTCTAGGTTCGAATCCTAGTGAAGGCTAGGATTTGTTCCCGGGACTTCAGGGTGTTCCTGACTCTACCCAGCTCTGATGTGTACCTGACATTAGCTGAGGTAAAGTAAAGCTGCTGGGCATTGTGCTGGCCACACATCCCATAGTATTTCCGTGGCCACACGAAGAGGTAGAATCTATTTGTGTGTGTCCAGGCATGGGGGTTTGCCAAATTGATCAAATATTGAACTTAGTTCAAGCTCTAACTTTTTTGGGGCTGATTCAGGAATGTACTTTTGCAAATGGAGCAATTGGGCCCGTTGACCGAGTGGCAGCTAAGTGAAGACTAGGATTTGTTACCGGGACTGTAGGGTGTTCCTGAGACTTTAGTTGGCGTTAAGTAAAATTGGTTGGGCATTTTCTTGGCCACACAATATCCTAGTATGCCGTGATCGCTGCTTTACCGGCCCTTAGGATCATTTTGGTCAGTCGGCATACTTACTTATTCTTGCATTTGTAGTTGACCACTTTCTTGCTTAAATGAAGTTTAACAAAATAATATATTATATTAAGAAATAATAACATTTTGTACAACGTAACTTGTTCGTTGTTTTTCGGAGCCTAGCAAGTACAGTTACTGTTGTAACTTCTACAACGTCGACAACAGACTCCACTTCTGAAAGTACTACAGACACAACGCCGACAACAACCGATGCAACTACTACGCTGGCTACATCTCCAACAAGTTCAGGTAAGAGTGCTTCAGGTTTGATATACTTAACAGGGAAACCAATATCTATCTATCTATCTATCTATCTATCTGTCTGTCTATCTATCTATCTATCTATCTATCTATCTATCTATCGAATTATCTCTCTCTATCTATCGAATTATCTCTCTATCTATCTATCTATCTAATTATCTATCTATCTATCTATCTATCGATCTATCTATCTATCTATATATATATATATATATATATATATATATATATATATATATATATCAATCTATCTATCGGTCTATGTATATATATATCTCAAGATTTATCTATCCATTTATCTTTATGTCAATCTATCCTTGAACTATATATCTATCTCTCCGCCCATGCATCGATCTATCTCTACATCTATCTATTGTATCTATCTTAGCTACTTATCTATCTAGCTTATCCATTTTATCTATTTTATCTATTTTATCTATTGTATCTATCTTATTTATCTTATCTATCTTATCTATCTTATCTATCTTATCTATCTCATCTATCTCATCTATCTCATCTATCTCATCTATCTCATCTATCTCATCTATCTTATCTATCTTATCTATCTTATCTATCTTATCTATTTCATCTATCATATTTATCATATTTATTATATCTATCCTATCTATCCTTTCTATCCTTTCTATCCTATATATTTATCCTATTTATCCTATTTTGTCAATCTATCCTATCAATCTTAATTATCCTATCTATGTTTTCTGTCTTATCTATTGTATCTATCTGTAGAACGTTTTCTTTCTTACATTCTTCTCAATGGCCCACAGTGTCAGTGTACTCCCATCACTGCAACACCCACACACACACACACCTGAAGCAGCTTAGTTTGAGGGCAACGTTGCTCTGCTAAATTCCCACCCCACCCCCTTCAATCCACACTGCTCCGTCCATTTCACGCCTTCAGCCTAGATCTGCAGGTTTGAATTTCGCCATAGCTCCCCCCCCCCCCCCCCCCCCGGCTGGGTGTAACAGTGCCAACGTCAGACGTGTTGATTTTTATTACCTCAGAGCTTTCTACGACTTGTCGTCTTACAATATCTCTACCACCCTCCCACCTCAACCCCACCCGCACACCTACCCACCCAACCACAACTATACACCTTTTCGGTACAAGCCGTTAGTTTTCATTAAAAAATGTCTCCCACTGTTTTACGCACTGTATTTATTCGTTTTCATTTTCTCTTTATGTATTGCATGTTCATTTTTAATTAAAATCATTATAGTAGTTTTTATGGATTCATGTTTCGTAATTCTTGTTATTTGTTGTTTTTGTTGTTGTTGTTTTGTGTTACTATTAAGTAAAATTAAATATCAATTTTTAAAAGTTTATTTAGGGAGTAAGAGAAGTTACAAAATTTATATTACAGACATCTGTAACGTATATAAAGTGTTTTGCTGTAGTTTGTTTAGTGATTTTGTTGTATTTTTGTTAGATTTTTAGAATAATTGCAATCTTGAGGAATTTAGAATATTGAATAGAATATTTTATGGTATTATTTTTGGTTGTTTTATGTTATCATATCTTTTTTACTTGATACTAAAGCCACTACAGATGCCACAACCACGGTCGTGACTACTGTAAGTACAGCATCCACTGTAGCAAGCTCGACAACAACTGCAGCAAGTACAGCACCAACTACATCAAACACAGGAACAACTACATTAAACACAGCAACAACTACATTAAACACGGCAACAACTGTAGCAAACACAGGAACAACTACATTAAACACAGCAACAACTGTAGCAAACACAGGAACAACTACATTAAACACAGGAACAACTGTAGCTAACACAGGGACAACTGTAACAGGAATCACATCGACGACAGTTTCAGGAACAAATGAAACCAGCACAAGTAAGAAATTTGATATGTTGACATATCACAGACACACACTCTCTTTCTCTCTCTCTCTCTCTCTCTCTCTTTCTCTCTCTCTCTTTCTCTCTCTCCGTGTCTCTCTCTCTCACACACAGACAAACACATACATGACATGTAACAGTACATATTAAAAGTTTGGAATCTCGTGTGTGGATGACATGAAGACGTATCGTAGCGCTCAAAGCACAAAAGCTGATTGGCTGATTATTTCGTACAAGTTATACTCTAAAAGTTGATATACTGTGATTCATTCTACTATATCGAACATCAAAGATAGCTTGATCTGGTCAAAAGCTTTGTTTCGCGGTTTGTTTTTTTACTTGTTTCCAAATAATAAATGATTTAATGTGGTTCTGGTTTTCTTTAGCTCGCAAAACAATAAAATGTATAATTACAACATTTAAACCTATATTGAAGTAGTAATACCACTGATTTGTTTGAAGTCTATTAATGTTTGGACATACCATTTGTACACTTTGTGTTTTGAACGTTTCTGGGCCTTAAAACAGTTCGCCTTGGAAATTTACTTCGGCCTTCTTCTTCTTTGTTCTCAATATTGTCAATGTAGGAAATCAAACAACAAGGCCTCTAGCTATGGTGAACTGCAAGATGGTTTCCGGGTCGGTCTCTTTTCAATACAGTTTGGTGTTGCTGGACCTGTTTCAAAAAGAGGGAAGGCTTAGAGCACTTTCTTTTTCTATCAATTCGTCCTCCCCCCCCCCCCCCCTCATCCTCCCGCCCAAACGATCATAACGGTCAATGGTCTGATGCTGACGAAACTAAACATGAGACCGTGGAGTGAGCAGGTCGCTCTTAATTAAGGCTTTGAAGACTAAATGAGTCTCGATGTTTTGTCAAAGTCAACACAAAGTCAAATACAGACCTGTCATGCTTATACTATTTATAACTATACTAAGTACAAATATAAGAGCTATTAGCAGGTGTAACAATAACAATTCAATGATAATTGTTATTATTATTCTTGTAGTATTTGTGTAAAAAAAAATGTTTTATTTTCTTACATAGACGGAAGTTCTCGACTCCACACCGCTGGCTTCAGTCTGCTTCTGGTGGCCATCTTGTCGTATCTGATGTAAACATCCGTTCTTAGGAAGAGCTGATGGTGACCTATTGCACAATGATGGAACTCAAAAGGACGACAATGTTGTGACGTAACTATGGCGTTTGGGGCAAGCACGTGCGCCTGTTTAAAAAGATCAAATCAATATTTCAAATGTGCGCCTAAGGCTGCTGTTTTTTTTAATCCGTCCATCCCTGTCATCCCCATCCGCCATTGCAGGGACAGTCTAAAAATACTTTTAACCCACGTTACACAAATAAATCGTTTTTATATCAGCAACATGGGACTTGTGATAATATTGATTTAAAAAAAAGATGACATTTTTTATTTTAAATATTGATGGTGCAACTTTAATGACAGAGTTTTGTTGTAATAATTCCATCTAAGAAAGTTGTGTTGTTTTAAGCTTTTTTTTTTAAAATCGGGTATATTTTTATGTTAACGACATATTCAGTCCCTATTCCTTAGCCAGCCCACACACTTTCATCGGCACTAGACGTCTTCTATGAACAACACCTTGGTACATTATTTTTTATCTTTGGCATTTCTCATACATCTTCCACTTATTATATCTATCTATGTATTTTACTATCATATATATACAGATGGATACATATCCTTTTATGTAAGAGCCAGATCGAGACAGATATAAGGATCCATACTTATAACTATACTGCAATATCATATACGTTATCCTGTTTATACCTGAATAGTAATACACAAATACGTCTTACGCCACAAAAATACTTTTCATTTGGTTACCGTCCACTGAGTCCTGAAAAGCAATACTGTAACTGCCGTGCTACTTCCTCCGTGTTTAACCTCCCTCTTATCTGATATGTGTTTATATTTATTACACTTACTAAATAATGCGTCCAGTTGAAATCAATTTTTCTCTTATCTGTGATACAAACAGTCATTTTATTTTATTTTTTATTGAGCAAAATTGTTATTAGGGTAGCAGTTTATTGCTTTCTCAGATATCCATTACAAATTATTATATGTAGTTTAGTCAATTTATTCGAAATTATTTTAATACACATAATTGTATAGCGCATATCCCGTTTGTAACAGTTCTATGCGCTGTCAACAATTCCATTTGACATTCCATTTATTTGTTACTAACTATAATTAAAATTGTTTTCTGGTGTGATTTTATTATAATAATGACTACGTAATTATATTTATGATTGAAATGATTTGTTTTAGCACATGCGTCTTTATAGAAGATCTACTTATTGGTTCTTGTAATAGTTCGGTTCATTGATTCATTTTTCTTTGCTTTGTAAAAACAGACAAAAACTTGTTCTTTAATGTTGCGTCTGAATTATGTGTTGGGTATAAAGACAAAAGACCTAAGGTTCCATGTAGGGGGAGATAACTTACAAACACATACTCTATAACAAAAGGTCTTAGTATTTCTAATGTTGAAAACTGTGAGTAGAAAAAGAAAAATTAAAGTAACTCTCCAAGCCCTAGACAATTTTTGTTTCGATGGGCAAAACCACACCAACAAACATAAAAATAATTGAGTTTTGTTAATTATATTGTTGTTTTCATTCCAAGTAAATGTAAAATCGTTGATAGAGACCATAAATTACAGTCAAAAAGTATCCAAATATGCTAAATTCAATTCTTATTGAACAATTCAATGTACATCCACCAATAGAAGACACTGAGTCTTGAAAACAACAACAAATGAAAATAAACAAGCTGAAATAATACATTTATACAGTCGATAGAAATGTCTCAAGGAAAAAAACGAAGTAGCTCATTGTGTCCTATATTCTATCAATGGGTCTCATGTTGTTGTTGCTGATGTGGTAGTAGCCCATGGGATCCCTTGGTATTTAGAACTACTGCGGCGTGATGCCAACTGTCAAGTGCCTTGACTTGTTACCTAAATGGTTTGTAAATGACATTGGTTTTTGTTTTCTTATTTTATTTATAAAGAAAAAAAAGATTGTGTTGCTATTACAATGATGACAATGCATATTGATGTGTTTGACATTTTCATATGCTGAGATTTGTATTATTATATTTGCATATTTAATACAAACAAAAATTATAGTGAAAATGTAATAAACACTTATATTATAATATTTGTAATTTGTTAAATTTGTTTTGTTGGCACGCTTACATTCACACAATCATATATATTATAGTAGCCGAATTCCCCGGCGTGGCCCGAAGAAAAAAAGATTTACGCCTATAGCAACTGATAAAATTTGTATAAACTACAATGAGCAGAACGTTATAATAATCATTACAATATTATAAATTATTTTCTACTGAAAATATTTTAGAAAGGATTATTTTTTTTTAACGGACATGTCTTTTTAGTTAAACAAAAAGATTTGACTGTCCCTGCTGAGAATCGAGTACACATAACCCACATTCGTCAAAATTATTAGATTTTACGTACTAAAAACCTTTTTAGAAAGCTTTAAGTCCTAAAATAATTTACATCTTAAAAAAATAAATATTAATGGAATTTAAAAAAAAGAATAAGAACGTTATCAGTGGGGAATCGGATACGCTTACCACTCAACTAGGGAGGACACATAATAATAATTATAAAAAAAATAGTGCTTGTATAGCACATATGCCGTTGATGACAGTTCTATGCGCTGACGACAGTTACAGAATACCGACAACGAACAACAGACGAAAATGTATATATGAATATGTACAGGTAAAAACTGCGACTGGAACAGGTGAGTCTTCAACCGGCTCCTGCAGATGTCGAAGCAAAGGGCTCTGGCGAAGCTGTAGTGGGATGGTTATTCCAGGCGGACGGTCCCGCATATGAGAATGCACGTTGGCCAACGGACACCAGCATCGCACGAAAGCGAGGTCGCAAAATTAAAATATGAGAAAATAAGGTCAAGTGTCTTTAAATTAAACAGTGGTAATCGGAATCCACACACATAGTTTACATTATATATATTTTTCTTATACATTACAGACGCTCCTTCTATAGAGAAGATTATTGCGTCCTACGCTCATATTACGTACGTTAAAAAGTCACATTTTCATATTTCACTTCACATCTAGTTAGGGTAGCCATCCGTCCCGATATGTCGGGACCGTCACCGTTATGGACCTTCTTGTCGTGACATCCCGAGAATACCCAATTTTGTCCCGATTTTGCAAAATACTGTTACGATCTTGGCTCAAGTACTGAAGTAACGCCATCTGTTAGCGCAACATGTAAATGCAGCCTCAGTTAGTTTTATCTATTTCAACAAGGTTATGTTGACATGGTCATCTCACAGATGGCGTTGCATGTTGCGCATCCTGTATCGACGATGCAAGCACCTTCTAGATCTTGCGCAATCATTCGAGAAAATACCAGACTAACGTGCATGGAGTTTTATAAATACGTAAAAGGGAAAAATGACTTGCTGAAAAAGGTACAATCTTCCGAAAAATATGGTGTACCAACTACTTCTGCCGCTACAAGTTGTGTTCTAAATAAAATGTAATGATATTCAATATCTTTTTTCTTCATTTTAACACCCCTATCTCAGAGTGTCCCGACGAGGTGCCAGCTAGATATGACAATCCTAACCTCTAGTGCAGTGATGGCGAACCTTTATGAGGCCGCGTGCCCAAAAGTACAATACAAGAACAACTTATTTCTTTCAACGTGCCAACACATCAATTTAAACCAAATACCATAACTTAGCTGTTCCATTTTTGGTAAATGCTCGCGTGCCTACAGAAATGGCTCTGCGTGCCATTGCTGCTCTAGTGTTTCCCCAACATTGTGAAGACTTTTTTTCCCTTTTTATACGTAAAGATTAACTTCTCTACCTCACATCCTTTCTTTTTTATGTTATAATTTTAATTAATGAATAGCTATACTAACCGAAGGGAGTGGATACGTATTGTCGAGGCTTTATGTCTAACTGACTACTTAAAGGAATTTGATTGATTGATACCAATAGTTTACTGTTTAAAGTTGTTTGTTTTTTAATATCCTATTTGCTTGCTTTGGGATTTATTAAATAGAAATATCCTATTTTATTCAAAATGTATGCCTATTGTCTTGAACACTCTATTAAAATTTTGATACAATTTAAATATATTAATATAGCACCGATTTTATGACATGTAAATTATAAAGGAAATTTGACGGAAAGTTTTAAGTCTTGAATTTAGTCATGTATGAACGTGTGGTCTGAATCAATATGTTAATTACTTCCAATTAAGACACATTTTTAATTCGGTTTGCAATTATAACCATATTATCGCACGAAAATACTAATTAAATCAGTTGGTCACATGTATGCCAACCAACAATTCAGTATATTATTATATAATAACCGTGAGTTTGTTAATATACGTATATATTGGTGCCTAGGCCGTTTAACGTATCGGCACAAAAGTTAAACTTATACATTGGAAACGTTTTCCAAAAGAAAGTTTTATTATATCAACTTTATTCGTGTATTTATTTGTTTAAATAACGTTTTACTAATAAGTTAAAGTTTTAAACTGGAGCGCCATTATGTTCCTTTCTAAATGCTTTCAAATTACCCGGCATATTATTATGTTGTTTGGTCCGTCCGGGGTTTTCCCTTGAGTTCAAGTTGTGTGTTTTTCGGGACTAGGTTTCTCTGTACTGTGAAATATTATTCGCTCCTTTTTTTAAAATTATGTACCTTTTATAGTTTGATATGTGTATCTTTTAAAAAAACTTTTATTGGTATTCATCATCAATCCCTTGACCGTTGTGGTCGATGTGGGGAGCAAATGGACACATCAGCAGTAAACTTTCTCCACTTTTTGCCTATCTTAAGCAATTGTTCAAAAGTTGAGTCAACTGCCGCCCTGTCCAATATTTTACATTGTCGAACTAGCATCTCCGCTGACGGCCTCTCCGACGTCCACCTGCTACGTGCTCTGGAAAAATAGTATTATTGTTAGTTTAATATTAAATAAGTAGTCAAGTCAACACAACCGTTCGCTACTTTTTGATACTAGAAGCTTGACAGCAACAATTTTTATGCATATACCAGGGCCAGGATGACCGTAAATAAAAAATTATAAAATTATAAAAACTAAATACTGGAAGAAACGTTCTCACTTCAGTTTTTATTATAATATGATTGTGTTTTTTTTTGTCTTTCTCTCTTAACAAAACACATCGTAAATATTTGATTCTCCGCTATTTTGACGGGCATAACTACTAGTTTATTATAAATGAAAGCCTATAATTTATGCATCACTTTCTCTGTCTGTCTGTCCAGAACGTTCAGCGACAGCTTGAAGAAAAACAGAATTGTTTGTGTCTCTAGCACGGACAGCATAAGCACTTGTTCTCTAAAAGTATGCACCGAACACATGCGTTAATTGTGGCCTTTATGCCGACATGCTAGCCTTGAAGTGTGCAACATTTTCATCAGTGGGCCGATATAAAGAATTCCATACAACAAAAACGGGCTTTGATGTCTCACTTATTATGAAAAATCTACACTGCATCAGCAGGTGCTGTCCCCTCATTAGAATCATAAGGGCGCATGCATTGACTTGTGAGAATGATAGGAGCCATATATCTGCATAATTAACAAAGGATCGCCGTTAGAAACAATGTAAGGGGAATAACTTAAAAGACTTGGAAGGACGTTTTTTTGCTGGGGAGCTGCGGGTCGTTTCGTGTTAAGGCTGCGGGTAGCGTTGTGTGCTGCGAGGAAGGCGTAGAATTGTTTTTGGCGCTAGGTGGTGCTAATGAGGTGCGAGTGCTTTAGAAAAAGGAACCATTTAACAAAATATTTGATTATTTCGTTGTTGTTGTTTTTTTGCAGTATAAAAACAAAAACAAACAAACTATTTCTCGGTAAATATGCGGGTTGATGAGAAACAATAACTAAGTTAAAAAAATGTCTACCGTGTTTCAATTTTCTAAAAACAGGAGTTAACTGAATTTTTTTTCAAAAATGACTCCAAACATGTCGCTATTCTTATAGTCATTAGCTTATTTTGTTAGCGGAATAGAGGAGTAGCAAAAAAGGAGGAGGGGGGGGCATGGGCCTTCCACTCCACCATAAGCCAAAAACCATAAAATCCATTCGTTAGCCAGAAACCATGAAACCTATCCGTTAGCTAGAAACCATGAGACCCATATTTTATTCTCTAAAACCTATTTCTCTTCCGCAATTCAATTATAACTAGTTTAACACCACATACTTTTAGAAGAATATATTTCTAAATTTCGTAAACATAAAGTGTTTTTTATCTATTTCTACTAATAATAATCTATTGACATTTATGTTGATATAAACTGTATCAGATCTAATAGTATTGTCTTTCCATAGAAAGTTTCGACTAGCCGTCTACTGTGTCACTGTCATTGACATTTTTCAGAAACTGATTAGATCTAGTCAAAAATTATACTTTTAAAAAAGAAAATTAATCGAATTTTAAATATTCTACAGAGCACCTCCAGAAATAAGGGGGGAGGGGAGAGGATAACAGAGGGGAGGACAACATCCGGGAGTAAAAGTAAGGTACCCTTCGGACCAAACTGACCATAGGGTTGGTGAAGCAGTTTCACCAGTTTCTGTGACCAGCACAATGCCCAACTGCACCATCAGAGCTGGGTAGTCTCAAGGACATCCTCAAGTCCTGGAAAACAATCTTAGCCTCCACCAGGATTCGAAACCAGGACCTTCGGATCGCCAGCTCGGCTACCGTGCCCCATAATGAGAAATAATCTGTGGCGCCACAACTGTCCACCAGACTACGGGATAATATGTACATGCAGAAGTAGAGTTTTAAATAATATGTTTAAAGGATGTGATAAAATAATATAAGCGCGAATTTAGAATTGGCCAGCTATAGCCCCCCCCCCCCCCCCCCACCGACCTCTCCACAGCCATTTACCGTTTTATTTTTGCCTTACCTTGATTACTCCTTGCATTCCTGGCTACGCCACTGGTAATGAACAGCATTTTTACAATATATATATATATCGGGATGAATTCTAAATCGAGACGCTATACAATTAGCATCATGCGGCTTGTCTAGCTAGCGGCTGTTAAACATATTTTCATTGCCTTGAAATCGGTACGTATCTTATCTCGTTAACGGATATATTACAGACGCTCCATCTATAAAGAAGATTATTGCGTCCTACGCTCATCCGTGGTCTGAGTCTAGTCCTACATTTCTATTAGTGTTTTTTTAGATGATGATTAGTTACTGTTTTTCCTTATTTGTTCAGGCAACCCATTCCACTGGGGAAGGAAGAGTACTTACGCATTTGTTATCGCATATAAGGAAAGTGTTTTTGTCCAAAAGTTTGTATACACATTGTAATTGTGTTGTATGTCTGTTCGATAGCGACTTCAAGCTCTACTATCTATATATCAAGATGCAGTTCTACATCTCATTTTGTTTATGTCTAGATATATTAACTCTTTCTATACGTTTAGCCATACTGTATGCCGGAACATTATGGCTCAGTTTGATTTTACGTATTGAAAGAGTTAATTAAGTACTATGTGTGTGTGGATTCCGATTACCACTGATTGATTTAAAGACACGTGACGTTATTGTCTCATATTTTACTATCGCTTCTTTTGTGTCTCCTTCCTAGCTGAGTGGTTTGCTTCTTTTTAAACCCAATTACAATATTTAAAAAAAAAACTTTCTTAAATCCTTTTTTCAATAAATAAAAAAATAGTTATATTTTAAAAATAAATATAACTTTATGTTCATTGTAGTTTATAAAATTGTTATAGGTCTGTAATTTTTTTCCCCGCGTAACTCCGGGCAATTTATCTTGTTTTACATAATTTCAAGAATTAATTTTTTTTTTTTTTTTCAAACATACATCAAGTTGCTTGAGTAAAGGGCGCAGAAACATTAGAAGAGTCTGACGCATTTAACTATAGTACAAAGGATTGTCATACTTAGTATTGTATGAAATCTACGAAGACTACCAATTCTTTATTTCGTTTACTGCCACAACATCCCTATAAGAGTGTAGTAAATCTATCATTTGTATAGGATCAATCAACTAAAGAAAACTTTTCAAAAAATTTAGAACAAATTAAAAAAATAGTTCATTACTAGTGAATAGTCACAACTGACAAGAGTAACACTAATAGTTAAATGACTAAACCTAGAAACACTAGAGGACAGATGGGCAAAGAGTAAAGTATTATAACATAATACGTTAAGGCATTAAATTCTAATTTAGAGATACAATATTATATCCTGTTGAGAAGCTCAGATAAATTAAGGAAACAAACATTTATCTTATCTCTTATGCAAGAATAAATTAATATAAGTACGCTTTCTTAACGAGCGACATTTAGGCATGGGGTAGGTTACCTGAAAAAACCAGGACAACCTGTAATTTAACATCATTTACAACACTTAAAAAAATGCAGGACTAATCTTGGACCACACTTGAGTGTAGGACGCAATAATCTTCCTTATAGAAGGAGCGTCTGTAACAATATAAGATCAAACAAATGCATCTTGTAAACTGTCTATAACTTTGTGATAGTGTGTTGCAAAAAAAGGGATAGAACATTCACAGTTTGTTGATTCTTTGCACACTCGGAAGGTTTCCTAAAATGGATCTTCTAAAATCATTGAGTCATCCAGAGGAAGTAATGGCAATGCTGAAATGGAAACTTTGGGCCAGTCAAAAGTTCAGGTCCAAATCAGACCTTGTGAGTAGAACATTGGTGAACATATAACATAAACATATAACATATAACATATAACATATAACATATAACATATAACATATAACATATAACATCTAGATCTAGTATACCAATCTATGAAAGTAACATTAACAAATTTATCATATTATTTTTCTTGTGTGTATGAAGTAGCAAAAAAAAAGGATAACGCTAAATAGCTAGACAATGAAACAAACCATAGACTATAATAAACATGGAACGCTTGCTTTAGTATTTCTGCTATATGGTGACTCGAAACACTGATTTTCTGAATTCCCGATTCTAAATAAAGAAGTTGCTATAAAGTAGTTTCTATACTAGTTCCGTTTTATTTAATCGCTATGATTTTCTGAAGCCAAATTAAAGACCAAGTGAAGAGGTTTTTCTCAAAGGAACGAGATTTGGAATTGCCTCATACGGCAGTGACGTATCACAAGGGAAATAAATAAATAAAAATAGACGCTATAAATCTATATTTAACCATTTTGTTAAAAATAAGAACCGGGAAAAGATTCAAAACATGTGGCAATAGATTCAAAACACGTGACAATATTCATTTTTCCTAGTCGGAATCCTTTATGTTACGTCACTTTCCTATATTGCCGGAAATAAAAACATCTCAAATGGCTACGAGATTTGGAGTAATCTTCCGAAAAACACACACATTTAAGTGCAAATATTGAACTAATTACTTAAAATGTATCTTTGATATTTTGTATAAATGATTTTTTTTAACATTCAGATACTGAATACACTATTTACTATCAAAATCAAATGTTAACTCAATTTTGATAAAAAGCTCTTCACTTGGTCTTTAAAATCGAAATTTGTATACAGCGGAAACATTTATAGATCAGTGTTGTATGCGCACGGAAAAAGGAATATAAGCTCTAAAAATAGAGCAATCGGTCCATCTTATTATAGTCAATGATAATAGGAGTAATAGTAGAACAAGCATTCATTTAAAGTCGAAAAAATGCGATTTAATAAAACGGAACTTGTATCGTAACTACTTTATTTAGAATCGGGAATTACAAAACAAGAAGATAAGAGCATAAAAAAAAAACTAAAGCAAGCGGTCCATGTATATTATAGTCTATGAACAAACTAGTTTAACTTCTTTAAATTGTGAAACATTTCTTAGGCTATATTATGCAGAGTTTTAAAAAGTTAACTAGTCTATATGAAACAAAATATTAAACATATTGTTACAAGAATGATGTCTCTAATTCCATTGCCTTTTAAAAATGTATATTAGCTATACAAAAAAAAAATGAAAATAAAATTTCATTTTTATTTAATTGAATAAATTTGTTTCATCTCTGTCTGACAGAGTTGCATGAGCCCTTCCTTGAAGAGTTGCTATGATATGTTGAATATTACCGGTCGAAGCTACGCTGGAGTTGTTCAGGCTATAGAAGGTGATCTCAGGTACGCACTACACTACATCCTTGAATGTTTTTCAAATTGTTGTTACTGATAGTAACATGCAAAGATGATCTAATTGTGAAAACTTGAACAAATGCAATTGTTATTCTATAGTGATAATTCATTATGGTTATAATTTACTAGTATAGACCAGTTACTTAGTGCAGTAAAGTACCCATATGACCAATTTGATCATAGGGCTATGTTAGCATGTTCAGTGCGTCCTAGAAGATTATTACGTTTTCTAGGGCCCCAAATCTCCTGCAGTGCAGCAGAGATCGGTCGGTGGCGGGGATAGAACCCGCGACATGTCCGTTGGTTATCGGTTGACAGTCCGGGGAACTAACCACAGGACAAGCCGGCTTCACATCGGACACGTCGCAGGCGAAGGATACAGCTAATATAAAAATTACATAAATATATGCAATGCTAGAATTTTAACTTTCACATAATGTATCATATATGAGTGTCAACATCAAAACATGTTTTTTAAAGGAAGATATTTTTAATTTGTTCTCTATTCCCTTGTATGTCAATCGATAAACAAACAATTAGGGATGCAGTGTGTCTTATGTACCTTGTGCTGCGGGCTCTTGATACAGTTGAGGACGACATGACCATTCCTCTGGATGTAAAGATACCCATGTTGAGATCATTTTACAAGAACCTGATGGACCCAGATTGGAAATACACTGAGAGCAAGGTCGATCGATATAAAATAACTTTGGAGCAATTTCCAGCTGTAAGCTTTTCCACTTTCAGATCTATTTATTTTATATATGCATATTCCCCATTAGCGCTTCTTATTTGTCTGTTGTATTTTATAATTATGATTTATTTTATATTTATTTATAGTTTATTTAGTTGTTTTTTCTTAATATAGTTTTCTTGTCCCTTTATGCAAGAACAAATGCATATAAGAACTCTTTCTTCCAAAGTGGCATTCGGACATGGAACGGGTTGCCTGAACAAACTTTTTTTGTCCTCATGTTTATCTGAGCATTGCAACAGGATGTTATTGGTTCTCAAAACAAAACCAAAAACAGAAAACTTGTTTTAGTTTACTTAGGTCTTAAAACCAAATTGTATGTAAAAGAAATCGCTTAGTTTTGAATTTTGGTTGTGAAAATTATAACAACACTTGTGCTATGTCCTCTATGGCAGGGGTCGGCAACCTTTTGATAATAGTGTGCCAAAGTAGGATTTCTAATTGATTCGGCCTGCCAACAGCCCAAAACGTATCCTGCCTTCTTGTACAAAATACTTGAATATTGCATTTTGTGAGGACTTCCGCGTGCCATTGAAAATCGACCTGCATGTTAAGTCTGGCACGCATGCCCTACGTTGCCGACCCCTGCTCTATGGAATCTACGACCATCCAATTCCATTCAGAACCCACAGTCATAATTACCCCCCTTCCCCAAACACACACAAACATCATAAGAAATACAATGTTTCTTTAATTACTTTTGATCTTGGCAGATCTCCCAAGCGTTTAGAGATCTGGATAAAATGTACCAAGACATGATCTCTGAAGAATGTCAGCACATGGGGGAAGGAATGGCCGAGTTGTTAGTAAAAAAAGTGAACACCCTAGCAGATTTAGACGAGGTAAGTTTAATTGCAATCATCGAATTTATAAGTCTCCAATACAAAACGGACGTGCCTGAGGCTCTTCTTCATATTAGTGTGGAGACCCCGTTAGGACCGAGGAAAGAGTCCACAATTCAACTAGCCTACATATACAATTTTAAAACCTCACACACAAGAATTACAAAAAGATGACAGAGTTAGTTTCACTTGAGGTATTTAGTCCAGTCCTTCAGTGAAGATTTGAAAGCCGATACAGAATGGACAGTGATGGAGGCCTGGTCCAGTGTGTTCTAATGGCTGACGAAAAAAAAAAAGAATATTTGTCAAATGTCGGTGTGTGCGTATGGGACATTCAGTCTGAGCCGATGACCTCGGCAAGAGCTGGATACTTGTTGGATGTGACCTGGATGTTTGGACATTTCCAAGTGGCGGTTCATGATCTTGTACATAGTGGTTACTTTGTTAACCGCTCTGCGGTGTTGTAGGGGCTTAAGTTGGAGTTATGCGAACAAAGCAGAGGCGCTTCTTTTAAGTCTCTATAGTCCAGGGCGTAACGTATTAGCGTATATTAACACCAGCTCTGTCCGGGCTCCAGCCACCACGAAGGCGTGGCGTGCCGTGTAACAGGGTAGTCCTACGGTTTCCGCAGCCCACCTTATAAGTCTCTGCGGATTCCCCAAAGGATTATTATCGTGGTGGCTCGCCCCTATACCTGCAATGTCATTCGGTAGCACAAATCCTATAATATAGGTACAGGCATCTAGGCACGCGGGTAGCTCGTGAGACGGGACTGCTTCGTTCACTGCTTCCTCCCCGCCGAGGATTACGATAAGGTAACCTAGATTGCAATTATCAAATTTGGATAAGGTGAGACACATTATAACAGTTTGGTATTAAGTCAGTCAATTCACTAGTTTTATAGTTTTCCTCATTTGGCATTCAACACGCTTTATTGTTTCAAGTTAATTTGTAAAATGTTTGTTTTGTTGATTTACATCATAATAAATGGCAGGTTTACCGCTACTTTTCTGTTACCACGAGCTGGGGGATATGTGAGAATAAGGTTTACTGAACTATTAACCTATGGTCACTTTTGTGTGTGTTTGTTTTCAGTACTGTTACATCATGTCTGGCCACTGCGGTATAGTCATTGCAAAATGTTTCTCAGCCTCCGGCCGTGAAGACCCCATGGTCGGCCAGAGCACCGAGCTGGCCAATGACCTTGGCTTGATCTCACAGAAGACGAACGTTGTAAGAGACTTCCTAGAAGATTGGCATGCTAATAAAATATTTTGGCCTAAATCTGTAAGTATAAAGCTTGCTTTATTAAGTTCAGAAAGAAGATAACAATATTGTATAACATTGGCATTGACATGGGTTAATTTTCAGACATAACTTTAACAGAAATTATATTGTTTTGAAATATGTTTGCAAGTGTTGTAGTAATAGTGCGTTATACAGCCAAAACAAAATTTTCCAGGGTTGTGGTATTATTCAATGTATTGCCAAAAATAATTGTTATAGTGTTGTGATAATCCTGCATTGTATTGTAACAAAATTGTTATAGGATTGTGGTAATCATGCATTGTACTGCCGAACTGAATGTTACAGAGGTTGTGGTTTGTAGTAAATGACACAGAATTATGAGGTTGGTTGGGTGAGTTATCTACAGGGCGAGTGTTATCTCATCATTGGGTCGTTGTCAATTGGTGGTAGACCACTTAGAAATACTATGACTTCTCATAAGCAAAGGCTATTGATAGAAAGTACAGCCATGTCCTCACAGCCAGGTCGACCCAACAGGTGTTCCGCACTACCGGAGGTCATCAGCTCAAGTTGAATGTCCCACATGCACGCACCGTCTTTTACAAATATGTTCTTTTTTTTTCGTCAGCCATTAGGCTGTGCAACACCCTGGACAAGACCTCATTCACTGCTCCTACTGTACCGGCTTTCAAATCGTTACTGAAGGGCTGGTCTAAAAACCTTAAGTGACACTCTTTAATCTGTTTATGATTGTTGTGATGTTTTTTATTTTATGTTTAGTACTCTTTCCACGGTCCTAACGGGGTCTCCACAGTATTATGAGGAAGAAGAAGCAGTAAATTTGATGACATTTATTCCAGACTTTTGGACTACTCTAAAGATCATAAATAGATTTAGTAAATTGAATTCTTAGCGAGTAGAGAAAAAATGATGTATATGTTACGGCCACTTCGCGCTTTGGCCGAGGCGCGTGGCCAATGTCCGATGTGCTGGAAATTGCCAGTGTTTACGCTACTTTGGCCGGCCACTTCGCGAAGTGGCTGGAAATCCCTGACCAATGTCCGATGTGCTGACACCAGAATGTTCGGTAGGCGGCACAGGTGTGATGGCGGCTTGCATATGGTAGCAAGGACAGTGATACGTACGATGTGACGATAATTTTCTGTTCATCTACTGCTTTTCAGAGAAAGTCCTGTCGAAGTCCTGTCGAAGTCCTGTCGAAGTGGTCACTAATTATCAAGGCAATTATCACACGATTTAGTAAACTATCTACCTGGATAAAAACACAATTTGCGTCATAAATTGACTGGATGGTGTATGCGAGTCGAGGATTGACTTTTGATAAGCCACAAAGGTGGTAAGGCAGGAGCGACCGTATTTTTATCTAGCCATTGTCCGCGCGGTCTAGTTTCACGTGTTGTATAAACATGGGTGGGGCCGCCAGTCGCAATGAGATACCTTTGAGATAACACTACTGAACCAATAAACTGAGGCATTTGACTTATACATAAACAGAGCATCGTCGTTTGTGGATTATTTTACTTTGTGTACATGTGTGTTCTAGGATTATGTAGATTATAAGCGTTGTTGCAATAAATATAAATATCGTTCATCGAATCCAATAGCGCTAAAGAATAAGTTCTGCTATCACGCCTATAGACTAATAAGCCAATTTTGTTTTGATGAGTAGAAAGTGCCCGAAGGGACAGTACAATTACTTGGGGGCATTCAGGCTCCGATTGGGCGCGCAACAAGGTGCAGCCTGATGGCCACCCCATCCCCTGTCACAACATGATACTGCCTATGTTACTTGGGGTTTCATTGTGAGTGTTGTATTCCTTGGCACAAGTTTGTATAACAATCTATAAGCATTTAACTGGGGCTGTATCCCATGTAGCGGCATTTCAATTTCAATAAATTCATATTTTTGTTCTGTAGGTTATCCAATGGCATCTACTGACGAGAATAGTATGCTGGACAAAGTTAGCTTACATGTAAATGCGGAACCAATATTTGATATGAAAACTATGTTCTTTGAATACGTTACTGCAAGAAAAAGCTAATAATAGCTGGATCATCAGCAGAGACAAATACTGTGCTTTTATAGAGGACGTTAAACAGGCTAAATCAAAGCAGAAAAAAGAAAGTGTTGACTATCGTCGACTAAGAAAGTATGACGTTATTTAGGTTGATGGCAAAGAAAAACGTATGGTGCCAGTAACAAAAGACAATAGCGTTATTTTGTACTATGTGCACACAGAGAAGTAATAGACGAACATGACTGATTTTGTAATTTATTTTAAATAAAGATTTATAATTTACTATAATAAACAAATTTGACTGATTTAGTAATTTAGTATAATTAATAATCAATATAGGCCTAATGTGATAATTACGGTATACAACAAACACTCAAAATCTGCTCACGACCTTCTTAATCGGACTTTGGCCGTTCGCCCCTGGCCATTTCGCGAACTGGCCGGCCAAGGTCTGAAATCAAGAAAATATCGTGCATTGGCCGGTCAAATGTGAGGTGATATTAGCATCGCGATCTGGCCGACTTCGGGCTTTGGCCGTAACATATGTATTAATTAATGATGAATTATTGAAGACTGAAGTAAAACTGTAACAAAAATCAAATCCAACCAGTGCAGTTATAAATGTAGAAATATATCAGTGTAGATCTACAGCGAGGCTGGTAAAAATTCAAAAAAGGTTAACTATAAGTGATTGCGTTGACGGAAATGCACTAAATGCAGCAATAATATGTTAAAACTGTAAACTATGTAAACGTGGTACATAAAACAAAAAGCCAGATCTTACAGACTTTCGTTCTAGACAGACGATTATTACGTCCACTAGGCCCAAAACTCCTGCAGGGCAGCAGTGATGGGTCGGAGGAAGGGATAGAATCCGCGACGTGAGGGTTGACAATCCGGTGAAATAACCACAAGACCAGCCGGCCTCTCTATGATTATCCAGTTAAAACTGGCACATGAAAATTTAAGCCATGAGAAAGTAGTTTTAACTGGCCAGCCCTATAACAGTTAAAACTTCACAATATCTTAAGAAAAATATTTTAAAATTCTTGTTAATCTTATATCTTTAAAAAAAAAGTACTATTTAAATATTTACCTTAGATAACAGGCTTTAAACCTCAATTGTCGTATCTATATGTTAGGTCGGTTATATGCTTTATATATTTTATTTGTTATATGTTTGTAAATTTTTGAATCACCATTTAGTTTTGTATCTCTTGGCCAAGATTACATCCGTGTTCTTAGTTGCATGTTAAATGCGCTCTGAGCTTGCATTATTTTTGTTGGCAGCGCTATACAAATATGTCATTATTATTATTATTCTTTCTTTCTGTTATACCACAGAAAAAAAGTGCATTTAAACTTGTATTTTTTGTTATTGTAAGTGTAGGAGTGACAGTAGAAATCTTTTTTTTAAATTTCTGTTTGCATCATGATAATTTTTTTTGGTGTATATATAGTTTTAGTAGGAACGCGTACAACTGGTATAAAACTATCCTTTATGGAACATTAGCTTCGGGATAGAGACCTGCTGGACGTCCAAAACTGAGATTTGCGGATGTCTGCAAAAGAGACATGAAGCACCTCAAAATTGACCCAAACAGTTGGGAGATCATGGCGCAGGATAGGCCCACCTGGAGGGCAGGAATCAAAGAAAGTTTCAGGCTTTTGGGAGAGGAGCGTGCCAGGAACAAGAGGGTGGAGAAAAATGTGGTCCCATCCACTACCTTCATCTGCAGCCAGTGTGACCGTGCCTGTACATCCAGGTTTGACCTCTTTAGCCACATGAGGGCATGCAAGGGAAATAGATCGTCTCACGAGACGTAAAATGCCGCCGGTATAAAACTGTTAAATTCTTGCTGGTCTTTTGTATATGTGTTCTAATACAATTGTAAGAAGATTTTAAAAAGTGTATTTACACTTGTATTTAAAAAATAAAAATAAAATGCAGGTATACAACAGTGAAATTCTCTCTCTACAGGTTTGGAGCAAATATGTTGATGACATTGGTGATTTTGTCAAGGTAGAGAACCTGGCTAAGGCGTTACAGTGTCTTAACGAACTGATCACCAACGCATTAGAGCTGATACCCTCGATCTTTAAGGTTTTGGGTATGCTGAAAAACCAGGACATTTTCTATTCTGTTGCCTTACCGCAGGTACTTACCCCAAGATGTTGCTGTCCTGCTTCGTTTTTTTTTTTTTTTTTTTTTTTTTGATAATTTACTTTTCCACATCTTCAGCATCCTGTAATTCAACACCACGAATCAGCACGCTAATCAAAACCGCGAATCAAGGTGAATCTTTAGCCTACTAAAGCGGGCTCCTCCTAACGGACAGTATGCCAAAAAGCAGAATTGGACAACTGTTGATTCTTTCGAGTGTGGCACCAGCAAATTGCCGAATGATGTGCAGTCAATGTTGCGGAGGCAGGCGTTGAGAAAGGTTTAAAGCTAATTATGTAGAGAAGAATTGTCGGTATATTATAAGATTAAGTAACAGTGGTCCGTATATTGAGCGAGTTTTCATGACGTTTTAAAGAAATATTTTTTTCCAGTCTGTAGCATGTACATTTCAAATATCCAGGTGCAATCATATCCGTAAACGGCGGCTGTGAGTCAGAAATTCGAGCAAGGATTGGGACTGCAATGGCTCGCAAAAACAGAATCTGGACCAGCAAAAACATTAGTCTCCCAACAAAGCTCAGACTTTACAGAGCCCTTGTTAGAACTATTGTTCTGTATGGATGTGAGTCCTAGACGCTGCTATCAGCAACTGAAAACACGTTGCAGGCATTCGAAAATAAATGCATGGGGAGAAATACTTTGAATCTCATTCGCCGTACATTGAAATATTATTGTTTATTGTTGCAGGTCATGGCCATCGCGACCCTAGAACGCTGTTACAACAACCCGAATGTTTTCAAGGGCGTGGTCAAAATACGCAGGGGGGAGGCGGTTCGCATCATTCTGGAGGCCAGTTCCTCGGATAAAGTGAAGGCTATTCTAAGACATTATATTTTACGGGTAAGTCAAATGTTTATAGAGTATTTTATTGTACATTTTTCTGTTAGAACCGTAATGGAACAACTTAATTACATAGAGACAGTAGGAGATCATTTTTTGGTAAAATACAGGCTTGGGTACTAAAGCCAATCCCTAACATTCATTATGATCATCTTAGGAGTCTCCTACAATTTCTATTATATTTTAAATGGGTATGTTCATATTTCACCGTCCGCATTCCTAATGCTAACCAGAAGCGTAGATGGGCTATTTTGATACCTAAGTTTAAAATTAGCGCACTGTTCCCGTTTAATCACATTGGTTATAAAGTTATAATGTAACGTCGTAATCCCGATTTCGACCCCCCCCCCCCCTACATCTCGCTTTTACATTGACGACCTAAGAAATTTGTAGCCCCTTGCCCTCATAGCTTCGTCCCTGTTGCTTGTATCAGTGCAGACACTATAGTACTTTATGTCGGCTTTTAAGCAATATTATATTTTTAAAAGTACAATGATGAAACTAAGTTGAAATACTAATTGCTGTTAAGCTATTTATAATTGAATATTTATTGGATTCCTTAGAGAAAACAGGTGTATATGTACATCTATACATAACATGATGGTAGATGTTAGTTCTTTAGCGCTTCTATTCATGGGAGGGGGGCACGTTGGACGTACTGTAGTGTTTTATACCGACTGTGGGTATCTGCAGCTGGCTCTGTGGCAACCTCACAGACAACTGCAGTAAACCTACTTTGACTGGATTAGAGATATTGCTACAGCATGAGTAATTTGCTTTAAAAGTTGAGGATGCAGCTTACTTAACTGTCAATCGGCAAAAAACATAAAAATATCCTTTTAAACTATATAACAAATAATATATATTTCTGTCAACAGATTATGGCCAGAATACCTAGTAATGACCCAAGCGGTTCACAGACAAGGGCCCAATGCCAGAAGGCACTGGAGTGGACGGACATGCAGAAAGAGGCCACAACCTCGATCATCTACCCAACTGTGTATGCCAGCTTAGGGTTGTTGACTGGTATCTCATACACATATTGGTCACATTAGCAAGTGATGTGATAACTTGTTCTGGGTGACCCCAGTTATTGAAATGAAGTTTTATCAATAATTACATGTCGAGTATACAAAGCTCCTATACGTTTATTTTCCATATATTTCCAATTTTATGTTATCTAATGTTATGTTACGGACGCTTCTTCTGTAAAGCGCATTATTGTAGTTTTGGTATATTGTGATTTTATCGTATTTATTACAGACGCTCTGCCCCGTCTATAAAGAATATTATTGCGTTCTACTCTAATGCGTGCTCTGAATCTAGTCTAGAGATTAGTGGTTCAAATTATGTCAACGTTTTTGGTTTGCCTATCTTTTTCAGCCATCCCATTCCTGCCACTTGAAAAGAAAGAGTACTTGTTTGCCTTTATTAACAAAGAAAAGTGTTTTTATCCATACAATTAGTTTAGCATTGTGATATAATATTTATGTATTGTGTTTCTAAAAAAAAATGATCTTAATGCTTTTTGTAAACTTATTATTACTCCTTTGCTCTTTGCCCGTCTGTCCTTGTGCGTCTAGTTTGAATAATTTAACTAATAGTGTTACTCTTGTCAGTCTTTAATACTCACTCTAGATTTAATTTTTTTTTATTGATGTAACTGTTTTGATATTTCTCATACAGAAGATGCACATTATTGTGTAGGTCTAACTCATAGGTTCTCAACGGGGGCGATATCGCCCCCCCCCCCGGGTGGCGGTGAGAAGCTTAAGGGGGGCGCTGACATTCCCGGGGGCGATTGGGGGGCGATGAAGGGCAAGTCGGCGGTACAAACGTACCTGATATATTTTAACACCTTAGCTATTTGACTCGATTAGTTTTTGGAGGATGAAATGTGATGTAAACGCAAGTGCTGCTAAATATCCCCCAACAGTATGCCCACATATTATTATATTTAATAAGAAATAAGAATCGCAGTGATTTTTCGACGAACTAGGGGTCAGTATTTGGCAAATATAGTGTGCGGCCGGCTGGTCCTGTGATTGGTTCACCGGACTGTCAACCTTGCTGATCGATTACTGCCCAAAACCTGCTAATATTAATGATATTTTGATCTCAGTTTAACCGAGAGGTTCTTAATGTGTTTTAATAAATGAGGACCTTAACGTGTTTATATTTATGTGTACATATCTAGTCATATTGTTAAGCGGTATAGATAAGTACTAATCATACAAACTGGGTAGTTATTGTAATGCTTAAAAATATACATGCACATTCTTTAGTCATATAATATTTATATAATTTTCAAATACTTTTTACAATTTGATCATTTCAAAGTTATAAATTGTAAGCCATTTATTGTTTATAAAAGAAAGAAAAAACAAAAATATTAGATCAAATAAAAAGGGCTAATTATCTCCCTTTAACCAAAAAAAAAATGTTTCCACATTTTATTCAATATTGCTGCCGAACAAGTTCTGTTTTGTAATATAACAAATATTACTGATGATTAGACCTAGGGCTTTTGCAACCAAAATTGAAACAAAAATAGACTAATTGCTAGCAACAGACCAGGCAAAGAATTCTCATTAATATTGATTTATTTAAACCTTTTGTTAAGGCAATTTTTTTATTTATTAATTATTACAATTGAATATGTTTCCTTTTCAGTTGTTTTTTTTTAAAGATAATTAATCACACAAAAAGTCTAGTCCGCCTAAAAAAGCGGAAACTATAGGCCAGATAGGCGGAAGGGAGGGGGGGGGGGCGGTGAGCGGGAAAATATTGTAAAAGGGGGCGGTGAGCCGAAAAAGGTTGAGAACCTATGGTCTAACTTATGTTGAATTCTTAGTATAGGTGACATCTTCTGATTGAAAGATTTAGAGATGCTAAACAAAATTCAAAAAATAAAAATAAAACTATTATATTGAACATTTTGAATTTCACAGCAGTTTGTTATTTTTGCATTTGTAGCTATTCAATAATAATAATGATACTTGTATAGCGCATATCTCGTTGGGAGCAGTTCAATGCGCTGTAGGTGCAATTGCATCGAGTGTAGCCTTGGCAGTCGGTCAGTGATTGTAAAGACGCGACGGTTCGAATTGATTTTTCTTCTGTGCCCACGGATGCCAATGTGAGCAGTTTCTGGTGCAGATTGGAAAACTCACTACTGGAATACAGTAGTTTGAGAACATCATGATCTGTTCCTAGCTTGAAGAGAGCGCACTCGACGTTCATGACGACTGCAATGACGCTTCGTGGATTACCGCAACCTCTGTCAACATCTGGTATTATATTTTACGGGTAAGTCAAATGTTTATAGAGTATTTTGTTATACAGTTTCCTGCTAAAACCCTAACGGAACAACTTATTTACATAGAGCCAGTAGGAGATCCCTTTTTTTGTAAAATAAATTGAGGATGCAGCTTACGCATTATAATAATAACAATAATGGCACCTTCTCAGGGCCGTATTTAGGATTGTGGGGGCCCTGTTCCCACATACTTCAAAAAAATAAAAGTGTCGTCGTTAATTAATGTTACATTCTGTAGAATCATAAATTGTATGTTGCGCTTAGCGTGGTTGGACTTGAATGCTTTAATTTGCAGGGGAACAAATTAATTTTATTTTAAATTTTCAACTAAAGAATGAGGATGTCACTAAAAAAAATTGTGATGTGTGGGGGCCCCTTTTGTGTGGGGGCCCCTGTTCCAATGGAACATGTGGAACATGCCTAAATACGCCACTGATCCTTCTGTCTCGAGAGACAATGGATGCGCCCTTCTTCAATTTCGATTGTATGTGTAGCCGGCTACTTCTGCGGTGGCTGAACTGTCAGATTCTTGAATTGCAATCTCTTGAACAGAGGCATTTGTATTCAGTAGCACTCTGTCCATCTGGCGGTGTTTCGTCTTTTCTCCTCAATCTCTTCTTCAGAGACTCCTTGGCTCTCTTTGCCTCAGAGGCAGATACACCAGCATGCACGGCCTGTCTCCATACACCAGCATGCACGGCCTGTCTCCATACACCAGCATGCACGGCCTGTCTCCATACACCAGCATGCACGGCCTGTCTCCATACACCAGCATGCACGGCCTGTCTCCATACACCAGCATGCACGGCCTGTCTCCATACACCAGCATGCACGGCCTGTCTCCATACACCAGCATGCACGGCCTGTCTCCATACACCAGCATGCACGGCCTGTCTCCATACACCAGCATGCACGGCCTGTCTCCATACACCAGCATGCACGGCCTGTCTCCATACACCAGCATGCACGGCCTGTCTCCATACACCAGCATGCACGGCCTGTCTCCATACACCAGCATGCACGGCCTGTCTCCATACACCAGCATGCACGGCCTGTCTCCATACACCAGCATGCACGGCCTGTCTCCATACACCAGCATGCACGGCCTGTCTCCATACACCAGCATGCACGGCCTGTCTCCATACACCAGCATGCACGGCCTGTCTCCATACACCAGCATGCACGGCCTGTCTCCATACACCAGCATGCACGGCCTGTCTCCATACACCAGCATGCACGGCCTGTCTGCATACACCAGCATGCACGGCCTGTCTCCATACACCAGCACGTACGGCCTGTCTCCATACACCAGCACGTACGGCCTGTCTCCATACACCAGCATGTACGGCCTGTCTCCATACACCAGCATGTACGACCTGTCTCCATACACCAGCACGTACGGCCTGTCTCCATACACCAGCATGTACGGCCTGTCTCCATACACCAGCACGTACGGCCTGTCTCCATACACCAGCATGTACGGCCTGTCTCCATACACCAGCATGTACGGCCTGTCTCCATACACCAGCATGTACGGCCTGTCTCCATACACCAGCATGTACGGCCTGTCTCCATACACCAGCATGTACGGCCTGTCTCCATACACCAGCATGTACGGCCTGTCTCCATACACCAGCATGTACGGCCTGTCTCCATACACCAGCATGTACGGCCTGTCTCCATACACCAGCATGTACGGCCTGTCTCCATACACCAGCATGTACGGCCTGTCTCCATACACCAGCACGCACGGCCTGTCTCCATACACCAGCACGCACGGCCTGTCTCCATACACCAGCATGCACGGCCTGTCTCCATACACCAGCATGCACGGCCTGTCTCCATACACCAGCATGCACGGCCTGTCTCCATACACCAGCATGCACGGCCTGTCTCCATACACCAGCATGCACGGCCTGTCTCCATACACCAGCATGCACGGCCTGTCTCCATACACCAGCATGCACGGCCTGTCTCCATACACCAGCATGCACGGCCTGTCTCCATACACCAGCATGCACGGCCTGTCTCCATACACCAGCATGCACGGCCTGTCTCCATACACCAGCATGCACGGCCTGTCTCCATACACCAGCATGCACGGCCTGTCTCCATACACTAGCATGCACGGCCTGTCTCCATACACCAGCATGCACGGCCTGTCTCCATACACCAGCATGCACGGCCTGTCTCCATACACCAGCATGCACGGCCTGTCTCCATACACCAGCATGCACGGCCTGTCTGCATACACCAGCATGCACGGCCTGTCTCCATACACCAGCACGTACGGCCTGTCTCCATACACCAGCACGTACGGCCTGTCTCCATACACCAGCATGTACGGCCTGTCTCCATACACCAGCATGTACGGCCTGTCTCCATACACCAGCACGTACGGCCTGTCTCCATACACCAGCATGTACGGCCTGTCTCCATACACTAGCACGTACGGCCTGTCTCCATACACCAGCATGTACGGCCTGTCTCCATACACCAGCATGTACGGCCTGTCTCCATACACCAGCATGTACGGCCTGTCTCCATACACCAGCATGTACGGCCTGTCTCCATACACCAGCATGTACGGCCTGTCTCCATACACCAGCATGTACGGCCTGTCTCCATACACCAGCATGTACGGCCTGTCTCCATACACCAGCATGTACGGCCTGTCTCCATACACCAGCATGTACGGCCTGTCTCCATACACCAGCATGTACGGCCTGTCTCCATACACCAGCATGTACGGCCTGTCTCCATACACCAGCACGCACGGCCTGTCTCCATACACCAGCATGTACGGCCTGTCTCCATACACCAGCATGTACGGCCTGTCTCCATACACCAACACGCACGGCCTGTCTCCATACACCAGCATGTACGGCCTGTCTCCATACACCAGTACGCACGGCCTGTCTCCATACACCAGCATGCACGGCCTGTCTCTATACACAAGCACGCACGGCCTGTCTCCATACACCAGCATGCACGGCCTGTCTCCATACACCAGCACGCACGGCCTGTCTCCATACACCAGCACGCACGGCCTGTCTCCATACACCAGCATACACGGCCTGTCTCCATACACCAGCACGCACGGCCTGTCTCCATACACCAGCATGCACGGCCTGTCTCCATACACCAGCATGTACGGCCTGTCTCCATACACCAGCATGTACGGCCTGTCTCCATACACCAGCATGTACGGCCTGTCTCCATACACCAGCATGTACGGCCTGTCTCCATACACCAGCACGCACGGCCTGTCTCCATACACCAGCATGTACGGCCTGTCTCCATACACCAGCATGTACGGCCTGTCTCCATACACCAGCACGCACGGCCTGTCTCCATACACCAGCATGCACGGCCTGTCTCCATACACCAGCACGCACGGCCTGTCTCCATACACCAGCACGCACGGCCTGTCTCCATACACCAGCATGTACGGCCTGTCTCCATACACCAGCATGTACGGCCTGTCTCCATACACCAGCATGTACGGCCTGTCTCCATACACCAGCATGTACGGCCTGTCTCCATACACCAGCATGTACGGCCTGTCTCCATACACCAGCATGTACGGCCTGTCTCCATACACCAGCATGTACGGCCTGTCTCCATACACCAGCATGTACGGCCTGTCTCCATACACCAGCATGCACGGCCTGTATCCATACACCAGCATGCACGGCTTGTCTCCATACACCAGCATGCACGGCCTGTCTCCATACACCAGCATGCACGGACTGTCTCCATACACCAGCATGCACGGCCTGCTTACACATTACTTAAACTGTCAACCGATAATAAGCATTTTTCCTTATAAACTATATGACAAACATACATTTCTGTGAACAGATTATGGCCAGAATACCAGGTGACGACCCAAGCGGTTCACAGACAAGGGCCCATTGTCAGAAGGTACTGGAGTGGACGGACATGCAGAAAGAGGACACAACCTCGATCATCTACCCAACTGTGTCTATAAAGAATATTATTGCGTTCTACGCTCATGTGTTATCTGAGTTTAGTCTAGAGATTAGTGGCTCAAATTATGTCAAGGTTATTGGTTTGCCTGTCTTTTTCAGGCAACCCATTCCTGCCACTTGAAAAGAAAGAGTACTTGTATGCCTTTAGTAAATAAGAAACGTGTTTTTTTTTATCCAAACAACTATTTAAAGAATGCGTAAGATTGTTGTAGCCTATGCATTTCTAAAAAAATAATTGAATGCTTTATGTATTATTAATACTTTGCTCTTTGTCCTTCTATCAACTAGTGTTTCTAGTTTTAGTGATTTAATTAATAGTCTCACTCTGGTCAGTTTTTAATATTCACTATAGTTTTAAAGAAATGTTATTGATGTTATTGACATTTCCTATGCAGAAGATGCACATTATTGTGTAGGTCTTACTGTTGCATTCTTATTTTTAGTCAAAGACTATTTAAGATAGACGGCTTGCTTTGATATTTCCATTATTTGATAACTTGAAACACTTAGTTTTGGAATTTCCAATGGCACTAAGTCGTCTAGACTTCCGATTTAGTAATTAGTTATGATATAAATATTTTATAAAGAATTGAATTTTTTAGAAACCATGTTAATGTGGCAATAGTGTATTATGTTTATCGGAATAAGAAGGTCATGAGCAGAATTTGGGTGTTTGTAAAGAGTAATTATCACATTAGTCCTATAATGATTATTAATTATTCTAAATTAAACAAATCAGTCGAATTAGTTTATTATTGTAAATTATCAATCTCTATGATCACTTGTTACCACTAGATACAATTTTATGACATTTTGAATTACACAGCAGTTTGTTATTTTTACATTAGCAACGATTTGTTGAGCTCTTGGTGGTGCGCGAGTGTATCCTTGAACGTCGGTCATTGATTGTGTAGTGATTTTTTATCTGTGTCCACGAATGCCAATGTGAGCAGTTTATAGTGCAGAACGGAAAACTTACTTCAGTTGTTTAAGAACCTCATGTTCTTTTCTTAGCTTGTAGTAAGCGCCATTGACGTTCATGACGTCTGCAATGACGCTTCGTGGATCACCGCGACCCCTGACTACATCTGGTATACAAATGCGTACATTATCTCCAACGAATCATTGGAGTAGCCAATAATCTTTTAGTAACTCCTTCCAGTAATATCATCGTGTTAAAAGCATGCATATAGACTGCTGTACAAACACGAGCCGAGGAATACAATACTTACGATGAGACCTCTCACTGTCAGAATAATAAGAAACAAGTCACAGAGTCACAGAGGCAGAACCTTCTCCAAAAGCATCAGGGACGAACAAAACAATTATCAGCACATCGAATATTGCTCAGGGATGTCACGGCACTTCGGTGAAGTGGCCGTCCGAAGTAGCGTTTACACTGGCAATTTCCAGCACATTGGACATTGGCCATAAGTATCGGCCTCAGAGAGAGAGATAGAGAGAGAGATAGAGAGAGAGCGAGGGAGAACACACATTGATGGTAACCCTATTCTAAAGTAAATAAAAAAGATTTAGATAAACTATATATTAATTGATTTAAAGAAATTAGTATTAAATATGTGATTAAATCTTATTACGTCTTAAGTTAAAAGCTATAGTCTATAGTTTTTGTTTTTTTCTTTTGCTGAAACTTTTTAAAAAGAAATAAAATTGAACTTTGAACTTGTATTGTCTGAAATTTTCTATTAAAGTAGTAAATAAAATAGAGCAATATTAGCATACACACAAATGAAACGTAATTAATAGAATTATCTTATAAACAGATACTGATTTTTTTAATTGTTTGATATTTGATCAAAATCACCTGTTAATTAATTCCGATTATTTAAAGGTTCTGAACTTCATTTACATTTATAAAAAATTATTACTTATAAAGTAAGTATCCCATCAAACCTAATTTATTCATAGGTCCGGTGAAGCAGCGTTCAACAGCTTTTGTGGACACGAGGTACTAGGTGATTGTGTGGCCAGCACTATGCACAGTCGCCTTTACTTTACCCCATATAAGGTCAGGTACCCATCAGACCCGACTAGACTCAGGGACTCCCTCCAGGTTCCTGCACCAGGAATCGAACCCAGCTACTTCGGTACGCCAGTCGAACGCGCTGCCGCTCCGTCACCGTGCGTCCTATAGCACAAAGATCTTATTTATATCATTTGGCCTTAAATTTCACATGTTAGCGTTGCTCGTAATACTCTTCTTTATAGAAGGAGCTTCTGTAATAATAAATATATAAGATAAGGCTAAGAATGTCATTTGTTATAACGCTTGCAACTTATGAGCAATTATTGCAACCCATTGCCTGCCCGTTGGAAAGTTATCGCGTGCAATTTAATCTAATGTGTTTTGAGTTGAATCAGTCATCAGCCTGATAATTGTTTTTTTAATGTTAATTGTTATGTAGGCAAAATTAAATGAATTCGTGCGCGCGTTCACATTCAGTTCAAAGTCTACCACAGCCCCCTTACACCCAAAGCTAACTCTTTTAAATCCAACGCCCCATCCTCTCAGCGCATAAGTGCTATATGGACGGTCTCTGAAAATCAATAAGCGACGCTTGAACAAGCTACCATGGAAACATGAGCGTTTTAAATCCGTACATGATTCTACGGCCTGAACAATAACTGTAGACATTTCCTATTTTATAGTCGTCGTATCGAGAACGTTTCAAATCAATGTTTTACCTTATGAGTCATAAAGACAATGAAGCGAATAAATGATGCCATTTTCTAGACAGACTGAGGTTTGATCCATGATATGTTGGGACAAATAGAATAGAACAAAGCAACACACTAATGTAACACTAATGTTAGGTGAGGAAACATGTAGATCTAGAACTCAAATGTCAACTGAGAAATATTTCATTTATTGGAGCCAACAAGACGTCAACAAGAACTAGATTATATGTTCTCGATGTGAACACAATGTACCGCAACGGGATTGTTCTTGTTGCAATCCTTTAATCTGCCCTATCAATGCACTAAATGAAGGTATCGGCAACCTACGGCACGCGTGCGAGACTTGGCACGCCTAGGCATTTTCAATGGCACGCGGAAAAGGCCCAAAAGTCTATTCATGTCTTTTCTACAAGACATTTTAGTGCTACAGCAGAATGACTGTTAGGCTGTGGGCACGCTTAATAAATGAGTAATTCTACTTGGGCAAACTATTATCAAAACGTTGCCGACGCTGCACTGAATAACTAAATACAGGCTTCTCCACTCCCTAAGGTATTCTTTATTTACTACGTCGCAGGGCGATTGTTGACTATACCCACTGGGCACACCACGTGATTCGGACGTTTTTTCGCAGTTTCCAGGTTTTATCCCCGTCTTTACGACGTGGTGTTCCCGCTGGGTAAAAATATTTCGGTAAATAACAATTTAAACAAACGTATCCAGAAGAGAATAAGAAAGAAAAAGCGATAAGTACTTTCTTTGTTCTTTACTTGTAGTATATCATTTATTTTATAGGCCAGAGATAACTGTGGCTGTAGATTTGAGTTTCGACAAGAGATACCAGAGGGATTTTTGTCAATATAGAGGTTTCCTATGCCAGGGTTCGGCAACCTATGGCACGCGTGCCAGTCATTAGCACGCGGAAGACTCCTAGAAATGCAATTCAAGTATCTTCCACTCATACATTAAGTGATAAAGCAGGAGGACTTCTACCCTGTTGGCGCGCTGAATGAATTAGAAATCCTACTTTGGCACACTATTATCAAAAGGTTGCCGATCCTTGTCCTAGGCGATAGCTTATTTCTGACATAGTTCTATTGAGTTGTATGTACATATTTTATGTCTTTCGAAGTCATAACCTACGTCTTACAGGGTTCAATAGAGGTTTATGTACATACTAGTTTTTATGCCCGTCAAAATGACGTCGAAACGAATGATTACAAAGTGTTTGGTAAGAAAAGAAAGACAATAATAATTCATAGTACACCATTCAAATTCTCCAAACCAAATTGCGGTGTGTAATTTTAAAAACTTTGTGGTCAGAACCTAGTTCTGTCAGGTTTCAATAGTGTTTTGTGTGTCAGCATAGGCTTACTGATGTCAAACCCTACTTAATGCAGGATTCCAACAGATTTTATTGTCCTCCAAAGCCTATAAATCTAAAGTATAGTTTTTTTAGCAGTAAGTTTGAAAACTCAGATAATTCTTATATTTTTTGGTTTAAAATTATATTTGTAATGAACAAAGCCAATATCCGGTCAATGTGCAAATGCTGCGTGTTATGACCTTGTTCCATGTCTGGAAATTATTGATTTTTGATGTCAGGATGTTATGTAACAGGTGCCATTTGAAATAAAATTAACCTGAGTGTTGTGCTGATCACTTAACGTCAGTGTTAGGAGAAGCATAAAAAAAAAAATGGTTTTCTTGAGCAAAATTAAATATATTGTAATTAATAATGATATCTTATCTTATATATTACAGACGCTTTTTTCTATACAGAAGATTATTGCGCCATATGCTCATCTGTGGTCCGAGTCTAGTCTTGCAGTGTTAATGTTTTAAATTATGTTAAGTTACTGGTTTTCCTGGTTTGATCAGGCAACCCATTCATTACCCGAATGCCACTCTGGGAGAAAAAGTACCTATATGCATTTGATTTCGCATAAGGGACAAGAAAAGTGTTTTTGTCCTTATGGCTATCGTAGCATAGATACATATTGCCTTTATGCTGTATTTCTTAGTTACAGTTTAAAGCCGTATGTATTATTACAACTTTACTCTTTGCCCTTCTGTCCTCTAGTGTTATGTACATTTAAACTTGTGTTGCGATGTATTGAATGTAAAAGTAACTTATTGCAGTGATGAATGTAATATAAAACTACTTTTTATAGTTATGAATTAAATTTAAAAGTTTTTTGTTTGTACTTATAAGTATAATGTAAGTGTAAATAAAGTAATGGTTTGCATTGTACCTAAATGTAAATTTGTTGTATGTATGAATCTAATGTGAACGTAAATTTAGTTTATCCAAAAATTATAATAAGATAGACCGCTTGCTCTATTTTTAGAGATTATATGTTTGTATTTTTCCCCTTCGCTGTCTGTCTTAAATTACTTCTACGCTTCTACGTTTACCTAAAGGTTCCCGCTGTATACAACGTTCAATGTTAATTATAATTTGTCATTGAGAAAATCATAGCATTTAAATAAAATGGAAGTGTACAAAACAAAAGTGAATCTATAATTCCAAAAAAAGAAGTCATGAAAGTCACTAAATAGCAGAAATAGTAAAGCAAGCGGTCTATCTTATTATAGTCTTTGGTTTATCGATGAAACGTATAGACAGGAAACATAAATATATCATTAGTTACATGTTAACCCTTATAGTCCCGGGCGCGTATATAGCGGAACTGAAGACAGCATAGATAGAAGTAGGTCGGTACGGGAAGGGTTAAAGTACAGAATTCATAGAGTGGGCTTGTAGAACAATGAATAGCTATAACTTCGTAAATAATGACTTGGCTTACTTTAGTGAATGGTTCTCAAGCCATGTCGTTTAGTCCATTAGGACCAAAAAATACTTCAATATGTTGAGATGGTTCTAAATGACAAATACTACTCACAAAACTTTTCAATGATAAAGATTGCTGTACGGTAGATTATTTATTTTATTTAGTACATTTTTTCTAAGGTTGATGAGATAGATAGATTCCATCGGCTTTAAGAAACATCGGCTCACTATAGGGATAGCGTGGCCTGTACATATTCAAACAATTAACACAATAATATGAGCTTCTTTCCTAGATAGAGTTGAACTTGAGTTGTTGTTGCTTCTAAAAGGATTTTACAATGGATAAACAAAGACGAGTGAGCTTTTAAAAGAGCTTGCCAACTCACAGACAGAGCAACGGACAAACCTCCACTTGACAGAACATCGCAAAAAAAGTTGTTTACGATGTTTAACAGTTCAACGGTATAAACGTAATTCAATGTATGCGACCTAATTCATCTTTACTTTACAAGATCCGTAAGCAGAAATACGCAGATCTTGTAAAGTAAAATTTCAGACGATACTTTATCGTAAATGTAACATGCGTCTAGGCGGATATTCACAGGCTTATCTTATGCCCAGCGAAGGCACGCCCTATGTAATAATGTGTTAGTTCACCTTTAGACAAGGTGTGACCTTTGTATTATGACATCATCATCATTCCCATCACTATACCTTCATCGTCTACATTATCATATCATCAACACAATCATACCATCATCAACAATACAATCATACCATCACCATCTACTCCGTCATCATCATAAACGCATTCATGCCATCAGCATTCACATCATCATCATAATCAACACAATCATCATCGTCACCGTGAATATCACCATCACTACCGCCCTCACCAACACAGCTATCATCATCATCACCTACATCTTTATTATCATCAACACCCCAACCTTTATTGTCATCACCATTATCCTCCGTCACCATCCCAATCACCACTATCATCATTACCACCAGTATCATTATTGCCATCATCAACCCTTTTTTTTATCATCAATAACATCACCTTTATCCTCACCATTATCACTACCAACGTCTTCATATTCATCATCATGATCATCACCATCTTTTTAAATCACCACCACATCTGCAATCAGTATTATTGCCATCATCGACATCATTACTATCTACATCACACCCATCATCGTAATCATCATCATTAGGTCTATCAGTATTTGCCTAAATGTGTAGTAACAGTTGAGAAATAAACTCAATCAGTCGACATTTAAGGCCATACAATAAGCAATATTATAATTGAGAAAAAACTGATAATATCATATTAAGTATTACTCTATGGAGAACTGGTCGAAGGCCACCGGAAGATAGGGCGCCTAAAACTGCGCTTCAAGGACCTTTGCAAAAGGGACATGAACGAGAGCTCAATTGACCTTGACACATGGGAATGCCAAGCTTCTGACCGACCAACCTGGAGGCTCGCAGTCAGGCTTGGCACATCCCGCGCAGAAACTGGGCGCAAGGAAGCTGCCATCCAGAAAAGAGCGAGGCGGAAGGTTCTACTACAAAAGATACCCACCTTCAAATGCCTGAAGTGCGGCAGGGATTGCCACTCCCGAGTTGGCCTACACAGCCATTCTCGGCGGTGCAGCTGGTCATCTTTGCCGTGAAGCTACACCATCATCTCTTGACGGACGGATGCCGACGATTACTGAAATGTTATTTGCATAAATTAATATTATTGTAAGGATGCATAGATGTAGAAACAAAGATTATTACAAATAATCAAATTGGAAATTCTCCCCAAAATTAATTTTCGACTCAGGTAAGTTTTAAAAGCGGCCACAGTGGCCGAGCGGCAGCGCGTTCGACTGTCGTATTGAAGTTAGAACCTGGTTTCGAATCTTGGTGAAGGCTAGGATATGTTCACGTGTCTGGAGGATGTCTCTGAGTCTACCCAGATCCGGTGATTACCCAACTTTAGTTGTGATAAAGTAAAGGCGGCCGGGCATTGTGCTGGCCACACAATCCCCTAGTATACCGTGGCCACTGAAACTGATGATTTTTGCTTCACCGGCCCTATAAATCCATTTGGTCAGACGGGATGTTTAACTTTTCAGTCTTAAATCAATGTAGTGTTAATGTGAATTAAACTTTACTTTTGAAACTTAAACCGCAGGTTATTTTTTTTTAAGGAAACAGCAATAAAAAATCAAAATTAAAAAGCTAGAAAACATAAAACAACTGTTAAAAACTAACTAGGCTGGCCCAGCTGTATCGAATGTATGGCCATCTCAAGTTTCTTCGCGAGACGAGTCGATGACGCATTCTATTAGGATTGCTTTTATGAGGGCTGTTAAGCATACCTGATAAACACAGAGGGACATACAGGAGAAAACCGTTGAAAGGATATATACATTTATTTATATTTAAAGGTGAGTAAAGCAGATTTCGGTAAGCGAAATGTGTTGTGGTCTTTTTGAAACGAGAATTTATAATTATCATTCTAAATTTAAGGAATTTACTTAAAATTACTTGAATGTATTGTGTGTAGGATTTGTATTATTATGTATCAGATTGTTAATGACTGGATCGTGATGTTGCTGTCATCTATACCTTGACGATTGAAGACAATATTATAACAATATTATGACAATATTATGACAATATTATGACAATATTATGACAATATTATGACAATATTATGACAATATTATGACAATATTATGACAATATTATGACAATATTATGACAATATTATGACAATATTATGACAATATTGTGACAATATTATGACAATATTATGACAATATTGTGACTCTCCACAATAAAAAAATCATAGGGTGCGATGGTCGAGCGGCAGCGCGTTCAACTGGCGTACCGAAGGGTCTGGGTTCGAATCCTTGTGAAGGCTAGGATTTTTCCCCGGACTGTAGGGTGTCTCTGAGTCTACCCAGCTATGATAGGTACCTAACCTTAGTTGGGGTAAAGTAAAGGCGGCTGTGCATTTTGCTAGTCACTTATACACCTAGTATGCCGTGGCCACAGAAACTGGTGAACGCTGCTTCACCGGCCCTAAGATCAATTTGGTGCGACGGGACTTTACTTTACCTCAGTGAAATGAGTCGAAAGGCACATTAGGCTGTTTCGATCCCAAAAATGCGCCAGTGGTGTAAACTATTGATTTGGGATTTCAGTTTTTTCTAATTATGTTTCTATTTTCCTATTAGTTCGGTCGTGTTGGCTTAGCCCTATTTAATAATAATTATAAATCATTAAAAAAATATTTTAACATTAAAAATAATTTATTATAACTATTTTAGAAAGACAGAAGAAAAATATATATATTTTTTTTTATTCCATTAACAAGGGTCAACTGCAAACATGTATGTTTGTTCTCAATTTTCTTAGCTTACAGCTAGTTGCGGCATTAAAGTTCATTATCGTGCATAATTTATAAGAACAAAAATAGTGTTTGTTTTCATCCACATATCATATTGAGGTTGAATAGAAAAAAAACTCATTGACGTTTTTTCTTGATCTAAGTATTAGTTACCATGGTAAAGTTGGACATCTTGAAAATAAACAAAAATTTGCTCTATCTTTACTTGATTTAATCAATTTAGATAATAAATGTGTTGTACTGTACTATTTAAAGGTAACTGGCTATTTCGGACTTTAATATTTCAAAGTAAATGGCTACATTATACAGTACTATTTAGGTAACTGGCTACTTTGTACTGTAATATTTAATGGTAAGTGGCTACTTCGAACAGTAATATTTAATGGTGAGTGGCTACTATTTATAGAAACTGTTGGGGTTTTCTTGAAATTATGACATCAGATCTGGGTAGACTCAGGAACACCCTCGCGTCCTGGGGAACAATCCTAACCTTCACCAGTATTCGAACCCAGGACGTTTGGTACGCATTAGCACTACGCACTTCCGCTCGGCCACCGAGACGCCACACACAAACTTCTTGTAGCTTTGAATTGGGGTCATCCGAGTGCCAAGTGTAGCACGCCTTCCGTAGGTTGCCGATCCCTGGTCTATCATTAAGTGGCTAAAAAATGTACTTATCGGTTATAGTCAAAGACACAATCTAATTTCATCAACTCAGTTTTGGGTGAGTCTTTTTATACAGATATGTGCCTAAATCGGTTTGAGGTTTGGTCCAGCTGTACAATTTCGTACCTTGATTGAATTTAAAATTTGGCTTTGTAAGTTACGGTCTTTGAAACTGATCCAAACGTTCTTTATGTCAAGATGTTATGCAATAATTAGAAATGCAATCCTTTTCTTACTGAAATCGTACGTGATACTCAAAATGTAACCGACTAACTTGTATCATTATAAAGCCTCGCACTCTTTAAATGGACTCAAAGTAACACCTCAACAAGTGATGCTAGCTGCCTTAACAACTCGTAACTCGAGACGACGAGGCTGAAACCGAGCTGCTTGGATGTCTGAACGAAAACCTAATCGCAAGATTTATTGAGTACAAGCTTAATTGCCCGGTGTTGCCTGGGGAGAAATAAAACAGACGTGTATAAAGCAACAGATAAAAATGTTATGAACTACAATAAACAGAAAGCTATAAATCTAGTAATTATTAATATCGTTTTTTTACTGAAAACATTTAGGAAAGTCATTTAAAATAAATATTATTACCGGGTTAAAAATAAGCAAGCTTTTTATTTCGGAAATATCTCAAATGTCTGGTGATGCTCATATATTTAAAATCTTTTTTTATTTAAATTCATATTAATTGACATTTAAAAAAAATGTAGAAAAAATGGTATAAATAACCTGGAGAATGGAACCCGCGTCGCCCGCATGGCAGTCCGATACGCTAACCACTAAGATAGACACATTTTCTAAGTGAAATCGCTAAAGTATAATTTGAGACAATAAGTTGAACTAGGTCACGTGTCTTTAAATTAACTAAATGATTGCTTAAAAACACATACAGTCTACTTTATATATATATATATACAAAGATAGATTTCAATCCTTTGAGACATATAAAACATTGAGAGGACGTTGAAATGTATTTTAAAATAATAAGATGTTTTATTACGATCTGTGTAAAGTGTATTGTGTAAAGTTTATTATAACTATACACTATCATTCTTTCAGATAGCCTAAGGTTTGATTGCAAAATGGCAGAGATTAAAGGTATGTTATATTGTTCAATATTAAAGACACATGTCATTAACTTTCAATAAAAAAATTTATTGTTTTTAAAACAGTCAGTTTTATATTGGGCATTATTATTAAGCGGTGTTTGAAAATGTATACTACTTTATATTATTAGTCTAGTATATTTCTTTCTTAATAGACCGCCTAGAATTAAGAAAAGTAGTTGACCAGAGGGCGCAATATATCCTTACTAAAGATAGGATAAATTAAAAGTAAACTAAGTAGGTCGGTAAAATGGGTGAATAATTAAAGAGATTTCTGTATACACCAACAGTATAAACAAACTAAAAATAAACAGAACGTAAAGTCCAAGGTGAATCATAACAAAGGTACAGATTAATAAAACAATATTGATCATAAAGTAATTTATTTTTTCTAAAAACGTATTCATTCGCTAAGTGAGTGATATTTTATTTGTGGCTGACGGCTATGTTCATATTTATTTATAAAATAAAAATACTTCTTGCTATAAGGGGATTGGAGACGTAGTATTCAATGGTTCCCTTGGCAACGGCACATTTGAAGATTATGTATTCAGCACTAGAAAAATCCTTCCATAATTACTATACAGACTAGATGATAATACATGTAGTGCTAATAGTGCAATAGTTATCGTAGCGTTACCTTTTAAACATGTGAAGTGAGATGAAGTGGATATTGCATGAATATTACTCTGTTGTAGGATTGAGGGAATATTGCATTAATATTACTCGAAGTAAGATATAGAGTGGATGTAGCATGAATGTTACTCGAAGTAAGATATAGAGTGGATGTAGCATGAATGTTACTCGAAGTAAGATATAGAGTGGATGTAGCATGAATGTTACTCGAAGTAAGATATAGAGTGACTGTAGCATGAATGTTACTCGAAGTAAGATATAGAGTGGATGTAGCATGAATGTTACTCGAAGTAAGATATAGAGTGGCTGTAGCATGAATGTTACTCGAAGTAAGATATAGAGTGACTGTAGCATGAATGTTACTCGAAGTAAGATATAGAGTGGATGTAGCATGAATGTTACTCGAAGTAAGATATAGAGTGGATGTAGCATGAATGTTACTCGAAGTAAGATATAGAGTGGATGTAGCATGAATGTTACTCGAAGTAAGATATAGAGTGGATGTAGCATGAATGTTACTCGAAGTAAGATATAGAGTGACTGTAGCATGAATGTTACTCGAAGTAAGATATAGAGTGGATGTAGCATGAATGTTACTCGAAGTAAGATATAGAGTGGATGTAGCATGAATGTTACTCGAAGTAAGATATAGAGTGGATGTAGCATGAATGTTACTCGAAGTAAGATATAGAGTGGATGTAGCATGAATGTTACTCGAAGTAAGATATAGAGTGACTGTAGCATGAATGTTACTCGAAGTAAGATATAGAGTGGATGTAGCATGAATGTTACTCGAAGTAAGATAAAGAGTGGCTGTAGCATGAATGTTACTCGAAGTAAGATATAGAGTGGATGTAGCATGAATGTTACTCGAAGTAAGATATAGAGTGGATGTAGCATGAATGTTACTCGAAGTAAGATATAGAGTGGATGTAGCATGAATGTTACTCGAAGTAAGATAAAGAGTGGATGTAGCATGAATGTTACTCGAAGTAAGATATAGAGTGACTCTAGCATGAATGTTACTCGAAGTAAGATATAGAGTGACTGTAGCATGAATGTTACTCGAAGTAAGATATAGAATGGATGTCGCAATGAATATTTCTAGAAATAAAATAGTGTGGTTATTGCATTAATATTACTCGGAGTAAGCTAAAGTGGATATTATCTGGATATTAATCAGATGTAAAATGGAGTGGATGTTACCTATATATCACTTGGCTGCAAGGTGGAGTGGATATTATCTAGATATTATTTGGTTGTAAGCTGAAGTGGTTATTGCCTGGATTCTGCTCAGTGTAATGGATATTGCCTGTATATTACTCAGCTGCAAGATGAAGAAGATTCTGCCTGGATATGTTGGAGTATGTTGGAGTGGATATTACAAGGATATTGCTAAGCTGTAAGATGGAGTGGATATTGCATAGAAATTACTAAATGTAAGGTGGATTGGATGTAGTCGGGATATTACATATCGCAAAGTAAATAAATATGATATTTCCTGGATAATACTGAGTGTTTCCATGTTGTTGTTGTGGAATTGATTAATCAATGGCCTGGGGAGGAAAGAGGCGGAGGTAGGAGTGTGTTTCATGCAATCACACTTCCTTATATTATTATTATTTGAACTAAATCAATGTGCGAGATGGTATCAATTAAATAGTAGTCTGTTGTTGTGATTCCATGAAAAAATCGGAAACTCCATAGCTCAAAAGATTTTTTACCTTGATAGTTTTAATACCTTTTTTAAAAAATCGATACGAATGTTTGTCAGGTTGTAAAGAAGAGGGATATAAAAATAGCTTTAGTTAGAAAAAGTAAACATTTTCAATTAAAATTCATATACTAAACAAATGTTGAACTGATTGCAGCAATCAACATTAGGAATATAAATGTTGGTGTATATATAATTAAAACTGGACGGAGATTAAATTATTCCTTCGTCTGATAAGGTCACACGACTATAATGATACGATTTTTTGTTGAAACGATAAAGAATATTAAATATAATATAATACAGAGTCCATCTTCGAGTTCGTTGGTCTATATAGAACTGAAATTATTTGGGTTAAAGTAAAAACTGTGGCCGAGTGGTGAGCGCGTTCGGCTGAAGAACTGAAGATCCTTGGTTCGAATCCTGGCGCAGGCTTGGATTTTTTCCAGGGATTGGATTTGGTGGCTGTCCCTGATTCTACCCATGTCTGATGGGTACATGACCTTAGTTAGGGTAAAGTAAAGGCGGCTGTGCTTAGTGCTGGCTACACAATCACCTTGTATGCCGTGGTCACAGAAACAGGTGAACGCTACTTCAACGGCCATATGGATCAATTTTGTACGACGGGATACAAATTTTTAAAAAATTTAAAAATGTTATCGCCACACAATCCAACTGTTAGTTGTGACAAAGGCAACTGGTGAACGAAGCTTAATTTGGTCGGAAAAGATAACGTTTTTTTGTTTAACATATGAATGTATAAATCACCAATGGGATCACATAAAAAATTAGCAGTAGAAATTATTCTATCATTTTCTGTTCTTAAATCCGCTCAAAGCTCTGTGTTTGTTTTTGTCTATATTATATGAGTAGGTAATATAATTTGACTGACATAACGATTGTCCTGGGTTCAAATCATCGGTGAGGGCTAGGGCCACCTTCACAGGTCAAGAGGATGTCACTAAAACTACCCAAGCTGTGACTGGTACACGACATTAATGGGAATAAGTCAAGGTGGTTGGGCGTTGTGCTGTCTACACAATCCCCCTCGTCATACATGGCCACGGAGACCTTTGAACGATGCGTCGCAGGACGTGAAGATCAAATTGGTTCTGACAAAGACAATTTACATTACCGAATTCTATATTCTTATAGGGCAGGGGTTCTCTAATCTTGGATGAAGGCATATGCCATTTTATCTCTTAAGAAATGTGGCAAGGGCGTCCCAGACAACCCGACCCTAGTAAACAAAGAAAACCTCATGCATCTTAACTCATTTTACTACCTCTCACTAATAATATAACAATTAACAATTTAAACACAATGAATTATACAAAAGTGAACTATCATCCATAGTATTATTAAGTATGGTACGTGTATAACATTAACAATACAATTTGATGTGTTACAGTGCTAGTCTAGCTGTCTGAATTTCACGAGAATAGTACTTTTTATTGTAAGCTTACTTGCGGGCCAAAAAAAAAATACTTTAATGGCCGCATGCAGCCCACGGGCCGTATTTATTAGACCACTGATTTATGGCTTGAACATTTTTATATTGAATATTATAATGTTGGTGTTTTTTTTAATTATTTCTAGCCCTTCTGATGGTAGTACATATCGTGGGTAAGTATAATATAAAAGTGTATTACTTTGTTGGCTTTGTTTAGATATGAATGGGTATTACTTGAATAGAAATGTTTGTGACTACGTGACAGTTGTCACGGTAGATGCTATTGTGAGAGATTAGATTTTTTAAAATTATCTATTTGTTGGCACGTACGAAGTGTACGACAACAGAGGATGGGGGTGTGACCGTGGGAACTAATGTTTCAGAAGTTAGATAGAAGTTCCGATAGATTTGACCATGGCTGAATGTGAAAATAGATAAATAGATGTGAAAATAGATAAATTGATGTTGAAATATATAGATAATTGATAGATTTGACATTACATACATAGATGTGTTCATATAAAATAGATGTGAGAAAAGATAATACGTGTGACACTTCTGGAAGAGCCCTGTTTCTCTCTGACGACCGTTGGCCTTAGAGCCTTCTCAGTATCCGGTCCGAAGGTGTGGAATCAACTTCCCATTCAACTGAGGCGAACAAGCTCTACTGTTGCTTTCAAACAGAACTTAAAAACTCATTATTTCAATATATACCTTAGATAACATTTAACATGCTTTAGAAACTTACTGTCTTATTTATGGGTTGGGTCGGTTATACTACATTTATTTGTGTTTTGTCTTTTTTAATCATCAATTTCTCTCTGTCACCTGGCCTAGTGTAATATCCGTATTCTTAGTTGTATGTTAAACGCGCTCTGAGCTTACATTCTGTTTGTTGGCAGCGCTATACAAATATGATTATTATTATTATTAATATTATTATTATTATTATTATTATATTATAAGTTTTACACAACGAGATTCTGATAACTGCATGTGTCAAAATAAAATATTTGGTCTGATACTAGGTATGTTTTATGTTATGAATTATAAGCTAAGCATGTAGCCCATTGATTTTAAATATTGTAGCTATCGAACTTCTCTCAACATATAGTGAGGTGGCCGGCTGGTCCTGCTGTTAGTTCACCGGACTGCCAACAAAGCGTCCCTAGGTTCTAGCCCTGCCGCCGACCAAGCCTTGCCCACCCTGCAGGCGTTTTGGGCACTAGTGGACGTAATAATCTTCTATCTAGAACATAGGTTCTCAACGGGGGTGTTATCGCCCCCCGGGGGGTGGTGAGAAGCTTTATGGAGCGCCGACGTTCCCGGGTGCGATTGCGGGGCGGTGAAGGGCAAGTGGGCGGTACAAATGTAGGCCCTACCTGATATAATTTTAACACCTCAGCTATTTAATTTCATTAGTTTTTGGATGAAACGTGATGTCCTGTGGTTCACTTCTGTACCCATGGACCTCAAAGACTTGGGAAGTGTGTAAACCGCCCATACGATCCCATTAAGATTACACCGGTGGGCGAACGCATGGAGAACAGCTCCCGCTTCGGGCTCGAGACTCATTGCACTACCGAGAGGCCACGGGGTTTCGATGGGGAGGAAAGAATGGACGCAGCAACCCCGTCTCAAGAACCACCTGGTGCCTTGACATCTGTACCTATAGTATAGGATTTATGTTACTGGGTGACATTGCAGGTATACGGGCGAGCCACCACGATAATGATTCTTAGGGGAACCGCAATTAACATTTCTTGCTGCGAATCCTTACTGTTACACGACACGCCAAAGGACTTATTAGTATTATAAAGTGAAATAAATACGTGGTAATCATATAGAATGGGTAGTTAATTTAATGTTTTAAAATATACATATACATTCTTTAAGCATATAATTTTTATATAATACTTTTTACAGTTTGATCATTTTAAAGTTATACATTTTAATTAAACCATTAATTATTTTTATAAAAGAAGAACACAAATATTAGCTCAAATGAAACGGGTTAATTATCTCCCTTTAATTAAAAAACGTTCCCACATTTATTTAATAGTGATGCCAAACAAGTTATCTTTTGTAATACAACAAAATTTAATATTACTGACTAACTATTTTTTCTGTATATAAATTAAACATTACGGTATTCATAACTAGATTTTATTATTAGTGGCATACAATAATTTACGTTAAACAGTTGTAAAAAAAGATTTCCTGCATTAATTGTTTGTCCATTTAAGGAGTTTATATTTAAACATTGATAATTGCAGAAATTACATAATGTAGAGCTATTACATAAGTTTCATATATTTCTAAATTAATAATACAAAAAAAAATTGTTTTAGAATTAATTATATTTATGTTTAATTAAAGAAGATAGGAATACAAAGTCAATTAAATGTAATTAGACTGTACCAATTAATGAGCGGTCAAGTGTAGGTGACCTCTTTGTATAATTAAAACAGCTTTGATAAAAGATAAAAACTGTTCACAGTTGCAAGTTGAACCAAACACTGAAAGTAAAAGAGCGAATGCCTAGCAGTTGAGATTATCAGATGAATTTTCCGAGCAGCTTCCTTTCAGATTTTTGTCCACAAATAGAAACATTTGGATGCCTATTTTTCAAATGTTTAAAATGAAACTTGCTCCAATTTAAAATCGTCAATATTCCTCCACTTAAAAAAATATTACATTTTAAAAAAGCTTGTAGTAATATCAAACCAGTTATGTTTCATGTGGTAAGGAACAAAATTAGTCCATCGATTTAAAAGTCTTGCCTTTGATTAGAAAACTCCGCTTTGAGTGCTTCTATGTACGTCTGAAAAACCCAACTATCTATCTAAATATATTTTGTACTATAGGGATGTTCATGTAGTTAAATGATTTGAAATTGATTTCACGGCAAGATATGTCGAGTTCCAATGCAAATCCATTCCAGTGGTGCTTGTAAATGCAAGCTGAACTCACTGAAATGAAACATCGACTTGAACAGTCAGTTTTCCTCATATAGAACCGAAACATTTTGTTGTTGGTTTTATCAAATAAAAACACCCCTTGAAGGTCTCTCGCGTGCTACTGAAAATCGCTCTGCGAGCCAAGTTTGGCACGCGTTGCATTGGTTGCAAAACCCCTGATTTAGAGTACATTGTGAGATTACCTAAAGACATCACTATTTTCTTTATTACTGGATGAGTCCACGCTGCCTGACAATTAAAGCTTTACTTTTAGCTTACGTTTATTTGAGTAAAAAAAAATAGTAAATTTGCCCAGTTCGAAAATATAAATAAATATAAAAATCTGTTAGTCTACTTGTACAAGAAGACTTTTAAGTGTAAAATAAATTCTTCCAGTGGCGATGGTATGGTGTATTTAAGTATTTATGTTGTAGTTTTTAAAAAAATAGTATGTTCCAGATGTATTGGCTGTCGATTGTGTGACAACATTTAGATACTAAAATCTTTTAACGCCCTTATTAAATTTTACTTCACGCAGCTTATAGATCCCCCCCCCCCCGACCCCCCCCCCCCCCCAAAAAAAAAAAATAGTCTTGATTATTGTCTTTAACACTCACTACAATATCACAGCAGTTCACAAATAAGTAAAGCATTCAATGATTTTTTTAGACAGCTTAGCATTGATAACTTAAATTAATTTGTATTATTAATATCTGCCTTTTACTATTTTTGTCTCTAAATAATTTTATATTGTATGCCAAAGTTCTAATTTTCTTGTTATGTCTTCGACTATGCCTTTATTGTGCTTATGCACTTTGTTGCAAAAATAAATAATAATTGTTTCGAGGGCTTCAAGCGATGGCTACTGCACATTAGCTAAAGATGACCATTTAAATACAATGTTTTGGATTCGATGCTCGAGTTTTTGAAAAGCAAATGCGATTCTTTGGGAGAAAATCAATCAGTTTCCCTAGGTCTGTGAGTTTTGGCAACAATTTCGTATTGTATTCTTATCAACCTCTTTTGTGGAGAATGTATTTCAAGCTAGTTCCAGTTTGTTGACCAAGCTGCAAATAGTAAAGCGTGGAAAAAAAAGGCTTTTGCAACCAAAATTGAAACACATGTAGACAAACTACTAGCAACACACCACGCAAACGATTCACATTAATATTGATTTTTTTAAGCCTTATGTTTTGATCTATTAATTCTTACAATAAGTATCCTTTCATTTTTTTTTTAAAGATAATAAATAAGCACACAAATGTAAACGGCCTAAGACAATTGTGAAAACTACATTGAACCTTTAACTTCAAGGGGAGGGGATGCTTAAAAAAATGTTTGAGAGGGGGAGGGGCGGTGAGCAGAAAAAAATTGTAAAAGAGGGCGGTGAGCTGAAAAAGGTTGAGAACCTATGATTTAAAATCGAACAGGAACGTCTGTAAATATATAAGTCAGTAGATATTATCTCTTACAAATATATTGCAAGATATGTAATGGGCAACTCGTGTTACAGTCACCTAGTTCTCTACAAACTTGACAACTAAAAACACTTGTAAGACGATACAGGGAACACACACTAATTTGTATCCTTTTCATAGCGTCTGTTCACTGTTTCACTAATCTCTATGTCACTGTCATAGTGATCCCTAGGAATGTCACTGGAGTCTATATCGTTCTATTGCGCGTTATCAAACATTCTAATGGAAAGAAAGGAAAGAGTAAAGTAGTAATAATACATAAGGCATTAAACTCTAATTTAGAAATACAACACAATAACAAACAGTTTCAATGCTCAGATAAACATAAAGACAAAAACAATTTTCCATCCCCTTATGCACGACTTGCGATGTACGCACAACTTGCAATGTAGGCATGCCTTGCAATGTAGGCACGACTTGCAATATAGGCACGACTTTCAATGCAGGCACGACTTGCAATATAGGCACGACTTGCAATGTAGGCATGCATTGCAATGTAGGGACGACTTGCAATATAGGCACGTCTGGCAATGCAGGCACGACTTGCAATACAGGCGCGACTTGTAATGTAGGCACGGCTTGCGATGTAGGCACGACTTGCAATGTAGGCACGACTTGCAATGTAGGCACGACTTGCAATGTAGGCACGACTTGCAAATTAGGCTTTATTTACTATCCCGGGAAAATTACTTAACAAACTGTTTCAACGCTCAGATAAACATAAAGACAAAAACAATTTTCCATCCCCTTATGCACGACTTGCGATGTAGGCACTACTTGCAATGCAGGCACGACTTGCAATGTAGGCACGACTTGCGATGCATGCGCGACTTGCAATGTAGGCACGACTTTCTATGTAGGCACAACTTGCAATTTAGGCACAGCTAGCAATTTAACACGACTTGCAATTTAGCACGACTTGCAAATTAGGCTTTATTTACTATCCCGGAAAAATTACTTAACTTTCAACTCAAATAAAAAAATAAAAAAACTTTTGAAGAGAAATGACTGACGAAGTCTACCTGGCATTAACTGCACGCAGAAGTGCTACGTGGTCGCTAGGTAACTATAAACTGTTGTTTAGATCTTCATTGTCTCTTCCCAGCGATAACCTACACCGGCGACTGTATCACACCCAGCCCCTCCAAAGGCGAGGCCCAGCAGGCGGCGACGACTCCCGCGTCGACGACCCACAAGGCTTCAAACGTCTCGGAGGTCACCAGCGAAAATTGGACGGATGAACCGAATTCTACCGCGACGCCGGACAAAGAAAGCACAACGCGGTTCATCTGGGAGATAGACTCAGACAACGCAAACAGCCTTACGACGGATGTACAAAATACGTCAGCAACGTTGGTCTCAGGTACAGTAACTACATTAACATCGTCGGGAGAGCATAAGTAGAAATGAAATGCCAAACAAAGACTTAGTAAAGTAACACAACTTCTAATAAAATGCCAATCGAAGAATTAGTAAAGTAACACAACATCTAATAAAATGCCAAACGAAGACTTAGTAAATTAACACAACATCTAATAAAATGTCAAACAAAGACTTAGTAAAGTAAATTAACACAACATTTAATAATATTATGACAAACAAAGACCTAGACAAGAAAACACATTTTTGTCTTCATATCCACGAATAAACGCACAAGCATTCTCTATTTAAACGATTGGCTTTCAGCTGGGTTGCTTCAAATAGTAGGAAAACATTTTTTTTTAAAGATCTTTATTAAAATAACTTAACACAAATGCTACAAATATCTTCAAGAAGAGAATAAACGCATTTTGATAATATTTTGAAATGGTGGTGTTGTTTTCTTTTTTCGTTTTTTTTGGGGGGCAGACGCGGTGGGGGAGGGGGAGGGCGGAGGGCTGGTTTCCAGGTTCTTTGCCAGGGAAGCGAGTGAAAAGGGATTTTTAAAAATATTTATTATTTTATATTTTTAATATTTAGACCATATTCAGTACTAGTGACCGCCATACAAATTAAGAATGCTTTTGAAGGCAATTAACTTGTCAACAGACTAAAATTGAACCCGCTCGACCAATTGATAGACTTGAATTGCCTTTTTTTAAGAAGGGGGTCTTTCAAGTGCCATTGAAAGTCACTCTATGTTTCAAGTTTGGCACGACTGTTATAGTTGGCGGCCATATGCTTTACTCGACCTTGACCTTGTCTCGAGAGAACATTGAAATAATGACCAGCACAAAGTCGTAAAGCAATACAATGTGATATTTTGTTTGTTGTTGGTTTCAGATAAAGTCACCCCACCGCAGGTCAAAGGTGAAACTACACCAACACCACCACTACCACCATCAGAAACATCCACACCTAAAGGTGAGATGCATTCTTAGTTTACTCCGTTAACACATCCCAACACCATTGGTGAGGCCCAGCGGTCCTGCGGCTAAGTACACCGGACTGTCAATATAACGGCCCGGGTTCTAGTTCTTCTACTGTCCAATCACTAACCTCCCCCTGCAGGAGTTTCAAGACTATTGAACGTAATAATCTTCTATCTAGAAGGACGGTCTGTAAACCTATAAGTCAAATACCTTGACAGTAAGATCCAAACAATTCCTAACAAAAATTAAATACGTACACAATTAACTGTCATTTCTCTTAACATATTGAAATACTATTTTAATTAAAGCATTCAAAGCTGGGGTTTCATTTCTGATATGTTATTCAATTAATAAAGTAATTTAAAAAAAAGATGCCTAAGATAATTTATGTTCTTGCTGGTTTCCTATTCTGTACGCCAGAAGTCAGCAACCGTTTGATAAAACTGCCAAAGAATGTTTCTAAACTAAATCAACTTGTCAATAGCCTAATATGGGGCACGGTAGCCGAGCGGCAACCGAAAGTCCCGGGTTCGAATCCTGGTGCAGGCTAGGATTTTTTCCCGGGTCTGGAGGCTGTCCCTGGGTCTACCCAGCTCTGATGGGTACCTGACCTTAGTTGGCGTAAAGTAAAGGCGGCTGTGCATAGTGCTGGCCACACAATCACCTAGTAAGCCGTGACCACAGAAACTGGTGAACGCTGCTTCATCGGACCTATGGATCATTTTGGTCCAACGGGTACTTTACTTTTACTTACTTTACAATAGCCTAAAACTAAAATTCATCCACCAATGAATTTCTTGTTGAATAGACTTGAATTGACTTATTTATTTATTTATTAAGGAATTTGTGCGAGAGGGGTGGGGAGGAAGAAGAAGCTTTCGCATGCCTTAAAAACTCGCTCTGTGTATCAAGTCTGGCACGAGTGACATAGGTTACCGGTCATATGCTTTGCTCTACCTTAAACCGTGACTCGAGAAATTAGTAAAATAATGAACACCACTAACACGCCTTAGCAAAAAATATGATTTTTTTTGTTGTTGTTGGTTTCAGATATAGTCAACACAACTCCGGTCAATGATGAAACTACAACTACAACAACACCGCTACCACCACAAGAAACAACAACACCTAAAGGTGAGATGCATTATGATTTGATTCCTTTAATACATTCCAACATCATTGGTAAGGCCCGCCAGTCCTGCGGCTAAGTAAACCGGACTGTCAATATAACGGTTCTAGCTCTTCTACTGACCAATCCCTGACCACCCCTTTCATGAGTTTTGGGCCTAGTGGACTTACTGTAATCTTCTATCTAGATGGAACTCTGTAAACCTATAAGTCAAATACCTTGACAGTAATTTCCAACAGGTCCTAGAAAAAAATAAAATAATAATAATAATATTTGTATAGCGCTGCCAACAAACATAATGCAAATATAATGTAAGCTCAGAGCGCGTTTAACATACTACTAAGAACATGGAGATATTACTCTAGCCTAGGAAACAAAGCTAACTGATAAGACAAATCAAATAAATGTAGCATTAACCGACCCAACCCATAAGTAAGACATTTGGGGGTCTAAAGCATGTTAAATGTTATCTAAGGTAAATATTGAAATGATGAGTTTTTAAGTTCTTTTTGAAAGTAACAGTAGAGCTTGTTCGCCTGAATGGGAAGTAGATTCTACACATTCGGACCGGATACCTACACAATTATCTGTCATTTGACTTAACATATTGAAATACTATTTTGATTAAACCATTCAAAGCTGGGATTTTATTTCTGATATGTTATTCAATAAATATGTATTATTAATAATAATAATACTAATTTTATTTATATAGCGCTACCAACAAACATAATGTAAACTCAGAGCACATTTAACATTGAGAAACAAAAACATGCATAGTACACGGATACAATAAATTCTCAAGCCTAATAAGTATATACAACATTTTATTTTTATTTCATCAAAGGTTAGAATTAGATAATCTCAATTCTTCTAAAGACTATAATAAAATGGACCGCTTGCTTTATTTTTAGAACTTATATGATCTTTTGTTTCCGTGCGTGTCCAATAACGCTGTCTTAAATTTTCGATTTTAATTTTAATTTTTGCATTGAGAAAAGTAGAGCGATTAAATAAAACAATGCCAAAGGGAAATGGGAATTCCGAAAAGAAGTCATTCGAGTAATCAAACAGCAGAAATATTAAAGCAAGTGGCCCACCTTATTAGTTTCTTTGATCCTACCAGTTATTAGGCCAAAAATGGAAATTATATATTTTTTACACAGGTTCCAGCACCGAAATATTCATTGCCGCCTCCTTGGTATTGATTCCGGTAATCATTCACTTTCTGATGTAGCAGTGTGCAAGCCACGTGCTGTGTAAACCCCGGAGCTGGTGGAATTATAGTCTATTGGATGCATGAAGGATTCATGGAGATGACGTTCTTGCGATTAGAAAGATATTTTGTTTCTGCTTTTTACTCTGCAGCTTATTGAATGATTGCATTGACAAGTCTTAATGAGGTCTACCATTTTATCAGGGTGTATCGTGTTCGTAAACTTCCGGTGTACTTCCGTCAACACAAAACATGCTTTGGCTGGTGTTTTACATTTAATTTCAACCTCGACGGCCAGTACTGGTCTCTTAGAAATATTGAATGGCTACAGGATTAGTTCTTTTGAATCCGTTTTTAATATCAAAAGTGAGTACCGGTATGTGATGATTAATAGTCTACGTGTAAACTTAAATTAAACTTGATTTATAAAATAAAAGTAGTAAATAGTAGCGGTTCTTGGATTAAAAAACAAACAAACATGATCTATAGATACATACACACACAAATCGAAAATGCTTTTGCATCAAGCAATAAGTTTGGGAATAAAATTTGGTGATTCTTCACGTCTGGCGATCACAATCCATCGTTTTATTTTGAGAATATCTTTTGGAAATGAAATACAATTGAATCCATTACATCTTTTCTTCGGCGCAGTACAACTAGTAACGCAGCACACAGACGTGTTTTGTTAGTAAATGAACGAAAATGGCCGGAATTGTTGTTACACGATAAACTTTTAGGCTCAGCATGCATGCATGCCTAATCATTAAGACTTGTACATTGATTGCTTCTTCTGTAGAATAACCTGAATCTATATTCTATCTTCTCAACCAGCTTACAATCTATATCTAAAAGTTAATTTTTCACATTTGTCCTGGTTTTTTTTCATGTAATATATGAGTAATGGCTTATTAAAAGTGTATTAAGCGAATTCTGGTCACCCTATTCAGGGTTAGATAAACCATTCGGCTAAAGAAAACAAAATTAAAGGGAAGTAAGAAAAGTAAACACATTTTCTCTAAATGTTTTTTTCTTTACTATGGTCAATGATCCATGTGAGCAGGGGCGAAGATGGGCATTATTTCCAGGGTGGGTTTCAACTTTCATGTGATAAACATTTATTTATCAAATTATTTTTTGGGCGAATTGAATAAATTTCTAAATAAAACTATTGAAAAAAGTTATTGTTCTAAAAATCTCAGAAGGGATGGGGGAGCGAGAGGCATGCCCCCCCCCCTCTAGTCACCCCTCGTGGCTTCGCCCCTGCGTGTGGGACAAAACTGCACATTTTGCTGTTGAAAAACTATTCGAAAAAAGAGCTCAAACATAAAATTACTACAATACATTTCAAACAATTTACAATTTAAACATTAACATAGTATAAAAACAATTTGCAATTTAAACATTAACATAGTATAAAAACAATTTACAATTTAAACATTAACATAGTATAAAAACTATTTACAATTTAAACATTAACATAGTATAAAAACAATTTACAATTTAAACATTAACATAGTATAAAAACAATTTACAATTTAAACATTAACATAGTATAAAACAATTTACAATTTAAACATTAACATAGTATAAAAACTATTTACAATTTAAACATTAACATAGTATAAAAACAATTTGCAATTTAAACATTAACATAGTATAAAAACAATTTACAATTTAAACATTAACATAGTATAAAAACAATTTGCAATTTAAACATTAACATAGTATAAAAACAATTTGCAATTTAAACATTAACATAGTATAAAAACAATTTACAATTTAAACATTAACATAGTATAAAAACAATTTGCAATTTAAACATTAACATAGTATAAAAACAATTTGCAATTTAAACATTAACATAGTATAAAAACAATTTGCAATTTAAACATTAACATAGTATAAAAACAATTTACAATTTAAACATTAACATAGTATAAAAACAATTTACAATTTAAACATTAACATAGTATAAAAACAATTTACAATTTAAACATTAACATAGTATAAAAACAATTTACAATTTAAACATTAACATAGTATAAAAACAATTTACAATTTAAACATTAACATAGTATAAAAACAATTTACAATTTAAACATTAACATAGTATAAAAACAATTTGCAATTTAAACATTAACATAGTATAAAAACAATTTGCAATTTAAACATTAACATAGTATAAAAACAATTTACAATTTAAACATTAACATAGTATAAAAACTATTTACAATTTAAACATTAACATAGTATAAAAACTATTTACAATTTAAACATTAACATAGTATAAAAACAATTTACAATTTAAACATTAACATAGTATAAAAACAATTTACAATTTAAACATTAACATAGTATAAAAACAATTTACAATTTAAACATTAACATAGTATAAAAACAATTTACAATTTAAACATTAACATAGTATAAAAACAATTTACAATTTAAACATTAACATAGTATACAAACAATTTACAATTTAAACATTAACATAGTATAAAAACTATTTACAATTTAAACATTAACATAGTATAAAAACAATTTACAATTTAAACATTAACATAGTATAAAAACAATTTACAATTTAAACATTAACATAGTATAAAAACAATTTACAATTTAAACATTAACATAGTATAAAAACAATTTACAATTTAAACATTAACATAGTATACAAACAATATACAATTTAAACATTAACATAGTATAAAAACTATTTACAATTTAAACATTAACATAGTATACAAACAATTTACAATTTAAACATTAACATAGTATAAAAACTATTTACAATTTAAACATTAACATAGTATAAAAACTATTTACAATTTAAACATTAACATAGTATAAAAACTATTTACAATTTAAACATTAACATAGTATAAAAACAATTTACAATTTAAACATTAACATAGTATACAAACAATTTACAATTTAAACATTAACATAGTATAAAAACTATTTACAATTTAAACATTAACATAGTATAAAAACAATTTACAATTTAAACATTAACATAGTATAAAAACTATTTACAATTTAAACATTAACATAGTATAAAAACAATTTACAATTTAAACATTAACATAGTATAAAAACAATTTACAATTTAAACATTAACATAGTATAAAAACAATTTACAATTTAAACATTAACATAGTATACAAACAATTTACAATTTAAACATTAACATAGTATAAAAACTATTTACAATTTAAACATTAACATAGTATACAAACAATTTACAATTTAAACATTAACATAGTATAAAAACTATTTACAATTTAAACATTAACATAGTATAAAAACTATTTACAATTTAAACATTAACATAGTATAAAAACTATTTACAATTTAAACATTAACATAGTATAAAAACAATTTACAATTTAAACATTAACATAGTATACAAACAATTTACAATTTAAACATTAACATAGTATAAAAACTATTTACAATTTAAACATTAACATAGTATAAAAACAATTTACAATTTAAACATTAACATAGTATAAAAACTATTTACAATTTAAACATTAACATAGTATACAAACTATTTACAATTTAAACATTAACATAGTATAAAAACTATTTACAATTTAAACATTAACATAGTATAAAAACTATTTACAATTTAAACATTAACATAGTATACAAACAATTTACAATTTAAACATTAACATAGTAAAAAAACTATTTACAATTTAAACATTAACATAGTATAAAAACTATTTACAATTTAAACATTAACATAGTATAAAAACTATTTACAATTTAAACATTAACATAGTATAAAAACAATTTACAATTTAAACATTAACATAGTATACAAACAATTGACAATTTAAACATTAACATAGTATAAAAACTATTTACAATTTAAACATTAACATAGTATAAAAACAATTTACAATTTAAACATTAACATAGTATAAAAACTATTTACAATTTAAACATTAACATAGTATACAAACTATTTACAATTTAAACATTAACATAGTATAAAAACTATTTACAATTTAAACATTAACATAGTATAAAAACAATTTACAATTTAAACATTAACATAGTATAAAAACAATTTACAATTTAAACATTAACATAGTATAAAAACAATTTACAATTTAAACATTAACATAGTATAAAAACAATTTACAATTTAAACATTAACATAGTATACAAACAATTTACAATTTAAACATTAACATAGTATAAAAACAATTTACAATTTAAACATTAACATAGTATAAAAACAATTTACAATTTAAACATTAACACTGTATACAAACAATTTACAATTTAAACATTAACATAGTATAAAAACAATTTACAATTTAAACATTAACATAGTATAAAAACAATTTACAATTTAAACATTAACATAGTATAAAAACAATTTACAATTTAAACATTAACATAGTATAAAAACAATTTACAATTTAAACATTAACATAGTATAAAAACAATTTACAATTTAAACATTAACATAGTATAAAAACAATTTACAATTTAAACATTAACATAGTATAAAAACAATTTACAATTTAAACATTAACATAGTATAAAAACAATTTACAATTTAAACATTAACATAGTATAAAAACAATTTACAATTTAAACATTAACATAGTATAAAAACAATTTACAACTTAAACATTAACATAGTATACAAACAATTTACAATTTAAACATTAACATAGTATAAAAACAATTTACAATTTAAACATTAACATAGTATACAAACAATTTACAATTTAAACATTAACATAGTATAAAAACAATTTACAATTTAAACATTAACATAGTATAAAAACAATTTACAATTTAAACATTAACATAGTATACAAACAATTTACAATTTAAACATTAACATAGTATAAAAACAATTTACAATTTAAACATTAACATAGTATACAAATAATTCTTCTCTAAACTATACGTTTTGGTCTTGGTTATCATTGTTGATATTTTGAATTACTTTTATAAAATGATTTAAATACGTATCTAAATTTAATTTATGCATGTTTTACTGCTCGATGTTCTTATGATACGTTCTGTATACTTATACATTCCTCAATAAATATGTATCTCACTGGTAGTAAAAAAAAGTAAATCTGGTAAAGCAGAGTTTGTTAGTTTCGGTGGCCAAGGCACACTAAGGGATTGTGAGGCCAGGACAATGTCCTTGGGTTTTTTCATTTTTCCACATCTAATGTTTGCTACCTACCCCAGCTTTCACCACGAATTGAGCCTCCGGACCTTCAGTACACTAGAGTACCGTGCCCTCATATGGCCTTAGAAAAGGCCCTCAATGTAATTAATGTATGAATTATTGTGTATTCTTTAACATATATAAATATCAGTTTCGTCCAATACATCTCTAAAACATATTATTGTAATGTCCATTCATGAATGCTACGCCAAGAGACTAAACTTTTTTGCTTGACCAGTATACTTCTTTTGGCCCCTTTTCATACAAAAAGAATGCTATTTATTTAACATGCCAAGAAAAGTACCCGTTGGACCAAATTGATCCATGGGACCGGTGACTCAGCGTTCACCAGTTTCTGTGGCCAGGGCAAACTAAGGGATGCCTGGCTAGCAAAATGCCCAGCCGCCTTAACTTTATCTCAACTAATGTCATGCATCCATCAGAGCTGGGTAGACTCAATAACACCCTCGAGTCCAGGGAAAAAATCCTAATCTTCACCAGAATTTGAACCAATTACATTGGTAAGGCCAGGAGAACGCGCTGCCGCTCGGCAACCCAGATATAATAATAATGTTTTCTTCATGACATAATTCTTTAACAATTTGTAAGACACGGATATAATTCTCTAGGCTAAAAGATATGAAACTTATTATAAATTAAAACTTGACAGGCATTTATTTGACAAATTAAATAAATATAGCATATGTTCATTACGTATTATTTGCTGATTTACAGATTAATTAAACCATTGGCCTAGCCTGTAAAGATGAAAATAAAATATTGGTGCTGTCTTTATATTTATATATTTAAATCTTATCTTTTCTGTTTATTTTGTAAATAAACATTTCGTCAACTTTGAAAATATCGTGTTTGTTTATTAATAAATATTTGTAAGCTCTTAGAATGTCTGGTACACTGAAAAGTTATATTATTTTTTCAAATAGGCGTTAAGCTGTTTGTTTAAAAAAAATAATTAAAAAAAAAACTTGCTGACAAAATTATTGTAAAGTTTTATTTTGAGAAACAATGACGTCAACACACAAAAATAAATCTCATACCTCTGAGTCAGCCAGGGCCTACTCATGAATGAAGCTAGCCAGCAAGATGGAGGCCTAGCTCATTTACGAACCCCAAGGAGCCCTCACCCTAGTAACGCCACTGGCTTAGACGCGTAAGCAGTAAAAAATTAAAGGGAGGGAGTGAGTGAGTGAGAGATAGAGTTTGAGAGTAAAGGAGGTTGTATGTGTAACCTATGTGTGTGTATGTGTGTGTGTGTGAGTGTGTGTGTGTGTATAAGAGAGAGAGAGAGAGACAAATAGACAGATCAACTTAGTAAATATTGATTTATGTACTTGATACCATTGTTCTTTTCACACTTCTAACATTTCGAAAATCAGAATTCTATTAGAGGCCCATACAAACTTAGAAATATCTTATTTACTTGACGTCCAGCTTTCTAGTGTCAGAGATGCGACAGAGCCTGTCTCTCGAGGATAGGTCTCCACAAACACAGCCGATTCTGCAAGGTTGGCAAATCTAATCATCTTCCGAGACTACGGAGCCAATGATGATGATTAAATAAGATGTATGTTCTTAATTAATAAAAAATATTTAAAAAACGTAACTGTAGAATGGGATGGATTTACTCCAACAAACACTCCAACTGAAGTAGTATAAGCACAACTGCGAATGAGCTCAAAGAAAAACAAAGCATTCAAATATTTAAGGCGCTACATGTTTAGGCTGTCATAATATAACTTGTATACACGATGCTTAGTAAGTAAATTACCCTGATCGTAAAGCCGGTGAGGCAGAGTTCGCCAGTTTCTGTGGCCAGGGCATACTTGGTGATTCACTCCGTGCCCCATACACAACCACTGTACTTACTGTTTATTTCAACTGAAAAAAATGACTTAAAAAGTCGAGAGTTGAATTCAAAAAGTTTCAGTGAAAACAGAAAAAATATGTATACTGAATGAAAATGCATATAAAAGATTTATTAAAAAAATACACTATATTTCTCAGGGTTCATTATTTCATTTAATGCGCCACTTATCTTTTGTAACAAGCGCTCTATTTATATAGAAGTTTATTGCATCTAACGGCTATTCAAAGGTTTCAGTGTTTTGTCGTGCATTTTGCAGGAAGCTTGGTGTATACATTTTACTTCTAATTACTATTTTCTGACCGCAGTCACACTGGCAAAGACTATAACAAGTCTTGACGTCTACACAGATGCTAAGTAATGGGAATAAAATTACTTCAAACAAACATTACAACAGATATCGTTTCCATGCTTTTGTTTTTATTCATTACGTTCATAAACAACAAAACAAATGCTCAAAGAAAACACAAGTGTTTAGTACTTATCTGTAATTACATTATATTAGCCATATTGATAACAAACACAATAGTGACAAAAGTGATAATGGCTATTCTTCTTCTTCTTTTAGCCAGTCTGCAGAGAACTTTGCTCTTTTGCAGTCTGACAAAATGGCTATAATAACCATAAATCATTACCCTTATAGAAGTTGGGAAATTGAAAATAATACAAACAATTATATTTTTTTCTTTTTATGCTTTGTCCTCAATGTAATATACGAGAAGATATAATTCTAAGGACAGCTTTAATCATCATCATCATCAGGTGACAGGTCTGGAACAGACATCGGCGATCATGACTCTCCATTTCTCTCAGCTGTTACAGCTGCTGTTAAGAGTTTTTATGATCATCTTCTCTGATTAAACATAAACATAAGTAATTATAAAAACAAAAGTATTTGTTTTCTTAATTGTGTAAATATAAGAGATTTATTTCCTAGATTATATAATAATGTAATTAAAATAAGTTTTAATGTTTAAACAAGAAAACCGTAAAAACGAAGTTTTTATTATACTCCCTTTATTTGCAAACTAAGTTTACCATCATGTAATTAAATAATTGATTGACTACTGCAAATGAAACGTACAGAAAAAATATCTGTGTCGCAAATCTCAAAAATATCTCCTTAGTCTGTATTCTGTATGAATTGTTCTAAAAATAATCTTAGCGCATAATTTTTTTTTTCTAGCTTTGCGCCGAAAAACTATAAAAAGTTGCACAGGCATTTTTAACGCGAAATTAAAATATTTCTTATACTTTCCTTTTAAGAAATTAATGTTGTCATAAGTGTAGTATTATTAAGTCGTTTTAACTGAAAATTTGATAGGATGTATTGTTAGGCGCCACAAATCTGCTGTCCAAATTTCAGCACGGAAAGTGGTCGAAAAATCGAAGCAAAGTTTTGCTCCAACGACGATTGCAGACAGACAGAAAATGCAACTTAAAATAAAGGGAGTAAAAACGAACTCCTTAAAGAAACTAACAATGAAAGCAGGAAATGTTTATTTACAAATGTTTAAAATAAGTTAAGTTTAGACGTCTAATTAAATATTGAAATGAAAACTATAATGCTGGATTTGTAAAAAGAAACAATAATTAATCAGTAATATTTGTTATATTCCGAAACATTACTTTTGGCATCATTATAGAAACAAATTAGGAAATATACATTTAAGGAAAGGGAGATAATAATACCGTTTGTTTTTTTAGGTCAATATTACTAAAATGTTTTTTTTTTATTGATTTCATTTTTTTGGTAATATTAAATAACAAATGGCTTGCATCTTAAAGCTATAAAATGATTAAACTAAGAAATAAAAGTTGAAAGTTATATAAATATTAAATGACGAAAGAATTTATATGTACACTTGTAAACACTGCATTATCTACCCAAGTAGTATAATAACAAGGTAACCATTCCAGTTAATTATTCATCAGTATTACTGAAGTCAAGTCTTTACTATTTTTTATAATTCTCAATCACATTGAGAATCAAATAAATATTATATTGCAGTAAGGCTGCCAGGATGGACCACTGAGCTATATATAATATATGTGGTGTACTCAAGCAATTATATTGTAGTAGAAAATGCCGCATTTTTACATTTAGATAAGTGCACTGTATGGTACTGTGCTATATATATACATGGAGTGATAAATCAATTCAGTTGTAATAGAAAATTTAAAAATCTTTTTCAACTTATTTATGTGCTCTTTTTATTGTTACATTAAAAACATAACCTCAACATCACAATGTTTTATTATTTACCTTGACGGAATATGTTTTTGACCCCCTGTTTTATTATTACATTATATGTATGTCTTATTAGTTATATGTGAAAAGCTCTCTGAGCTTACATTATGAATTTTGATGATTTATTTTTAATTGTCTTAGTCAGGTCTATGAACCCATTAAAAAGGGGTTTCTGTTGTTCTCTGCACCTTTCCTGCAACTTCGCAATTTGATCCGTTAGAGCAGAGTTTACGAGTTTCGGTGGCCAAGGCACACTAAGAAATTGTGAGTCCAGGACAACGTCCAGTGGTTTTAAATTTTCCCGCATCTAATGTTTGACACCTATCCTAGCCTTGCAACCGCGAATTGAGCCTCCGCACCTTCGATAAGCTAGAACACAGTAATAACACAGTAATCCCATATGGGCCTCAACGGTTCTAGGATCTGAGTGTAAATAATGTATGGTTGATCGTAAGATAAGATAATATAATAGTTCTTTATTGATCCAAACAAATGGACATTTGTCTTGATTACAGATGTTTTATCCTTCAGCATATTTTAAACAAAATAAAATACATATTTGTATGCAAGCACAGAAATATACGTATAAAAATAGACATGCACACACACAAACACACAATTTGTCAAACAAGAAAATGTTAATTAGTAGTCAGCTATTGTTTCTGGCTGACTGAAGTCTTGGCGATATATCTTTTGTTGCCTATGGTAGATAGTATAGATACTTGCTTGTTCTCTATAACATTCATCAAATATCTTTTAAGTTCGATCTTTTTGTAAAACATACTTTTGACAAGTCCATTCATGAATCATGAATGCTACGTCGAGAGACCATACCTTTTGTCTTCATCATTATAACTCTTATGGTCTCTTTTTATACAAACTGAAATGCTATTTATTTAAACTGTCATAGGGCCGATGAAGCAGCGTTCACCAGTTTCTGTGGCCTCGGAATACAAGGGGATGTGTGGCCAGTCGCCTTTACTTTATCCCAACTAATGTTCATGTACCCATCAGAGATGGGTAGACTCAGGGACACCCTTGTAAAAAATCTTAGCCTTCACCAGGATTTGAACCAAGGACCTTGGTAACGTTAGGATAACGCGCTGCAATATATATATATATATATGTTTTTTTTCTGATTAACCATAAATATAAGTAATTTAAAACATTTTTTTTGTGTGTTTTCTTACTTTAATAATTATGAGAGTTTTATTTACTAGATTATAATTTGTAATTATTATAATTTTTAAGGTTTAAAAAACAAACTCCTTAAATTGACAAACAATTAAAGCAGTAAATGCTTATTAATAACTGTTTAACCTAAATCAAAGTTGATACCTCTAATTAAATATTGAAATGAAAACCATAATGCTGGATGTGTATAAAGTGTTACGTGCCGATTCGATTTATCTAGGGGTGGGTGGGTATATCCACTTTTATGTTGCTTGAGTACTGCTGGACACTAAACGAGAACTAACTAACTTTCAACTAGTTAAATGAACAGACTCTGGTTGTACAACACAAAATATAGGGAAGTTTATTACTCTACAATCCACAGAGAATAGAATTGATACAATATTTACAAGTAAAATCAACGACAGTAATAATGCGACCGGTTGGTACGACTCTTATGATGGGACTGCCCAAGCAATGGTATCGAAATCACGGGGTCTTAAAAAGGGTTGGTTTCTATTGGTCCTTACGAACCTACGTGAAACGACTTCACGTGGATATCGGGGCCCATGATTACCCTTCCCACATTGAGAAAAAATATAACTTATTCTTGATGAAAGAAACAATAATTAGTCAGTAATATTAGTTATATTACAAAACATAACGTGTTTGGCATCAATAAAGAAACAAATAAGGAAAATTAAAGCGAGATAATAAAACAGTTAGCTTTGCGTTAAATATTACTAACAAGTTTTTTCTTTTAAATATAAAATAGTAATTGAATTGCAATTAATAAATTTAAAAGATCCTACTGTGAAAAACAATTGAAAATTATATAAAAAATATATGAATAAAGAATTAATATGCACGCCTTTAAACATTACATTAACTACCCAAGTAGCATGATTACTACTTATCCATTCCTTTAAATTAATACTGCCACTATAGTTAAACCTATTATCAGATTATTTTGAAATTCTCAATCACATTGAGAATCAATATATAAAATTACGGTGAGTTTGTTTATATATATATTTATTATTTATATATATATATGTTTGCCCCCAATGGGCGCCTAATCCGTTTGACTAATAGGGCATCCTGCATCCTACATCAGTGTGTTGTAGATAAATAGAACGTTTTGAATCAACGACCCAGCTCTAATATTTATAATATATATATTTGTCCCCTATGGGCGCCTAATCCGTTTGACTAATAGGGCCAGAAGTTAAATGTATAAATTGGAAACGTCCTCCAATAGAGAATTTTATTTTATGACTTGTAATCATGAATATGTTGATTTCATTAAAAAAAAAATATCCAGATGTACAAATACATAAAACCTTACGGAAAAAATGGCCATTTCCTGAGATTTACTATGTTGAACGCGAGGGTCTTTTCGGGTTTTCCCAATTATGTTGTTGTTTTTTTAATGTGGCGAGACCTTTTTATAAGTTACGCACCGCAATTAGGTTTGGAGAGTTTCAATTGTTTACTTTAAAAAATACTAGCGTATGACGTAATGTCTATCAAATTATTTATTTTTTCCTTATTGATGTTTGCATTATCCTTTTAAGTAAAAGTAACCAAATGTTTTAATTAATTTTAATTTTAATGGATTTACGTCGCTATTGAGAATATCCTTTAATAGGCGACTTTATACACTCTATAAATTAAATGATACCAATTATTAAAAAAAACAAGTTAGGCCTGCTTTAAATGATTACGTTCAAATACCGGGTACCACAAGCTTGACAGTAACAAGATAAAATAAAAACTAAATACCGAAAGAAACATTCTCAATACTGCTTTATTGATACAATAAGCAAGAACAAAAATTAAATACCGAAAAAAATCTTTCTCACTTTAGTTTTTATTGTATTGAAATATTATTATCTACGTTTTTTAAAATTATGTATTTCGTTATTGTTTGGTATTTGTTTGTTTTTTCTTTTTGAAAGTAAGCCTATATTATTGTTAATTTAATATTATTAATAACAAGTCAAGTCAACACAACTGTTCGCTACATTTGAATGACCAGAGGGTTGACATAAAAAATTCGTATGCAAATGCCAGGGGGTGACAGGTCAATTCATCCCCAGACAATTAATCCTGGTCACTTAATCCCTGTCACTTAATCCTCGAGTCATTTAATCCCCAGACACTTAATCCTCAGACACTTAATCCTTTCTAAAGCAATATGTGGCTGACAATTTTAGCAGTTGTCTTATGGTAGACTTAAGGGCCTCCTCCTGTGACGATCTATTATACTAATTAACAGAACATTAATTAATCTGTGATATTCTAATTGATGATTTCTACGTTTGAAGATAAAAGAAAAGAAAACGGTCAAGGGGATAAAGTTTCGTCGTCGTTTATCTCAGTATTGCCCCCTGGCTTGATTGCACGACAATGTTTATTTAACTTGGCCTCCGGTGGCTTGATTGCTCGACAAGGTTCATTTAACTTGGCCACCGGTGGCTTGATTGCTCGACAATGTTTATTTAATTTGGGCACCGGTGGCTTGATTGCTCGACAATGTTTATTTAATTTGGCCACCGGTGGCTTGATTGCTCGACAAGGTTCATTTAACTTGGCCACCGGTGGCTTGATTGCTCGACAATGTTTATTTAATTTGGGCACCGGTGGCTTGATTGCTCGACAATGTTTATTTAATTTGGCCACCGGTGGCTTGATTGCTCGACAATGTTTATTTAACTTGGCCACCAGTGGCTTGATTGCTCGACAAGGTTTATTTAACTTGGCCAACGTTTGCTTGATTGCCCGACAATGTTTATTTTACTTGGCCACCTGTGGCTTGATTGCTCGACAAGGTTTATTTAACTTGGCCACCGGTGGCTTGATTGCTCGACAAGGTTTATTTAACTTGGCCACCGGTGGCTTGATTGCTCGACAAGGTTTATTTAACTTGGCCACCTGTGGCTTGATTGCTCGACAAGGTTTATTTAACTTGGCCGCCGGTGGCTTGATTGCTCGACAATGTTTATTTAATTTTGCCACCGGTGGCTTGATTGTTCGACAATGTTTATTTAATTTGGCCACCGGTGGCTTGATTGCTCGACAATGTTTATTTAATTTTGCCACCGGTGGCTTGATTGCTCGACAATGTTTATTTAATTTTGCCACCGGTGGCTTGATTGTTCGACAATGTTTATTTAACTTGGCCACCGGTGGCTTGATTGCTCGACAAGGTTTATTTAACTTGGCCACCGGTGGCTTGATTGTTCGACAATGTTTATTTAATTTTGCCACCGGTGGCTTGATTGCTCGACAATGTTTATTTAACTTGGCCACCTGTGGCTTGATTGCTCAACAAGGTTTATTTAACTTGGCCGCCGGTGGCTTGATTGTTCGACAATGTTTATTTAATTTTGCCACCGGTGGCTTGATTGTTCGACAATGTTTATTTAATTTGGCCACCGGTGGCTTGATTGCTCGACAATGTTTATTTAATTTGGCCACCGGTGGCTTGATTGCTCGACAATGTTTATTTAACTTGGCCACCGGTGGTACCGGTAACTCGCGGTCGGCTCTACCTTTGTTTGATACGGCCGTGCGCCGGGTTCGCTTAGATGATAAAAAGCACGACGGATAAATAGGATGGAATATTAAAATAGGACAGCACTCTTACTCAGGCTCAAGATTTCCAATGGATCTATGTCTTTGAAGCGGCAATGTTGTCGTATCTCCGATCTTTAGCTTTTCTGTTACACTGATTTAAAAATAACACTCACCTCACAAACTCTTAATGACAAAATAAAAAATTGAATACGGAACTATTATCTTTTTTTGTGTTTGTTATGATTTATATTTCGATCTGATTTCATAATTCTATACCTAAAATTGCATTTTTAGGATTAAGTGTTCTAGGATTAAGTGTCTTGGGATTAAGTAACTCGGGGATTAAGTAACTCGAGGATTAAGTGACGGGGATAAAGTGTCTGGGAATGAAATGGCTGTGAACCATGCCAGGGTCCGGGCGACCAGAAACAATTAAAAAAGAACTAAAACTAAACACCCAAAAAGAAACGTTCTCACTCCAGTTTTTGTTGTAATATTGTTTTTTTTTTTCTTTCTCTCTTAACAAAACACACTGTAGTCATTCGTGTCTCCGTCATATTGACGGGCATAACAACTAGTTAAATAAATAATGAATAGCATTTCTGCTGCCAGGATGGAATACATGGAGCGCTCGAGCAATTAAATTGTAGTAGATAATGCGGACTCTTTTTTTTAATAACTATGTGCTCTTTTATGGTCACTTTAAAAAAAGAACTTACAATGACATTATTTTAATATATACCTTTGCTTAACATGTTTTTGGCCCCTGTTTATTAATAGATAATATATATATATATATATTATCTTATTAGTTATATGTGAAATGCGCTCTGAGCTTACATTATGTAGTTTGATGAATTATTTGTATATACCTTAGTCAGGTCTATGAACGTATTAAAAAGGTTTTTTTGTTGTTCTCTGCACTATTCTAGCAACTGCGTTATTTTAACCGGCAGAGCAGAGCTTAGAGCTTCGGTGGCCAAGGCACACTAAGAAATTGTGAGGCCAGGACAATGTCCAGTGGTTCTTTTAATTTTCCCACATCTATTGTTTGACACCTATTCTAGCCTTTCAACCACGAATTGAGCCTCGGGACCTTCGATACGCTATATCACCGTTAACCCATATGGGCCTCAACGGTTCTACTTAAGGCCCTGAATGTAATTAATGTATGGTTTATCGTGCGATGTGGCTGTAATACTTGCATGCAATCTTCGACATTACTCAAATATCACTTTCGTCGGATCCTTTTGTAAAACATATTATTGACAAGTCCATTCAGGCTTTCCGCGTATGTTATTCTTTGTCTTCCTCTGTCTCTCCTACCAGATATCTTTGTACACAACATACAAAGCTAGTTTTTCTGTTCCATTTTCCCTATAGACGACTGCTATTTTGTTTGTTACTTATAGTAATGACAGCTATATAATATATAAAAATGGTTTTGTATTCTAGGCCGGGTTTCAAAGAGGTTTGCTTTTATAGTGGTCTTATTAGTAAAATAAAAAAAGTATACCGTCGTACTAATTGTGATTTTTAGGGGCCGTTGACACAGCGTTAATGTTTTCTCGCTACCCACGGCATGATATTAGTTAAGCCAATGATATTAAGGTCTTAGTTAAGTCAATGATATTAAGGTCTTAGTTAAGCCATAGTAAACTTGTGACCTAATATTAAGGTCTTAGTTAAGCCATAGTAAACTTGTGACCTAATATTAAGTTAAGCCGTAGTAAACTTGTGACCTAATATTAAGGTCTTAGTTAAGCCGTAGTAAACTTGTGACCTAATATTAAGGTCTTAGTTAAGCCATAGTAAACTTGGGTCCTAATATTTAGGTCTTAGTTAAGCCGTAGTAAACTTGCGACCTAATATTAAGGTCTTAGTTAAGTCGTAGTAAACTTGTGACCTAATATTAAGGTCTTAGTTAAGCCATAGTAAACCTGTGACCTAATATTAAGGTCTTAGTTAAGCCATAGTAAACTTGCGACCTAATATTAAGGTCTTAGTTAAGCTATAGTAAACTTGCGACCTAATATTAAGGTCTTAGTTAAGCCATAGTAAACTTATGACCTAGAATTAAGGTCTTAGTTAAGCCATAGTAAACTTGTGACCTAATATTAAGGTCTTAGTTAAGCCATAGTAAACTTGCGACCTAATATTAAGGTCTTAGTTAAGCCATAGTAAACTTGCGACCTAATATTAAGGTCTTAGTTAAGCCATAGTAAACTTGCGACCTAATATTAAGGTCTTAGTTAAGCCATAGTAAACTTGCGACCTAATATTTAGGTCTTAGTTAAGCCATAGTAAACTTGCGACCTAATATTAAGGTCTTAGTTAAGCCATAGTAAACTTGCGACCTAATATTAAGGTCTTAGTTAAGCCATAGTAAACTTGCGACCTAATATTAAGGTCTTAGTTAAGCCATATTAAACTTGTGACATGATATTAAGGTCTTAGTTAAACCATAGTAAACTTGTGACATTATTTTAGGGTCTTAGTTAAGCCATAGTAAACTTGTCACATTATATTAAGGTCTTAGTTAAGCCATAGTAAACTTGTGACATTATATTAAGGTCTTAGTTAAGCCATAGTAAACTTGTCACATTATATTAAGGTCTTAGTTAAGCCATAGTAAACTTGTCACATTATATTAAGGTCTTAGTTAAGCCATAGTAAACGTGTCACATTATATTAAGGTCTTAGTTAAGCCATAGTAAACTTGTGAAATTATATTAAGGTCTTAGTTAAACCATAGTAAACTTGTCACATTATATTAAGGTCTTAGTTAAGCCGTAGTAAACTTGCGACCAAATATTAAGGTCTCAGTTAAGTCGTAGTAAACTTGTGACCTAATATTAAGGTCTTAGTTAAGCCGTAGTAAACTTGTGACATAATATGAAGGTCTTAGTTAAGCCATAGTAAACTTGTGACCTAATATTAAGGTCTTAGTTAAGCCATAGTAAACTTGTGACCTAATATTAAGGTCTTAGTTAAGCCGTAGTAAACTTGTGACCTAATATTAAGGTCTTAGTTAAGCCGTAGTAAACTTGTGACCTAATATAAAAGGTCTTAGTTAAGCCATAGTCAACTTGCGACCTAATATTAAGGTCTTAGTTAAGTCGTAGTAAACTTGTGACCTAATATTAAGGTCTTAGTTAAGCCGTAGTAAACTTGTGACATAATATTTAGGTCTTAGTTAAGCCGTAGTAAACTTGTGACCTAATATTAAGGTCTTAGTTAAGCCGTAGTAAACTTGCGACCTAATATTAAGGTCTTAGTTAAGCCGTAGTAAACCTGCGACCTAATATTAAGGTCTAAGTTAAGCCGTAGTAAACTTATGACCTAATATTAAGGTCTTAGTTAAGCCGTAGTAAACTTGTGACCTAATATTAAGGTCTTAGTTAAGCCATAGTAAACTTGCGACCTAATATTAAGGTCTTAGTTAAGCCATAGTAAACTTGCGACCTAATATTAAGGTCTTAGTTAAGCCATAGTAAACTTGCGACCTAATATTAAGGTCTTAGTTAAGCCATAGTAAACTTGCGACCTAATATTAAGGTCTTAGTTAAGCCATAGTAAACCTGCGACCTAATATTAAGGTCTTAGTTAAGCCATAGTAAACTTGCGACCTAATATTAAGGTCTTAGTTAAGCCATAGTAAACTTGCGACCTAATATTAAGGTCTTAGTTAAGCCATAGTAAATTTGCGACCTAATATTAAGGTCTTAGTTAAGCCATAGTAAACTTGCGACCTAATATTAAGGTCTTAGTTAAGCCATAGTAAACTTATGACCTAGAATTAAGGTCTTAGTTAAGCCATAGTAAACTTGCGACCTAATATTAAGGTCTTAGTTAAGCCATAGTAAACTTGCGACCTAATATTAAGGTCTTAGTTAAGCCATAGTATACTTGCGACCTAATATTAAGGTCTTAGTTAAGCCATAGTAAACTTGCGACCTAATATTAAGGTCTTAGTTAAGCCATAGTAAACTTGCGACCTAATATTTAGGTCTTAGTTAAGCCATAGTAAACTTGCGACCTAATATTAAGGTCTTAGTTAAGCCATAGTAAACTTGCGACCTAATATTAAGGTCTTAGTTAAGCCATAGTAAACTTGCGACCTAATATTAAGGTCTTAGTTAAGCCATATTAAACTTGTGACATGATATTAAGGTCTTAGTTAAACCATAGTAAACTTGTGACATTATTTTAGGGTCTTAGTTAAGCCATAGTAAACTTGTCACATTATATTAAGGTCTTAGTTAAGCCATAGTAAACTTGTCACATTATATTAAGGTCTTAGTTAAGCCATAGTAAACTTGTCACATTATATTAAGGTCTTAGTTAAACCATAGTAAACTTGTCACATTATATTAAGGTCTTAGTTAAGCCGTAGTAAACTTGCGACCAAATATTAAGGTCTCAGTTAAGTCGTAGTAAACTTGTGACCTAATATTAAGGTCTTAGTTAAGCCTTAGTAAACTTGTGACATAATATGAAGGTCTTAGTTAAGCCATAGTAAACTTGTGACCTAATATTAAGGTCTTAGTTAAGCCATAGTAAACTTGTGACCTAATATTAAGGTCTTAGTTAAGCCATAGTAAACTTCTGACCTAATATTAAGGTCTTAGTTAAGCCGTAGTAAACTTGTGACCTAATATTAAGGTCTTAGTTAAGCCGTAGTAAACTTGTGACCTAATATAAAAGGTCTTAGTTAAGCCATAGTCAACTTGCGACCTAATATTAAGGTCTTAGTTAAGCTATAGTAAACTTGTGACCTAATATTTAGGTCTTAGTTAAGCCATAGTAAACTTGTGACATGATATTAAGGTGTTAGTTAAGCCATAGTAAACTTGTGACATTATATTAAGGTCTTAGTTAAGCCATAGTAAACTTGTCACATTATATTAAGGTCTTAGTTAAGCCATAGTAAACTTTTGACATTATATTTAGGTCTTAGTTAAGCCATAGTAAACTTGTCACATTATATTAAGGTCTTAGTTAAGCCATAGTAAACTTGTCACATTATATTAAGGTCTTAGTTAAGCCATAGTAAACTTGTCACATTATATTAAGGTCTTAGTTAAGCCATAGTAAACTTGTCACATTATATTAAGGTCTTAGTTAAGCCATAGTAAACTTGTCATATTATATTAAGGTCTTAGTTAAGCCAATGATATTAAGGTCTTAGTTAAGCCAATGATATTAAGGTCTTAGTTAAGCCAATGATATTAAGGTCTTAGTTAAGCCATAGTAAACTTGTGACAAGATTCCTTAGAGTTTTATTCCAATAGAGCAGTTGTCGGCAACCTTTTGACAAGAGTGTGCCTAAGTTAGATTTCTAATTCACCCTTTGTGCCAACAGCCTTAATTAAAATCATCCTGCTTTAGCACTCAGTTTCTTGAAGAAGAGATTTGTAGTGTGTTTTGGGGAGTCTTCAGGGTGCTATTAAAAAAAGATCCGCGTGCCAAGTATGGCACGCATGTCGAAGGTGCCAACCCCTGCAATAGATATTTTCTTAAGCCGGAGTCAACTTTTCAGTAGTAAATACGTAACTCTGCTGTAATATAGCCAGTGGTAGCTAATTTAGATATAGTCTTGATTGATTGACATTTGTTTCTCCTTAAGAAGGAATGCAGGTGTTGTTTCTTTACGAAAAAAAAAAGCTAAGACAGGATCAAACATTTTCTTTGATAATTTGACTACTAAAAGGATATGCGTTTAATTCGGGCTTATTAAGTCGTGTACTTCTTTAATGTTAGCTTTTAAAAGAGAGAGAAATAGAGAGAGAGAGAGAGATGGTGCAAGAGAGACAAAGAAAGAAAGAGAAGTGATAGAGAGAAAGAAACAGAGAGTGACAGAGAGAGAGAAAAGGAGAAAGAAAGAGATGGAGAGACAGATAGGGACAGACGGAGAGAAAGAGAAAGAGAGACCCAGAGAGACAGAGAGAGAGACAAAGAGAGAAAGAGAGAGGGATAAAGAGAGAAAAAGAGAAAGAGAGACAGAGAGAGACAGAGAAAGAGAGACAGAGAAAGAGAGACAGAAAGAGAAACAGAGAGTGACTTAGAGAGAGACAGAGGGAGAGAGAATATGTGTTAATAATATTGAGTTACAGGGTACGAGAAAAAAAAAGTGAAAATAAAAATAGAGAAATGAAGAGAAAAAAGTTATAATGGCAGCGTTGACGGAGGTGACTATGGCCATGATGAGAAGTTATAATGGCAGCGTTGACGGAGGTGACTATGGCCATGATGAGAAGTTATAATGGCAGCGTTGACGGAGGTGACTATGGCCATGATGAGAAGTTATAATGGCAGCGTTGACGGATGTGACTATGGCCATGATGAGAAGTTATAATGGCAGCGTTGACGGAGGTGACTATGGCCATGATGAGAAGTTATAATGGCAGCGTTGACGGAGGTGACTATGGCCATGATGAGAAGTTATAATGGCAGCGTTGACGGAGGTGACTATGGCCATGATGAGAAGTTATAATGGCAGCGTTGACGGAGGTGACTATGGCCATGATGAGAAGTTATAATGGCAGCGTTGACGGAGGTGACTATGGCCATGATGAGAAGTTATAATGGCAGCGTTGACGGAGGTGACTATGGCCATGATGAGAAGTTATAATGGCAGCGTTGACGGAGGTGACTATGGCCATGATGAGAAGTTATAATGGCAGCGATGACGGAGGTGACTATGACCATGATGAGAAGTTATAATGGCAGCGTTGACGGAGGTGACTATGGCCATGATGAGAAGTTATAATGGCAGCGTTGACGGAGGTGACTATGGCCATGATGAGAAGTTATAATGGCAGCGATGACGGAGGTGACTATGGCCATGATGAGAAGTTATAATGGCAGCGTTGACGGAGGTGACTATGGCCATGATGAGAAGTTATAATGGCAGCGTTGACGGAGGTGACTATGGCCATGATGAGAAGTTATAATGGCAGCGTTGACGGAGGTGACTATGGCCATGATGAGAAGTTATAATGGCAGCGATGACGGAGGTGACTATGGCCATGATGAGAAGTTATAATGGCAGCGTTGACGGAGGTGACTATGGCCATGATGAGAAGTTATAATGGCAGCGATGACGGAGGTGACTATGGCCATGATGAGAAGTTATAATGGGAGCGTTGACGGAGGTGACTATGGCCATGATGAGAAGTTATAATGGCAGCGTTGACGGAGGTGACTATGGCCATGATGAGAAGTTGTAATGGCAGCGTTGACGGAGGTGACTATGGCCATGATGAGAAGTTATAATGGCAGCGTTGACGGAGGTGACTATGGCCATGATGAGAAGTTATAATGGCAGCGTTGACGGAGGTGACTATGGCCATGATGAGAAGTTATAATGGCAGCGTTGACGGAGGTGACTATGGCCATGATGAGAAGTTATAATGGCAGCGTTGACGGAGGTGACTATGGCCATGATGAGAAGTTGTAATGGCAGCGTTGACGGAGGTGACTATGGCCATGATGAGAAGTTATAATGGCAGCGTTGACGGAGGTGACTATGGCCATGATGAGAAGTTATAATGGCAGCGTTGACGGAGGTGACTATGGCCATGATGAGAAGTTGTAATGGCAGCGTTGACGGAGGTGACTATGGCCATGATGAGAAGTTATAATGGCAGCGTTGACGGAGGTGACTATGGCCATGATGAGAAGTTATAATGGCAGCGTTGACGGAGGTGACTATGGCCATGATGAGAAGTTGTAATGGCAGCGTTGACGGAGGTGACTATGGCCATGATGAGAAGTTATAATGGCAGCGTTGACGGAGGTGACTATGGCCATGATGAGAAGTTATAATGGCAGCGTTGACGGAGGTGACTATGGCCATGATGAGAAGTTATAATGGCAGCGTTGACGGAGGTGACTATGGCCATGATGAGAAGTTATAATGGCAGCGTTGACGGAGGTGACTATGGCCATGATGAGAAGTTATAATGGCAGCGTTGACGGAGGTGACTATGGCCATGATGAGAAGTTGTAATGGCAGCGTTGACGGAGGTGACTATGGCCATGATGAGAAGCTATAATGGCAGCGTTGACGGAGGTGACTATGGCCATGATGAGAAGTTATAATGGCAGCGTTGACGGAGGTGACTATGGCCATGATGAGAAGTTATAATGGCAGCGTTGACGGAGGTGACTATGGCCATGATGAGAAGTTGTAAAGGCAGCGTTGACGGAGATGACTATGGCCATGATGAGAAGTTGTAATGGCAGCGTTGACGGAGGTGACTATGGCCATGATGAGAAGTTGTAATGGCAGCGTTGACGGAGGTGACTATGGCCATGATGAGAAGTTGTAATGGCAGCGTTGACGGAGGTGACTATGGCCATGATGAGAAGTTGTAATGGCAGCGTTGACGGAGGTGACTATGGCCATGATGAGAAGTTATAATGGCAGCGTTGACGGAGGTGACTATGGCCATGATGAGAAGTTATAATGGCAGCGTTGACGGAGGTGACTATGGGCATGATGAGAAGTTATAATGGCAGCGTTGACGGAGGTGACTATGGCCATGATGAGAAGTTGTAATGGCAGCGTTGACGGAGGTGACTATGGCCATGATGAGAAGTTATAATGGCAGCGTTGACGGAGGTGACTATGGCCATGATGAGAAGTTGTAATGGCAGCGTTGACGGAGGTGACTATGGCCATGATGAGAAGTTCTAATGGCAGCGTTGACGGAGGTGACTATGGCCATGATGAGAAGTTATAATGGCAGCGTTGACGGAGGTGACTATGGCCATGATGAGAAGTTATAATAGCAGCGTTGACGGAGGTGACTATGGCCATGATGAGAAGTTATAATGGCAACGTTGACGGAGGTGACTATGGCCATGATGAGAAGTTATAATGGCAGCGTTGACGGAGGTGACTATGGCCATGATGAGAAGTTATAATGGCAGCGTTGACGGAGGTGACTATGGCCATGATGAGAAGTTATAATGGCAGCGTTGACGGAGGTGAATATGGCCATGATGAGAAGTTATAATGGCAGCGTTGACGGAGGTGACTATGGCCATGATGAGAAGTTATAAAGGCAGCGTTGACGGAGGTGACTATGGCCATGATGAGAAGTTGTAATGGCAGCGTTGACGGAGGTGACTATGGCCATGATGAGAAGTTGTAATGGCAGCGTTGACGGAGGTGACTATGGCCATGATGAGAAGTTGTAATGGCAGCGTTGACGGAGGTGACTATGACCATGATGAGAAGTTATAATGGCAGCGTTGACGGAGGTGACTATGGCCATGATGAGAAGTTATAATGGCAGCGTTGACGGAGGTGACTATGGCCATGATGAAAAGTTATAATGGCAGCGTTGACGGAGGTGACTATGGCCATGATGAGAAGTTATAATGGCAGCGTTGACGGAGGTGACTATGGCCATAATGAGAAGTTGTAATGGCAGCGTTGACGGAGGTGACTATGGCCATGATGAGAAGTTGTAATGGCAGCGTTGACGGAGGTGACTATGGCCATGATGAGAAGTTATAATGGCAGCGTTGACGAAGGTGACTATGTCCATGATGAGAAGTTGTAATGGCAGCGTTGACGGAGGTGACTATGGCCATGATGAGAAGTTGTAATGGCAGCGTTGACGGAGGTGACTATGGCCATGATGAGAAGTTATAATGGCAGCGTTGACGGCGGTGACTATGGCCATGATGAGAAGTTATAATGGCAGCGATGACGGAGGTGACTATGGCCATGATGAGAAGTTATAATGGCAGCGTTGACGGAGGTGACTATGGCCATGATGAGAAGTTATAATGGCAGCGTTGACGGAGGTGACTATGGCCATGATGAGAAGTTATAATGGCAGCGTTGACGGAGGTGACTTGGCCATGATGAGAAGTTATAATGGCAGCGTTGACGGAGGTGACTATGGCCATGATGAGAAGTTATAATGGCAGCGTTGACGGAGGTGACTATGGCCATGATGAGAAGTTATAATGGCAGCGTTGACGGAGGTGACTATGGCCATGATGAGAAGTTATAATGGCAGCGTTGACGGAGGTGACTATGGCCATGATGAGAAGTTATAATGGCAGCGTTGACGGAGGTGACTATGACCATGATGAGAAGTTATAATGGCAGCGTTGACGGAGGTGACTATGGCCATGATGAGAAGTTATAATGGCAGCGTTGACGGAGGTGACTATGGCCATGATGAGAAGTTATAATGGCAGCGTTGACGGAGGTGACTATGGCCATGATGATAAGTTATAATGGCAGCGTTGACGGAGGTGACTATGGCCATGATGAGAAGTTATAATGGCAGCGTTGACGGAGGTGACTATGGCCATGATGAGAAGTTGTAATGGCAGCGTTGACGGAGGTGACTATGGCCATGATGAGAAGTTGTAATGGCAGCGTTGACGGAGGAGACTATGGCCATGATGAGAAGTTATAATGGCAGCGTTGACGGAGGTGACTATGGCCATGATGAGAAGTTATAAAGGCAGCGTTGACGGAGGTGACTATGGCCATGATGAGAAGTTATAATGGCAGCGTTGACGGAGTCGACTATGGCCATGATGAGAAGTTATAATGGCAGCGTTGACGGAGGTGACTATGGCCATGATGAGAAGTTATAATGGCAGCGTTGACGGAGGTGACTATGGCCATGATGAGAAGTTATAATGGCAGCGTTGACGGAGGTGACTATGGCCATGATGAGAAGTTATAATGGCAGCTATGACGGAGGTGACTATGTCCATGATGAGAAGTTATAATGGCAGCGTTGACGTAGGTGACTATGGCCATGATGAGAAGTTATAATGGCAGCGTTGACGGAGGTGACTATGGCCATGATGAGAAGTTATAATGGCAGCGTTGACGGAGGTGACTATGGCCATGATGAGAAGTTATAATGGCAGCGTTGACGGAGGTGACTATGGCCATGATGAGAAGTTATAATGGCAGCGTTGACGGAGGTGACTATGGCCATGATGAGAAGTTATAATGGCAGCGTTGACGGAGGTGACTATGGCCATGATGAGAAGTTATAATGGCAGCGATGACGGAGGTGACTATGGCCATGATGAGAAGTTATAATGGCAGCGTTGACGGAGGTGACTATGGCCATGAAGAGAAGTTATAATGGCAGCGTTGACGGAGGTGACTATGGCAATGATGAGAAGTTATAATGGCAGCGTTGACGGAGGTGACTATGGCCATGATGAGAAGTTATAATGGCAGCGTTGACGGAGGTGACTATGGCCATGATGAGATGTTATAATGGCAGCGTTGACGGAGGTGACTATGGCCATGATGAGAAGTTATAATGGCAGCGTTGACGGAGGTGACTATGGCCATGATGAGAAGTTATAATGGCAGCGTTGACGGAGGTGACTATGGCCATGATGAGAAGTTATAATGGCAGCGTTGACGGAGGTGACTATGGCCATGATGAGAAGTTATAATGGCAGCGTTGACGGAGGTGACTATGGCCATGATGAGAAGTTATAATGGCAGCGTTGACGGAGGTGACTATGGCCATGATGAGAAGTTATAATGGCAGCGTTGACGGAGGTGAATATGGCCATGATGAGACGTTGTAATGGCAGCGTTGACGGAGGTGACTATGGCCATGATAAGACGTTGTAATGGCAGCGTTGACGGAGGTGACTATGGCCATGATGAGACGTTATAATGGCAGCGTTGACGGAGGTGACTATGGCCATGATGAGAAGTTATAATGGCAGCGTTGACGGAGGTGACTATGGCCATGATGAGAAGTTATAATGGCAGCGTTGACGGAGGTGACTATGGCCATGATGAGAAGTTATAATGGCAGCGTTGACGGAGGTGACTATGGCCATGATGAGAAGTTATAATGGCAGCGATGACGGAGGTGACTATGGCCATGATGAGAAGTTATAATGGCAGCGTTGACGGAGGTGACTATGGCCATGATGAGAAGTTGTAATGGCAGCGTTGACGGAGGTGACTATGGCCATGATGAGAAGTTATAATGGCAGCGTTGACAGAGGTGACTATGGCCATGATGAGAAGTTATAATGGCAGCGTTGACGGAGGTGACTATGGCCATGATGAGAAGTTATAATGGCAGCGTTGACGGAGGTGACTATGGCCATGATGAGAAGTTATAATGGCAGCGTTGACGGAGGTGACTATGGCCATGATGAGAAGTTATAATGGCAGCGTTGACGGAGGTGACTATGGCCATGATGAGAAGTTATAATGGCAGCGTTGACGGAGGTGACTATGGCCATGATGAGAAGTTATAATGGCAGCATTGACGGAGGTGACTATGGCCATGATGAGAAGTTTTAATGGCAGCGTTGACGGAGGTGACTATGGCCATGATGAGAAGTTATAATGGCAGCGTTGACGGAGGTGACTATGGCCATGATGAGAAGTTGTAATGGCAACGTTGACGGAGGTGACTATGGCCATGATGAGAAGTTGTAATGGCAGCGTTGACGGAGGTGACTATGGCCATGATGAGAAGTTATAATGGCAGCGTTGACGGAGGTGACTATGGCCATGATGAGAAGTTATAATGGCAGCGTTGACGGAGGTGACTATGGCCATGATGAGAAGTTATAATGGCAGCGTTGACGGAGGTGACTATGGCCATGATGAGAAGTTATAATGGCAGCGTTGACGGAGGTGACTATGGCCATGATGAGAAGTTATAATGGCAGCGTTGACGGAGGTGACTATGGCCATTATGAGAAGTTGTAATGGCAGCGTTGACGGAGGTGACTATGGCCATGATGAAAAGTTATAATGGCAGCGTTGACGGAGGTGACTTGGCCATGATGAGAAGTTATAATGGCAGCGTTGACGGAGGTGACTATGGCCATGATGAGAAGTTGTAATGGCAGCGTTGACGGAGGTGACTATGGCCATGATGAGAAGTTGTAATGGCAGCGTTGACGGAGGTGACTATGGCCATGATGAGAAGTTATAATGGCAGCGTTGACGGAGGTGACTATGGCCATGATGAGAAGTTGTAATGGCAGCGTTGACGGAGGTGACTATGGTCATGATGAGAAGTTATAATGGCAGCGTTGACGGAGGTGACTATGGCCATGATGAGAAGTTATAATGGCAGCGTTGACGGAGGTGACTATGGCCATGATGAGAAGTTATAATGGCAGCGTTGACGGAGGTGACTATGGCCATGATGAGAAGTTATAATGGCAGCGATAACGGAGGTGACTATGGCCATGATGAGAAGTTGTAATGGCAGCGTTGACGGAGGTGACTATGGCCTTGATGAGAAGTTATAATGGCAGCGTTGACGGAGGTGACTATGGCCATGATGAGAAGTTATAATGGCAGCGTTGACGGAGGTGACTATGGCCATGATGAGAAGTTATAATGGCAGCGTTGACGGAGGTGACTATGGCCATGATGAGAAGTTATAATGGCAGCGTTGACGGAGGTGACTATGGCCATGATGAGAAGTTATAATGGCAGCGTTGACGGAGGTGACTATGGCCATGATGAGAAGTTATAATGGCAGCGTTGACGGAGGAGACTATGGCCATGATGAGAAGTTATAATGGCAGCGTTGACGGAGGTGACTATGGCCATGATGAGAAGTTATAATGGCAGCGTTGACGGAGGTGACTATGGCCATGATGAGAAGTTATAATGGCTGCGTTGACGGAGGTGACTATGGCCATGATGAGATATTATAATGGCAGCGTTGACGGAGGTGACTATGGCCATGATGAGAAGTTATAATGAAAGCGTTGACGGAGGTGACTATGGCCATGATGAGAAGTTGTAATGGCAGCGTTGACGGAGGTGACTATGGCCATGATGAGAAGTTATAAAGGCAGCGTTGACGGAGGTGACTATGGCCATGATGAGAAGTTATAATGGCAGCGTTGACGGAGGTGACTATGGCCATGATGAGAAGTTATAATGGCAGCGTTGACGGAGGTGACTATGGCCATGATGAGATGTTGTAATGGCAGCGTTGACGGAGGTGACTATGGCCATGATGAGAAGTTATAATGGCAGCGTTGACGGAGGTGACTATGGCCATGATGAGAAGTTATAATGGCAGCGTTGACGGAGGTGACTATGGCCATGATGAGAAGTTATAATGGCAGCGATGACGGAGGTGACTATGGCCATGATGAGAAGTTATAATGTCAGCGTTGACGGAGGTGACTATGGCCATGATGAGAAGTTATAATGGCAGCGTTGACGGAGGTGACTATGGCCATGATGAGAAGTTATAATGGCAGCGTTGACGGAGGTGACTATGGCCATGATGAGAAGTTATAATGGCAGCGTTGACGGAGGTGACTATGGCCATGATGAGAAGTTATAATGGCAGCGTTGACGGAGGTGACTATGGCCATGATGAGAAGTTATAATGGCAGCGTTGACGGAGGTGACTATGGCCATGATGAGAAGTTATAATGGCAGCGTTGACGGAGGTGACTATGGCCATGATGAGAAGTTATAATGGCAGCGTTGACGGAGGTGACTATGGCCATGATGAGAAGTTATAATGGCAGCGTTGACGGAGGTGACTATGGCCATGATGAGAAGTTATAATGGCAGCGTTGACGGAGGTGACTATGGCCATGATGAGAAGTTATAATGGCAGCGATGACGGAGGTGACTATGGCCATGATGAGAAGTTATAATGTCAGCGTTGACGGAGGTGACTATGGCCATGATGAGAAGTTATAATGGCAGCGTGTGACTATGGCCATGATGAGAAGTTATAATGGCAGCGTTGACGGAGGTGACTATGGCCATGATGAGAAGTTATAATGGCAGCGTTGACGGAGGTGACTATGGCCATGATGAGAAGTTATAATGGCAGCGTTGACGGAGGTGACTATGGCCATGATGAGACGTTGTAATGGCAGCGTTGACGGAGGTGACTATGGCCATGATGAGACGTTGTAATGGCAGCGTTGACGGAGGTGACTATGGCCATGATGAGAAGTTATAATGGCAGCGTTGACGGAGGTGACTATGGCCATGATGAGAAGTTATAATGGCAGCGTTGACGGAGGTGACTATGGCCATGATGAGAAGTTATAATGGCAGCGTTGACGGAGGTGACTATGGCCATGATGAGAAGTTATAATGGCAGCGTTGACGGAGGTGACTATGGCCATGATGAGAAGTTATAATGGCAGCGTTGACGGAGGTGACTATGGCCATGATGAGAAGTTATAATGGCAGCGTGTGACTATGGCCATGATGAGAAGTTATAATGGCAGCGTTGACGGAGGTGACTATGGCCATGATGAGAAGTTATAATGGCAGCGTTGACGGAGGTGACTATGGCCATGATGAGAAGTTATAATGGCAGCGTTGACGGAGGTGACTATGGCCATGATGAGACGTTGTAATGGCAGCGTTGACGGAGGTGACTATGGCCATGATGAGACGTTGTAATGGCAGCGTTGACGGAGGTGATTATGGCCATGATGAGACGTTATAATGGCAGCGTTGACGGAGGTGACTATGGCCATGATGAGAAGTTGTAATGGCAGCGTTGACGGAGGTGACTATGGCCATGATGAGAAGTTGTAATGGCAGCGTTGACGAAGGTGACTTTGGCCATGATGGGAAGTTATAATGGCAGCGTTGACGGAGGTGACTATGGCCATGATGAGAAGTTATAATGGCAGCGTTGACGGAGGTGACTATGGCCATGATGAGAAGTTATAATGGCAGCGTTGACGGAGGTGACTATGGCCATGATGAGAAGTTGTAATGGCAGCGTTGACGGAGGTGACTATGGCCATGATGAGAAGTTATAATGGCAGCGTTGACGGAGGTGACTATGGCCATGATGAGAAGTTATAATGGCAGCGTTGACGGATGTGACTATGGCCATGATGAGAAGTTATAATGGCAGCGTTGACGGAGGTGACTATGGCCATGATGAGAAGTTATAATGGCAGCGTTGACGGAGGTGACTATGGCCATGATGAGAAGTTATAATGGCAGCGTTGACGGAGGTGACTATGGCCATGATGAGAAGTTATAATGGCAGCGTTGACGGAGGTGACTATGGCCATGATGAGAAGTTATAATGGCAGCGTTGACGGAGGTGACTATGGCCATGATGAGAAGTTATAATGGCAGCGTTGACGGAGGTGACTATGGCCATGATGAGAAGTTGTAATGGCAGCGTTGACGGAGGTGACTATGGCCATGATGAGAAGTTGTAATGGCAGCGTTGACGGAGGTGACTATGGCCATGATGAGAAGTTGTAATGGCAGCGTTGACGGAGGTGACTATGGCCATGATGAGAAGTTGTAATGGCAGCGTTGACGGAGGTGACTATGGCCATGATGAGAAGTTATAATGGCAGCGTTGACGGAGGTGACTATGGCCATGATGAGAAGTTATAATGGCAGCGTTGACGGAGTTGACTATGGCCATGATGAGAAGTTATAATGGCAGCGTTGACGGAGGTGACTATGGCCATGATGAGAAGTTGTAATGGCAGCGTTGACGGAGGTGACTATGGCCATGATGAGAAGTTATAATGGCAGCGTTGACGGAGGTGACTATGGCCATGATGAGAAGTTATAATGGCAGCGATGACGGAGGTGACTATGGCCATGATGAGAAGTTGTAATGGCAGCGTTGACGGAGGTGACTATGGCCATGATGAGAAGTTGTAATGGCAGCGTTGACGGAGGTGACTATGGCCATGATGAGAAGTTGTAATGGCAGCGTTGACGGAGGTGACTATGGCCATGATGAGAAGTTGTAATGGCAGCGTTGACGGAGGTGACTATGGCCATGATGAGAAGTTATAATGGCAGCGTTGACGGAGGTGACTATGGCCATGATGAGAAGTTATAATGGCAGCGTTGACGGAGGTGACTATGGCCATGATGAGAAGTTATAATGGCAGCGTTGACGGAGGTGACTATGGCCATGATGAGAAGTTATAATGGCAGCGTTGACGGAGGTGACTATGGCCATGATGAGAAGTTATAATGGCAGCGTTGACGGAGGTGACTATGGCCATGATGAGAAGTTATAATGGCAGCGTTGACGGAGGTGACTATGGCCATGATGAGAAGTTATAATGGCAGCGTTGACGGAGGTGACTATGGCCATGATGAGAAGTTATAATGGCTGCGTTGACGGAGGTGACTATGGCCATTATGAGAAGTTATAATGGCAGCGTTGACGGAGGTGACTATGGCCATGATGAGAAGTTATAATGGCAGCGTTGACGGAGGTGACTATGGCCATGATGAGAAGTTGTAATGGCAGCGTTGACGGAGGTGACTATGGCCATGATGAGAAGTTATAAAGGCAGCGTTGACGGAGGTGACTATGGCCATGATGAGAAGTTATAATGGCAGCGTTGACGGAGGTGACTATGGCCATGATGAGAAGTTATTATGGCAGCGTTGACGGAGGTGACTATGGCCATGATGAGAAGTTATAATGGCAGCGTTGACGGAGGTGACTATGGCCATGATGAGAAGTTGTAATGGCAGCGTTGACGGAGGTGACTATGGCCATGATGAGAAGTTATAATGGCAGCGTTGACGGAGGTGACTATGGCCATGATGAGAAGTTATAATGGCAGCGATGACGGAGGTGACTATGGCCATGATGAGAAGTTATAATGGCAGCGTTGATGGAGGTGACTATGGCCATGATGAGAAGTTATAATGGCAGCGTTGACGGAGGTGACTATGGCCATGATGAGAAGTTATAATGGACGCGTTGACGGAGGTGACTATGGCCATGATGAGAAGTTATAATGGCAGCGTTGACGGAGGTGACTATGGCCATGATGAGAAGTTATAATGGCAGCGTTGACGGAGGTGACTATGGCCATGATGAGAAGTTATAATGGCAGCGTTGACGGAGGTGACTATGACCATGATGAGAAGTTATAATGGCAGCGTTGACGGAGGTGACTATGGCCATGATGAGAAGTTATAATGGCAGCGTTGACGGAGGTGACTATGGCCATGATGAGAAGTTATAATGGCAGCGTTGACGGAGGTGACTATGGCCATGATGAGAAGTTATAATGGCAGCGTTGACGGAGGTGACTATGGCCATGACGAGAAACTATAATGGCAGCGTTGACGGAGGTGACTATGGCCATGATGAGAAGTTATAAGGACAGCGTTGACGGAGGTTACTATGGCCATGATGAGACGTTGTAATGGCAGCGTTGACGGAGGTGATTATGGCCATGATGAGACGTTATAATGGCAGCGTTGACGGAGGTGACTATGGCCATGATGAGAAGTTGTAATGGCAGCGTTGACGGAGGTGACTATGGCCATGATGAGAAGTTGTAATGGCAGCGTTGACGAAGGTGACTTTGGCCATGATGGGAAGTTATAATGGCAGCGTTGACGGAGGTGACTATGGCCATGATGAGAAGTTATAATGGCAGCGTTGACGGAGGTGACTATGGCCATGATGAGAAGTTATAATGGCAGCGTTGACGGAGGTGACTATGGCCATGATGAGAAGTTGTAATGGCAGCGTTGACGGAGGTGACTATGGCCATGATGAGAAGTTATAATGGCAGCGTTGACGGAGGTGACTATGGCCATGATGAGAAGTTATAATGGCAGCGTTGACGGATGTGACTATGGCCATGATGAGAAGTTATAATGGCAGCGTTGACGGAGGTGACTATGGCCATGATGAGAAGTTATAATGGCAGCGTTGACGGAGGTGACTATGGCCATGATGAGAAGTTATAATGGCAACGTTGACGGAGGTGACTATGGCCATGATGAGAAGTTATAATGGCAGCGTTGACGGAGGTGACTATGGCCATGATGAGAAGTTATAATGGCAGCGTTGACGGAGGTGACTATGGCCATGATGAGAAGTTATAATGGCAGCGTTGACGGAGGTGACTATGGCCATGATGAGAAGTTGTAATGGCAGCGTTGACGGAGGTGACTATGGCCATGATGAGAAGTTGTAATGGCAGCGTTGACGGAGGTGACTATGGCCATGATGAGAAGTTGTAATGGCAGCGTTGACGGAGGTGACTATGGCCATGATGAGAAGTTGTAATGGCAGCGTTGACGGAGGTGACTATGGCCATGATGAGAAGTTATAATGGCAGCGTTGACGGAGGTGACTATGGCCATGATGAGAAGTTATAATGGCAGCGTTGACGGAGGTGACTATGGCCATGATGAGAAGTTATAATGGCAGCGTTGACGGAGGTGACTATGGCCATGATGAGAAGTTGTAATGGCAGCGTTGACGGAGGTGACTATGGCCATGATGAGAAGTTATAATGGCAGCGTTGACGGAGTTGACTATGGCCATGATGAAAAGTTATAATGGCAGCGTTGACGGAGGTGACTATGGCCATGATGAGAAGTTATAATGGCAGCGTTGATGGAGGTGACTATGGCCATGATAAGAAGTTGTAATGGCAGCGTTGACGGAGGTGACTATGGCCATGATGAGAAGTTGTAATGGCAGCGTTGACGGAGGTGACTATGGCCATGATGAGAAGTTGTAATGGCAGCGTTGACGGAGGTGACTATGGCCATGATGAGAAGTTGTAATGGCAGCGTTGACGGAGGTGACTATGGTCATGATGAGAAGTTATAATGGCAGCGTTGACGGAGGTAACTATGGCCATGATGAGAAGTTATAATGGCAGCGATGACGGAGGTGACTATGGCCATGATGAGAAGTTGTAATGGCAGCGTTGACGGAGGTGACTATGGCCATGATGAGAAGTTATAATGGCAGCGTTGACGGAGGTGACTATGGCCATGATGAGAAGTTATAATGGCAGCGTTGACGGAGGTGACTATGGCCATGATGAGAAGTTATAATGGCAGCGTTGACGGAGGTGACTATGGCCATGATGAGAAGTTATAATGGCAGCGTTGACGGAGGTGACTATGGCCATGATGAGAAGTTATAATGGCAGCGTTGACGGAGGTGACTATGGCCATGATGAGAAGTTATAATGGCAGCGTTGACGGAGGTGACTATGGCCATGATGAGAAGTTATAATGGCAGCGTTGACGGAGGTGACTATGGCCATGATGAGAAGTTATAATGGCAGCGTTGACGGAGGTGACTATGGCCATGATGAGAAGTTATAATGGCTGCGTTGACGGAGGTGACTATGGCCATGATGAGAAGTTATAATGGCAGCGTTGACGGAGGTGACTATGGCCATGATGAGAAGTTATAATGGCAGCGTTGACGGAGGTGACTATGGCCATGATGAGAAGTTGTAATGGCAGCGTTGACGGAGGTGACTATGGCCATGATGAGAAGTTATAAAGGCAGCGTTGACGGAGGTGACTATGGCCATGATGAGAAGTTATAATGGCAGCGTTGACGGAGGTGACTATGGCCATGATGAGAAGTTATAATGGCAGCGTTGACGGAGGTGACTATGGCCATGATGAGAAGTTGTAATGGCAGCGTTGACGGAGGTGACTATGGCCATGATGAGAAGTTATAATGGCAGCGTTGACGGAGGTGACTATGGCCATGATGAGAAGTTATAATGGCAGCGTTGACGGAGGTGACTATGGCCATGATGAGAAGTTATAATGGCAGCGATGACGGAGGTGACTATGGCCATGATGAGAAGTTATAATGGCAGCGTTGACGGAGGTGACTATGGCCATGATGAGAAGTTATAATGGCAGCGTTGACGGAGGTGACTATGGCCATTATGAGAAGTTATAATGGCAGCGTTGACGGAGGTGACTATGGCCATGATGAGAAGTTATAATGGCAGCGTTGACGGAGGTGACTATGGCCATGATGAGAAGTTATAATGGCAGCGTTGACGGAGGTGACTATGGCCATGATGAGAAGTTATACTGGCAGCGTTGACGGAGGTGACTATGGCCATGATGAGAAGTTATAATGGCAGCGTTGACGGAGGTGACTATGGCCATGATGAGAAGTTATAATGGCAGCGTTGACGGAGGTGACTATGGCCATGATGAGAAGTTATAATGGCAGCGTTGACGGAGGTGACTATGGCCATGATGAGAAGTTATAATGGCAGCGTTGACGGAGGTGACTATGGCCATGATGAGAAGTTATAATGGCAGCGTTGACGGAGGTGACTATGGCCATGATGAGAAGTTATAATGGCAGCGTTGACGGAGGTGACTATGGCCATGATGAGAAGTTATAATGGCAGCGTGTGACTATGGCCATGATGAGAAGTTATAATGGCAGCGTTGACGGAGGTGACTATGGCCATGATGAGAAGTTATAATGGCAGCGTTGACGGAGGTGACTATGGCCATGATGAGAAGTTATAATGGCAGCGTTGACGGAGGTGACTATGGCCATGATGAGACGTTGTAATGGCAGCGTTGACGGAGGTGACTATGGCCATGATGAGACGTTGTAATGGCAGCGTTGACGGAGGTGATTATGGCCATGATGAGACGTTATAATGGCAGCGTTGACGGAGGTGACTATGGCCATGATGAGAAGTTATAATGGCAGCGTTGACGGAGGTGACTATGGCCATGATGAGAAGTTATAATGGCAGCGTTGACGGAGGTGACTATGGCCATGATGAGAAGTTATAATGGCAGCGTTGACGGAGGTGACTATGGCCATGATGAGAAGTTGTAATGGCAGCGTTGACGGAGGTGACTATGGCCATGATGAGAAGTTATAATGGCAGCGTTGACGGAGGTGACTATGGCCATGATGAAAAGTTATAATGGCAGCGTTGACGGAGGTGACTATGGCCATGATGAGAAGTTATAATGGCAGCGTTGACGGAGGTGACTATGGCCATGATGAGAAGTTGTAATGGCAGCGTTGACGGAGGTGACTATGGCCATGATGAGAAGTTGTAATGGCAGCGTTGACGGAGGTGACTATGGCCATGATGAGAAGTTGTAATGGCAGCGTTGACGGAGGTGACTATGGCCATGATGAGAAGTTGTAATGGCAGCGTTGACGGAGGTGACTATGGTCATGATGAGAAGTTATAATGGCAGCGTTGACGGAGGTAACTATGGCCATGATGAGAAGTTATAATGGCAGCGATGACGGAGGTGACTATGGCCATGATGAGAAGTTATAATGGCAGCGATGACGGAGGTGACTATGGCCATGATGAGAAGTTATAATGGCAGCGTTGACGGAGGTGACTATGGCCATGATGAAAAGTTATAATGGCAGCGATGACGGAGGTGACTATGGCCATAATGAGAAGTTTATAATGGCAGCGTTGACGGAGGTGACTATGGCCATGATGAGAAGTTATAATGGCAGCGTTGACGGAGGTGACTATGGCCATGATGAGAAGTTGTAATGGCAGCGTTGACGGAGGTGACTATGGCCATGATGAGAAGTTGTAATGGCAGCGTTGACGGAGGTGACTATGGCCATGATGAGAAGTTATAATGGCAGCGTTGACGGAGGTGACTATGGCCATTATGAGAAGTTATAATGGCAGCGTTGACGGAGGTGACTATGGCCATGATGAGAAATTATAATGGCAGCGTTGACGGAGGTGACTATGGCCATGATGAAAAGTTATAATGGCAGCGATGACGGAGGTGACTATGGCCATGATGAGAAGTTATAATGACAGCGTTGACGGAGGTGACTATGGCCATGATGAGAAGTTGTAATGGCAGCGTTGACGGAGGTGACTATGGCCATGATGAGAAGTTGTAATGGCAGCGTTGACGGAGGTGACTATGGCCATGATGAGAAGTTGTAATGGCAGCGTTGACGGAGGTGACTATGGCCATGATGAGAAGTTATAATGGACGCGTTGACGGAGGTGACTATGGCCATGATGAGAAGTTATAATGGCAGCGTTGACGGAGGTGACTATGGCCATGATGAGAAGTTATAATGGCAGCGTTGACGGAGGTGACTATGGCCATGATGAGAAGTTATAATGGCAACGTTGACGGAGGTGACTATGGCCATGATGAGAAGTTATAATGGCAGCGTTGACGGAGGTGACTATGGCCATGATGAGAAGTTATAATGGCAGCGTTGACGGAGGTGACTATGGCCATGATGAGAAGTTATAATGGCAGCGTTGACGGAGGTGACTATGGCCATGATGAGAAGTTATAATGGCAGCGTTGACGGAGGTGACTATGGCCATGATGAGAAGTTATAAAGGCAGCGTTGACGGAGGTGACTATGGCCATGATGAGAAGTTGTAATGGCAGCGTTGACGGAGGTGACTATGGCCATGATGAGAAGTTGTAATGGCAGCGTTGACGGAGGTGACTATGGCCATGATGAGAAGTTGTAATGGCAGCGTTGACGGAGGTGACTATGACCATGATGAGAAGTTATAATGGAAGCGTTGACGGAGGTGACTATGGCCATGATGAGAAGTTATAATGGCAGCGTTGACGGAGGTGACTATGGCCATGATGAAAAGTTATAATGGCAGCGTTGACGGAGGTGACTATGGCCATGATGAGAAGTTATAATGGCAGCGTTGTCGGAGGTGACTATGGCCATAATTAGAAGTTGTAATGGCAGCGTTGACGGAGGTGACTATGGCCATGATGAGAAGTTATAATGGCAGCGTTGACGGAGGTGACTATGACCATGATGAGAAGTTATAATGGCAGCGTTGACGGAGGTGACTATGGCCATGATGAGAAGTTATAATGGCAGCGTTGACGAAGGTGACTATGTCCATGATGAGAAGTTATAATGGCAGCGTTGACGGAGGTGACTATGGCCATGATGAGAAGTTATAATGGCAGCGTTGACGGAGGTGACTATGGCCATGATGAGAAGTTATAATGGCAGCGATGACGGAGGTGACTATGGCCATGATGAGAAGTTATAATGGCAACGTTGACGGAGGTGACTATGGCCATGATGAGAAGTTATAATGGCAGCGTTGACGGAGGTGACTATGGCCATGATGAGAAGTTATAATGGCAGCGTTGACGGAGGTGACTTGGCCATGATGAGAAGTTATAATGGCAGCGTTGACGGAGGTGACTATGGCCATGATGAGAAGTTATAATGGCAGCGTTGACGGAGGTGACTATGGCCATGATGAGAAGTTATAATGGCAGCGTTGACGGAGGTGACTATGGCCATGATGAGAAGTTATAATGGCAGCGTTGACGGAGGTGACTATGGCCATGATGAGAAGTTATAATGGCAGCGTTGACGGAGGTGACTATGACCATGATGAGAAGTTATAATGGCAGCGTTGACGGAGGTGACTATGGCCATGATGAGAAGTTATAATGGCAGCGTTGACGGAGGTGACTATGGCCATGATGAGAAGTTATAATGGCAGCGTTGACGGAGGTGACTATGGCCATGATGAGAAGTTATAATGGCAGCGTTGACGGAGGTGACTATGGCCATGATGAGAAACTATAATGGCAGCGTTGACGGAGGTGACTATGGCCATGATGAGAAGTTATAATGGCAGCGTTGACGGAGGTTACTATGGCCATGATGAGAAGTTGTAATGGCAGCGTTGACGGAGGAGACTATGGCCATGATGAGAAGTTATAATGGCAGCGTTGACGGAGGTGACTATGGCCATGATGAGAAGTTATAATGGCAGCGTTGACGGAGGTGACTATGGCCATGATGAGAAGTTATAATGGCAGCGTTGACGGAGGTGACTATGGCCATGATGAGAAGTTATAATGGCAGCGTTGACGGAGGTGACTATGGCCATGATGAGAAGTTATAATGGCAGCGTTGACGGAGGTGACTATGGCCATGATGAGAAGTTATAATGGCAGCGTTGACGGAGGTGACTATGGCCATGATGAGAAGTTATAATGGCAGCGTTGACGGAGGTGACTATGGCCATGATGAGAAGTTATAATGGCAGCGTTGACGGAGGTGACTATGGCCATGATGAGAAGTTATAATGGCAGCGATGACGGAGGTGACTATGGCCATGATGAGAAGTTATAATGGCAGCGTTGACGGAGGTGACTATGGCCATGATGAGAAGTTATAATGGCAGCGTTGACGGAGGTGACTATGGCAATGATGAGAAGTTATAATGGCAGCGTTGACGGAGGTGACTATGGCCATGATGAGAAGTTATAATGGCAGCGTTGACGGAGGTGACTATGGCCATGATGAGATGTTATAATGGCAGCGTTGACGGAGGTGACTATGGCCATGATGAGAAGTTATAATGGCAGCGTTGACGGAGGTGACTATGGCCATGATAAGAAGTTATAATGGCAGCGTTGACGGAGGTGACTATGGCTATGATGAGAAGTTATAATGGCAGCGTTGACGGAGGTGACTATGGCCATGATGAGAAGTTATAATGGCAGCGTTGACGGAGGTGACTATGGCCATGATGAGAAGTTATAATGGCAGCGTTGACGGAGGTGACTATGACCATGATGAGAAGTTATAATGGCAGCGTTGACGGAGGTGAATATGGCCATGATGAGACGTTGTAATGGCAGCGTTGACGGAGGTGACTATGGCCATGATAAGACGTTGTAATGGCAGCGTTGACGGAGGTGACTATGGCCATGATGAGACGTTATAATGGCAGCGTTGACGGAGGTGACTATGGCCATGATGAGAAGTTATAATGGCAGCGTTGACGGAGGTGACTATGGCCATGATGAGAAGTTATAATGGCAGCGTTGACGGAGGTGACTATGGCCATGATGAGAAGTTATAATGGCAGCGTTGACGGAGGTGACTATGGCCATGATGAGAAGTTATAATGGCAGCGTTGACGGAGGTGACTATGGCCATGATGAGAAGTTATAATGGCAGCGTTGACGGAGGTGACTATGGCCATGATGAGAAGTTGTAATGGCAGCGTTGACGGAGGTGACTATGGCCATGATGAGAAGTTATAATGGCAGCGTTGACAGAGGTGACTATGGCCATGATGAGAAGTTATAATGGCAGCGTTGACGGAGGTGACTATGGCCATGATGAGAAGTTATAATGGCAGCGTTGACGGAGGTGACTATGGCCATGATGAGAAGTTATAATGGCAGCGTTGACGGAGGTGACTATGGCCATGATGAGAAGTTATAATGGCAGCGTTGACGGAGATGACTATGGCCATGATGAGAAGTTATAATGGCAGCGTTGACGGAGGTGACTATGGCCATGATGAGAAGTTATAATGGCAGCGTTGACGGAGGTGACTATGGCCATGATGAGAAGTTATAATGGCAGCGATGACGGAGGTGACTATGGCCATGATGAGAAGTTATAATGGCAGCGTTGACGGAGGTGACTATGGCCATGATGAAAAGTTATAATGGCAGCGATGACGGAGGTGACTATGGCCATAATGAGAAGTTTATAATGGCAGCGTTGACGGAGGTGACTATGGCCATGATGAGAAGTTATAATGGCAGCGTTGACGGAGGTGACTATGGCCATGATGAGAAGTTGTAATGGCAGCGTTGACGGAGGTGACTATGGCCATGATGAGAAGTTGTAATGGCAGCGTTGACGGAGGTGACTATGGCCATGATGAGAAGTTATAATGGCAGCGTTGACGGAGGTGACTATGGCCATTATGAGAAGTTATAATGGCAGCGTTGACGGAGGTGACTATGGCCATGATGAGAAATTATAATGGCAGCGTTGACGGAGGTGACTATGGCCATGATGAAAAGTTATAATGGCAGCGATGACGGAGGTGACTATGGCCATGATGAGAAGTTATAATGGCAGCGTTGACGGAGGTGACTATGGCCATGATGAGAAGTTGTAATGGCAGCGTTGACGGAGGTGACTATGGCCATGATGAGAAGTTGTAATGGCAGCGTTGACGGAGGTGACTATGGCCATGATGAGAAGTTGTAATGGCAGCGTTGACGGAGGTGACTATGGCCATGATGAGAAGTTATAATGGACGCGTTGACGGAGGTGACTATGGCCATGATGAGAAGTTATAATGGCAGCGTTGACGGAGGTGACTATGGCCATGATGAGAAGTTATAATGGCAGCGTTGACGGAGGTGACTATGGCCATGATGAGAAGTTATAATGGCAACGTTGACGGAGGTGACTATGGCCATGATGAGAAGTTATAATGGCAGCGTTGACGGAGGTGACTATGGCCATGATGAGAAGTTATAATGGCAGCGTTGACGGAGGTGACTATGGCCATGATGAGAAGTTATAATGGCAGCGTTGACGGAGGTGACTATGGCCATGATGAGAAGTTATAATGGCAGCGTTGACGGAGGTGACTATGGCCATGATGAGAAGTTATAAAGGCAGCGTTGACGGAGGTGACTATGGCCATGATGAGAAGTTGTAATGGCAGCGTTGACGGAGGTGACTATGGCCATGATGAGAAGTTGTAATGGCAGCGTTGACGGAGGTGACTATGGCCATGATGAGAAGTTGTAATGGCAGCGTTGACGGAGGTGACTATGACCATGATGAGAAGTTATAATGGAAGCGTTGACGGAGGTGACTATGGCCATGATGAGAAGTTATAATGGCAGCGTTGACGGAGGTGACTATGGCCATGATGAAAAGTTATAATGGCAGCGTTGACGGAGGTGACTATGGCCATGATGAGAAGTTATAATGGCAGCGTTGTCGGAGGTGACTATGGCCATAATTAGAAGTTGTAATGGCAGCGTTGACGGAGGTGACTATGGCCATGATGAGAAGTTATAATGGCAGCGTTGACGGAGGTGACTATGACCATGATGAGAAGTTATAATGGCAGCGTTGACGGAGGTGACTATGGCCATGATGAGAAGTTATAATGGCAGCGTTGACGAAGGTGACTATGTCCATGATGAGAAGTTATAATGGCAGCGTTGACGGAGGTGACTATGGCCATGATGAGAAGTTATAATGGCAGCGTTGACGGAGGTGACTATGGCCATGATGAGAAGTTATAATGGCAGCGATGACGGAGGTGACTATGGCCATGATGAGAAGTTATAATGGCAACGTTGACGGAGGTGACTATGGCCATGATGAGAAGTTATAATGGCAGCGTTGACGGAGGTGACTATGGCCATGATGAGAAGTTATAATGGCAGCGTTGACGGAGGTGACTTGGCCATGATGAGAAGTTATAATGGCAGCGTTGACGGAGGTGACTATGGCCATGATGAGAAGTTATAATGGCAGCGTTGACGGAGGTGACTATGGCCATGATGAGAAGTTATAATGGCAGCGTTGACGGAGGTGACTATGGCCATGATGAGAAGTTATAATGGCAGCGTTGACGGAGGTGACTATGGCCATGATGAGAAGTTATAATGGCAGCGTTGACGGAGGTGACTATGACCATGATGAGAAGTTATAATGGCAGCGTTGACGGAGGTGACTATGGCCATGATGAGAAGTTATAATGGCAGCGTTGACGGAGGTGACTATGGCCATGATGAGAAGTTATAATGGCAGCGTTGACGGAGGTGACTATGGCCATGATGAGAAGTTATAATGGCAGCGTTGACGGAGGTGACTATGGCCATGATGAGAAACTATAATGGCAGCGTTGACGGAGGTGACTATGGCCATGATGAGAAGTTATAATGGCAGCGTTGACGGAGGTTACTATGGCCATGATGAGAAGTTGTAATGGCAGCGTTGACGGAGGAGACTATGGCCATGATGAGAAGTTATAATGGCAGCGTTGACGGAGGTGACTATGGCCATGATGAGAAGTTATAATGGCAGCGTTGACGGAGGTGACTATGGCCATGATGAGAAGTTATAATGGCAGCGTTGACGGAGGTGACTATGGCCATGATGAGAAGTTATAATGGCAGCGTTGACGGAGGTGACTATGGCCATGATGAGAAGTTATAATGGCAGCGTTGACGGAGGTGACTATGGCCATGATGAGAAGTTATAATGGCAGCGTTGACGGAGGTGACTATGGCCATGATGAGAAGTTATAATGGCAGCGTTGACGGAGGTGACTATGGCCATGATGAGAAGTTATAATGGCAGCGTTGACGGAGGTGACTATGGCCATGATGAGAAGTTATAATGGCAGCGATGACGGAGGTGACTATGGCCATGATGAGAAGTTATAATGGCAGCGTTGACGGAGGTGACTATGGCCATGATGAGAAGTTATAATGGCAGCGTTGACGGAGGTGACTATGGCAATGATGAGAAGTTATAATGGCAGCGTTGACGGAGGTGACTATGGCCATGATGAGAAGTTATAATGGCAGCGTTGACGGAGGTGACTATGGCCATGATGAGATGTTATAATGGCAGCGTTGACGGAGGTGACTATGGCCATGATGAGAAGTTATAATGGCAGCGTTGACGGAGGTGACTATGGCCATGATAAGAAGTTATAATGGCAGCGTTGACGGAGGTGACTATGGCTATGATGAGAAGTTATAATGGCAGCGTTGACGGAGGTGACTATGGCCATGATGAGAAGTTATAATGGCAGCGTTGACGGAGGTGACTATGGCCATGATGAGAAGTTATAATGGCAGCGTTGACGGAGGTGACTATGACCATGATGAGAAGTTATAATGGCAGCGTTGACGGAGGTGAATATGGCCATGATGAGACGTTGTAATGGCAGCGTTGACGGAGGTGACTATGGCCATGATAAGACGTTGTAATGGCAGCGTTGACGGAGGTGACTATGGCCATGATGAGACGTTATAATGGCAGCGTTGACGGAGGTGACTATGGCCATGATGAGAAGTTATAATGGCAGCGTTGACGGAGGTGACTATGGCCATGATGAGAAGTTATAATGGCAGCGTTGACGGAGGTGACTATGGCCATGATGAGAAGTTATAATGGCAGCGTTGACGGAGGTGACTATGGCCATGATGAGAAGTTATAATGGCAGCGTTGACGGAGGTGACTATGGCCATGATGAGAAGTTATAATGGCAGCGTTGACGGAGGTGACTATGGCCATGATGAGAAGTTGTAATGGCAGCGTTGACGGAGGTGACTATGGCCATGATGAGAAGTTATAATGGCAGCGTTGACAGAGGTGACTATGGCCATGATGAGAAGTTATAATGGCAGCGTTGACGGAGGTGACTATGGCCATGATGAGAAGTTATAATGGCAGCGTTGACGGAGGTGACTATGGCCATGATGAGAAGTTATAATGGCAGCGTTGACGGAGGTGACTATGGCCATGATGAGAAGTTATAATGGCAGCGTTGACGGAGATGACTATGGCCATGATGAGAAGTTATAATGGCAGCGTTGACGGAGGTGACTATGGCCATGATGAGAAGTTATAATGGCAGCGTTGACGGAGGTGACTATGGCCATGATGAGAAGTTTTAATGGCAGCGTTGACGGAGGTGACTATGGCCATGATGAGAAGTTATAATGGCAGCGTTGACGGAGGTGACTATGGCCATGATGAGAAGTTATAATGGCAGCGTTGACGGAGGTGACTATGGCCATGATGAGAAGTTGTAATGGCAGCGTTGACGATGGTGACTATGGCCATGATGAAAAGTTATAATGGCAGCGTTGACGGAGGTGACTATGGCCATGATGAGAAGTTATAATGGCAGCGTTGACGGAGGTGACTATGGCCATGATGAGAAGTTGTAATGGCAGCGTTGACGGAGGTGACTATGGCCATGATGAGAAGTTGTAATGGCAGCGTTGACGGAGGTGACTATGGCCATGATGAGAAGTTATAATGGCAGCGTTGACGGAGGTGACTATGGCCATGATGAGAAGTTGTAATGGCAGCGTTGAAGGAGGTGACTATGGTCATGATGAGAAGTTATAATGGCAGCGTTGACGGAGGTGACTATGGCCATGATGAGAAGTTATAATGGCAGCGTTGACGGAGGTGACTATGGCCATGATAAGAAGTTATAATGGCAGCAATGACGGAGGTGACTATGGCCATGATGAGAAGTTGTAATGGCAGCGTTGACGGAGGTGACTATGGTCATGATGAGAAGTTATAATGGCAGCGTTGACGGAGGTGACTATGGCCATGATGAGAAGTTATAATGGCAGCGTTGACGGAGGTGACTATGGCCATGATGAGAAGTTATAATGGCAGCGATGACGGAGGTGACTATGGCCATGATAAGAAGTTATAATGGCAGCAATGACGGAGGTGACTATGGCCATGATGAAAAGTTATAATGGCAGCGATGACGGAGATGACTATGGCCATGATGAGAAGTTTATAATGGCAGCGTTGACGGAGGTGACTATGGCCATGATGAGAAGTTGTAATGGCAGCGTTGACGGAGGTGACTATGGCCATGATGAGAAGTTGTAATGGCAGCGTTGACGGAGGTGACTATGGCCATGATGAGAAGTTATAATGGCAGCGTTGACGGAGGTGACTATGGCCATGATGAGAAGTTGTAATGGCAGCGTTGACGGAGGTGACTATGGTCATGATGAGAAGTTATAATGGCAGCGTTGACGGAGGTGACTATGGCCATGATGAGAAGTTATAATGGCAGCGTTGACGGAGGTGACTATGGCCATGATAAGAAGTTATAATGGCAGCAATGACGGAGGTGACTATGGCCATGATGAGAAGTTGTAATGGCAGCGTTGACGGAGGTGACTATGGTCATGATGAGAAGTTATAATGGCAGCGTTGACGGAGGTGACTATGGCCATGATGAGAAGTTATAATGGCAGCGTTGACGGAGGTGACTATGGCCATGATGAGAAGTTATAATGGCAGCGATGACGGAGGTGACTATGGCCATGATAAGAAGTTATAATGGCAGCAATGACGGAGGTGACTATGGCCATGATGAAAAGTTATAATGGCAGCGATGACGGAGGTGACTATGGCCATGATGAGAAGTTTATAATGGCAGCGTTGACGGAGGTGACTATGGCCATGATGAGAAGTTATAATGGCAGCGTTGACGGAGGTGACTATGGCCATGATGAGAAGTTGTAATGGCAGCGTTGACGGAGGTGACTATGGCCATGATGAGAAGTTATAATGGCAGCGTTGACGGAGGTGACTATGGCCATGATGAGAAGTTATAATGGCAGCGTTGACGGAGGTGACTATGGCCATGATGAGAAGTTATAATGGCAGCGTTGACGGAGGTGACTATGGCCATGATGAGAAGTTATAATGGCAGCGTTGACGGAGGTGACTATGGCCATGATGAGAAGTTATAATGGCAGCGTTGACGGAGGTGACTATGGCCATGATGAGAAGTTATAATGGCAGCGTTGACGGAGGTGACTATGGCCATGATGAGAAGTTATAATGGCAGCGTTGACGGAGGTGACTATGGCCATGATGAGAAGTTATAATGGCAGCGTTGACGGAGGTGACTATGGCCATGATGAGAAGTTATAATGGCTGCGTTGACGGAGGTGACTATGGCCATGATGAGAAGTTATAATGGCAGCGTTGACGGAGGTGACTATGGCCATGATGAGAAGTTATAATGGCAGCGTTGACGGAGGTGACTATGGCCATGATGAGAAGTTGTAATGGCAGCGTTGACGGAGGTGACTATGGCCATGATGAGAAGTTATAAAGGCAGCGTTGACGGAGGTGACTATGGCCATGATGAGAAGTTATAATGGCAGCGTTGACGGAGGTGACTATGGCCATGATGAGAAGTTATAATGGCAGCGTTGACGGAGGTGACTATGGCCATGATGAGAAGTTGTAATGGCAGCGTTGACGGAGGTGACTATGGCCATGATGAGAAGTTATAATGGCAGCGTTGACGGAGGTGACTATGGCCATGATGAGAAGTTGTAATGGCAGCGTTGACGGAGGTGACTATGGCCATGATGAGAAGTATTAATGGCAGCGTTTACGGAGGTGACTAGGGCCATGATGAGAAGTTATAATGGCAGCGTTGACGGAGGTGACTATGGCCATGATGAGAAGTTGTAATGGCAGCGTTGACGGAGGTGACTATGGTCATGATGAGAAGTTATAATGGCAGCGTTGACGGAGGTGACTATGGCCATGATGAGAAGTTATAATGGCAGCGTTGACGGAGGTGACTATGGCCATGATGAGAAGTTGTAATGGCAGCGTTGACGGAGGTGACTATGGCCATGATGAGAAGTATTAATGGCAGCGTTGACGGAGGTGACTAGGGCCATGATGAGAAGTTATAATGGCAGCGTTGACGGAGGTGACTATGGCCATGATGAGAAGTTGTAATGGCAGCGTTGACGGAGGTGACTATGGTCATGATGAGAAGTTATAATGGCAGCGTTGACGGAGGTGACTATGGCCATGATGAGAAGTTATAATGGCAGCGTTGACGGAGGTGACTATGGCCATGATGAGAAGTTATAATGGCAGCGTTGACGGAGGTGACTATGGCCATGATGAGAAGTTATAATGGCAGCGATGACGGAGGTGACTATGGCCATGATAAGAAGTTATAATGGCAGCAATGACGGAGGTGACTATGGCCATGATGAAAAGTTATAATGGCAGCGATGACGGAGGTGACTATGGCCATGATGAGAAGTTTATAATGGCAGCGTTGACGGAGGTGACTATGGCCATGATGAGAAGTTATAATGGCAGCGTTGACGGAGGTGACTATGGCCATGATGAGAAGTTGTAATGGCAGCGTTGACGGAGGTGACTATGGCCATGATGAGAAGTTATAATGGCAGCGTTGACGGAGGTGACTATGGCCATGATGAGAAGTTATAATGGCAGCGTTGACGGAGGTGACTATGGCCATGATGAGAAGTTATAATGGCAGCGTTGACGGAGGTGACTATGGCCATGATGAGAAGTTATAATGGCAGCGTTGACGGAGGTGACTATGGCCATGATGAGAAGTTATAATGGCAGCGCTGACGGAGGTGACTATGGCCATGATGAGAAGTTATAATGGCAGCGTTGACGGAGGTGACTATGGCCATGATGAGAAGTTATAATGGCAGCGTTGACGGAGGTGACTATGGCCATGATGAGAAGTTATAATGGCAGCGTTGACGGAGGTGACTATGGCCATGATGAGAAGTTATAATGGCTGCGTTGACGGAGGTGACTATGGCCATGATGAGAAGTTATAATGGCAGCGTTGACGGAGGTGACTATGGCCATGATGAGAAGTTATAATGGCAGCGTTGACGGAGGTGACTATGGCCATGATGAGAAGTTGTAATGGCAGCGTTGACGGAGGTGACTATGGCCATGATGAGAAGTTATAAAGGCAGCGTTGACGGAGGTGACTATGGCCATGATGAGAAGTTATAATGGCAGCGTTGACGGAGGTGACTATGGCCATGATGAGAAGTTATAATGGCAGCGTTGACGGAGGTGACTATGGCCATGATGAGAAGTTGTAATGGCAGCGTTGACGGAGGTGACTATGGCCATGATGAGAAGTTATAATGGCAGCGTTGACGGAGGTGACTATGGCCATGATGAGAAGTTATAATGGCAGCGTTGACGGAGGTGACTATGGCCATGATGAGAAGTTATAATGGCAGCGATGACGGAGGTGACTATGGCCATGATGAGAAGTTATAATGGCAGCGTTGACGGAGGTGACTATGGCCATGATGAGAAGTTATAATGGCAGCGTTGACGGAGGTGACTATGGCCATGATGAGAAGTTATAATGGCTGCGTTGACGGAGGTGACTATGGCCATGATGAGAAGTTATAATGGCAGCGTTGACGGAGGTGACTATGGCCATGATGAGAAGTTATAATGGCAGCGTTGACGGAGGTGACTATGGCCATGATGAGAAGTTGTAATGGCAGCGTTGACGGAGGTGACTATGGCCATGATGAGAAGTTATAAAGGCAGCGTTGACGGAGGTGACTATGGCCATGATGAGAAGTTATAATGGCAGCGTTGACGGAGGTGACTATGGCCATGATGAGAAGTTATAATGGCAGCGTTGACGGAGGTGACTATGGCCATGATGAGAAGTTGTAATGGCAGCGTTGACGGAGGTGACTATGGCCATGATGAGAAGTTATAATGGCAGCGTTGACGGAGGTGACTATGGCCATGATGAGAAGTTGTAATGGCAGCGTTGACGGAGGTGACTATGGCCATGATGAGAAGTTGTAATGGCAGCGTTGACGGAGGTGACTAGGGCCATGATGAGAAGTTATAATGGCAGCGTTGACGGAGGTGACTATGGCCATGATGAGAAGTTGTAATGGCAGCGTTGACGGAGGTGACTATGGTCATGATGAGAAGTTATAATGGCAGCGTTGACGGAGGTGACTATGGCCATGATGAGAAGTTATAATGGCAGCGTTGACGGAGGTGACTATGGCCATGATGAGAAGTTATAATGGCAGCGTTGACGGAGGTGACTATGGCCATGATGAGAAGTTATAATGGCAGCAATGACGGAGGTGACTATGGCCATGATGAAAAGTTATAATGGCAGCGATGACGGAGGTGACTATGGCCATGATGAGAAGTTTATAATGGCAGCGTTGACGGAGGTGACTATGGCCATGATGAGAAGTTATAATGGCAGCGTTGACGGAGGTGACTATGGCCATGATGAGAAGTTGTAATGGCAGCGTTGACGGAGGTGACTATGGCCATGATGAGAAGTTATAATGGCAGCGTTGACGGAGGTGACTATGGCCATGATGAGAAGTTATAATGGCAGCGTTGACGGAGGTGACTATGGCCATGATGAGAAGTTATAATGGCAGCGTTGACGGAGGTGACTATGGCCATGATGAGAAGTTATAATGGCAGCGTTGACGGAGGTGACTATGGCCATGATGAGAAGTTATAATGGCAGCGCTGACGGAAGTGACTATGGCCATGATGAGAAGTTATAATGGCAGCGTTGACGGAGGTGACTATGGCCATGATGAGAAGTTATAATGGCAGCGTTGACGGAGGTGACTATGGCCATGATGAGAAGTTATAATGGCAGCGTTGACGGAGGTGACTATGGCCATGATGAGAAGTTATAATGGCTGCGTTGACGGAGGTGACTATGGCCATGATGAGAAGTTATAATGGCAGCGTTGACGGAGGTGACTATGGCCATGATGAGAAGTTATAATGGCAGCGTTGACGGAGGTGACTATGGCCATGATGAGAAGTTATAAAGGCAGCGTTGACAGAGGTGACTATGGCCATGATGAGAAGTTATAATGGCAGCGTTGACGGAGGTGACTATTACCATGATGAGAAGTTATAATGGCAGCGTTGACGGAGGTGACTATGGCCATGATGAGAAGTTGTAATGGCAGCGTTGACGGAGGTGACTATGGCCATGATGAGAAGTTATAATGGCAGCGTTGACGGAGGTGACTATGGCCATGATGAGATGTTATAATGGCAGCGTTGACGGAGGTGACTATGGCCATGATGAGAAGTTATAATGGCAGCGATGACGGAGGTGACTATGGCCATGATAAGAAGTTATAATGGCAGCAATGACGGAGGTGACTATGGCCATGATGAAAAGTTATATTGGCAGCGATGACGGAGGTGACTATGGCCATGATGAGAAGTTATAATGGCAGCGTTGACGGAGGTGACTATGGCCATGATGAGAAGTTATAATGGCAGCGTTGACGGAGGTGACTATGGCCATGATGAGAAGTTATAATGGCAGCGTTGACGGAGGTGACTATGGCCATGATGAGAAGTTATAATGGCAGCGTTGACGGAGGTGACTATGGCCATGATGAGAAGTTATAATGGCAGCGTTGACGGAGGTGACTATGGCCATGATGAGAAGTTATAATGGCAGCGTTGACGGAGGTGACTATGGCCATGATGAGAAGTTATAATGGCAGCGTTGACGGAGGTGAATATGGCCATGATGAGAAGTTATAATGGCAGCGTTGACGGAGGTGACTATGGCCATGATGAGAAGTTATAATGGCAGCGTTGACGGAGGTGACTATGGCCATGATGAGAAGTTATAATGGCTGCGTTGACGGAGGTGACTATGGCCATGATGAGAAGTTATAATGGCAGCGTTGACGGAGGTGACTATGGCCATGATGAGAAGTTATAATGGCAGCGTTGACGGAGGTGACTATGGCCATGATGAGAAGTTGTAATGGCAGCGTTGACGGAGGTGACTATGGCCATGATGAGAAGTTATAAAGGCAGCGTTGACGGAGGTGACTATGGCCATGATGAGAAGTTATAATGGCAGCGTTGACGGAGGTGACTATGGCCATGATGAGAAGTTATAATGGCAGCGTTGACGGAGGTGACTATGGCCATGATGAGAAGTTGTAATGGCAGCGTTGACGGAGGTGACTATGGCCATGATGAGAAGTTATAATGGCAGCGTTGACGGAGGTGACTATGGCCATGATGAGAAGTTATAATGGCAGCGTTGACGGAGGTGACTATGGCCATGATGAGAAGTTATAATGGCAGCGATGACGGAGGTGACTATGGCCATGATGAGAAGTTATAATGGCAGCGTTGACGGAGGTGACTATGGCCATGATGAGAAGTTATAATGGCAGCGTTGACGGAGGTGACTATGGCCATGATGAGAAGTTATAATGGCAGCGTTGACGGAGGTGACTATGGCCATGATGAGAAGTTATAATGGCAGCGTTGACGGAGGTGACTATGGCCATGATGAGAAGTTATAATGGCAGCGTTGACGGAGGTGACTATGGCCATGATGAGAAGTTATAATGGCAGCGTTGACGGAGGTGACTATGGCCATGATGAGAAGTTATAATGGCAGCGTTGACGGAGGTGACTATGGCCATGATGAGAAGTTATAATGGCAGCGTTGACGGAGGTGACTATGGCCATGATGAGAAGTTATAATGGCAGCGTTGACGGAGGTGACTATGGCCATGATGAGAAGTTATAATGGCAGCGTTGACGGAGGTGACTATGGCCATGATGAGAAGTTATAATGGCAGCGTTGACGGAGGTGACTATGGCCATGATGAGAAGTTATAATGGCAGCGTTGACGGAGGTGACTATGGCCATGATGAGAAGTTATAATGGCAGCGTTGACGGAGGTGACTATGGCCATGATGAGAAGTTATAATGGCAGCGTTGACGGAGGTGACTATGGCCATGATGAGAAGTTATAATGGCAGCGTTGACGGAGGTGACTATGGCCATGATGAGAAGTTGTAATGGCAACGTTGACGGAGGTGACTATGGCCATGATGAGAAGTTGTAATGGCAGCGTTGACGGAGGTGACTATGGCCATGATGAGAAGTTATAATGGCAGCGTTGACGGAGGTGACTATGGCCATGATGAGAAGTTATAATGGCAGCGTTGACGGAGGTGACTATGGCCATGATGAGAAGTTATAATGGCAGCGTTGACGGAGGTGACTATGGCCATGATGAGAAGTTGTAATGGCAGCGTTGACGATGGTGACTATGGCCATGATGAAAAGTTATAATGGCAGCGTTGACGGAGGTGACTATGGCCATGATGAGAAGTTATAATGGCAGCGTTGACGGAGGTGACTATGGCCATGATGAGAAGTTGTAATGGCAGCGTTGACGGAGGTGACTATGGCCATGATGAGAAGTTGTAATGGCAGCGTTGACGGAGGTGACTATGGCCATGATGAGAAGTTATAATGGCAGCGTTGACGGAGGTGACTATGGCCATGATGAGAAGTTGTAATGGCAGCGTTGAAGGAGGTGACTATGGTCATGATGAGAAGTTATAATGGCAGCGTTGACGGAGGTGACTATGGCCATGATGAGAAGTTATAATGGCAGCGTTGACGGAGGTGACTATGGCCATGATGAGAAGTTATAATGGCAGCAATGACGGAGGTGACTATGGCCATGATGAGAAGTTGTAATGGCAGCGTTGACGGAGGTGACTATGGTCATGATGAGAAGTTATAATGGCAGCGTTGACGGAGGTGACTATGGCCATGATGAGAAGTTATAATGGCAGCGTTGACGGAGGTGACTATGGCCATGATGAGAAGTTATAATGGCAGCGATGACGGAGGTGACTATGGCCATGATAAGAAGTTATAATGGCAGCAATGACGGAGGTGACTATGGCCATGATGAAAAGTTATAATGGCAGCGATGACGGAGATGACTATGGCCATGATGAGAAGTTTATAATGGCAGCGTTGACGGAGGTGACTATGGCCATGATGAGAAGTTGTAATGGCAGCGTTGACGGAGGTGACTATGGCCATGATGAGAAGTTGTAATGGCAGCGTTGACGGAGGTGACTATGGCCATGATGAGAAGTTATAATGGCAGCGTTGACGGAGGTGACTATGGCCATGATGAGAAGTTGTAATGGCAGCGTTGACGGAGGTGACTATGGTCATGATGAGAAGTTATAGTGGCAGCGTTGACGGAGGTGACTATGGCCATGATGAGAAGTTATAATGGCAGCGTTGACGGAGGTGACTATGGCCATGATAAGAAGTTATAATGGCAGCAATGACGGAGGTGACTATGGCCATGATGAGAAGTTGTAATGGCAGCGTTGACGGAGGTGACTATGGTCATGATGAGAAGTTATAATGGCAGCGTTGACGGAGGTGACTATGGCCATGATGAGAAGTTATAATGGCAGCGTTGACGGAGGTGACTATGGCCATGATGAGAAGTTATAATGGCAGCGATGACGGAGGTGACTATGGCCATGATAAGAAGTTATAATGGTAGCAATGACGGAGGTGACTATGGCCATGATGAAAAGTTATAATGGCAGCGATGACGGAGGTGACTATGGCCATGATGAGAAGTTTATAATGGCAGCGTTGACGGAGGTGACTATGGCCATGATGAGAAGTTATAATGGCAGCGTTGACGGAGGTGACTATGGCCATGATGAGAAGTTGTAATGGCAGCGTTGACGGAGGTGACTATGGCCATGATGAGAAGTTATAATGGCAGCGTTGACGGAGGTGACTATGGCCATGATGAGAAGTTATAATGGCAGCGTTGACGGAGGTGACTATGGCCATGATGAGAAGTTATAATGGCAGCGTTGACGGAGGTGACTATGGCCATGATGAGAAGTTATAATGGCAGCGTTGACGGAGGTGACTATGGCCATGATGAGAAGTTATAATGGCAGCGTTGACGGAGGTGACTATGGCCATGATGAGAAGTTATAATGGCAGCGTTGACGGAGGTGACTATGGCCATGATGAGAAGTTATAATGGCAGCGTTGACGGAGGTGACTATGGCCATGATGAGAAGCTATAATGGCAGCGTTGACGGAGGTGACTATGGCCATGATGAGAAGTTATAATGGCTGCGTTGACGGAGGTGACTATGGCCATGATGAGAAGTTATAATGGCAGCGTTGACGGAGGTGACTATGGCCATGATGAGAAGTTATAATGGCAGCGTTGACGGAGGTGACTATGGCCATGATGAGAAGTTGTAATGGCAGCGTTGACGGAGGTGACTATGGCCATGATGAGAAGTTATAAAGGCAGCGTTGACGGAGGTGACTATGGCCATGATGAGAAGTTATAATGGCAGCGTTGACGGAGGTGACTATGGCCATGATGAGAAGTTATAATGGCAGCGTTGACGGAGGTGACTATGGCCATGATGAGAAGTTGTAATGGCAGCGTTGACGGAGGTGACTATGGCCATGATGAGAAGTTATAATGGCAGCGTTGACGGAGGTGACTATGGCCATGATGAGAAGTTGTAATGGCAGCGTTGACGGAGGTGACTATGGCCATGATGAGAAGTATTAATGGCAGCGTTTACGGAGGTGACTAGGGCCATGATGAGAAGTTATAATGGCAGCGTTGACGGAGGTGACTATGGCCATGATGAGAAGTTGTAATGGCAGCGTTGACGGAGGTGACTATGGTCATGATGAGAAGTTATAATGGCAGCGTTGACGGAGGTGACTATGGCCATGATGAGAAGTTATAATGGCAGCGTTGACGGAGGTGACTATGGCCATGATGAGAAGTTGTAATGGCAGCGTTGACGGAGGTGACTATGGCCATGATGAGAAGTATTAATGGCAGCGTTGACGGAGGTGACTAGGGCCATGATGAGAAGTTATAATGGCAGCGTTGACGGAGGTGACTATGGCCATGATGAGAAGTTGTAATGGCAGCGTTGACGGAGGTGACTATGGTCATGATGAGAAGTTATAATGGCAGCGTTGACGGAGGTGACTATGGCCATGATGAGAAGTTATAATGGCAGCGTTGACGGAGGTGACTATGGCCATGATGAGAAGTTATAATGGCAGCGTTGACGGAGGTGACTATGGCCATGATGAGAAGTTATAATGGCAGCGATGACGGAGGTGACTATGGCCATGATAAGAAGTTATAATGGCAGCAATGACGGAGGTGACTATGGCCATGATGAAAAGTTATAATGGCAGCGATGACGGAGGTGACTATGGCCATGATGAGAAGTTTATAATGGCAGCGTTGACGGAGGTGACTATGGCCATGATGAGAAGTTATAATGGCAGCGTTGACGGAGGTGACTATGGCCATGATGAGAAGTTGTAATGGCAGCGTTGACGGAGGTGACTATGGCCATGATGAGAAGTTATAATGGCAGCGTTGACGGAGGTGACTATGGCCATGATGAGAAGTTATAATGGCAGCGTTGACGGAGGTGACTATGGCCATGATGAGAAGTTATAATGGCAGCGTTGACGGAGGTGACTATGGCCATGATGGGAAGTTATAATGGCAGCGTTGACGGAGGTGACTATGGCCATGATGAGAAGTTATAATGGCAGCGCTGACGGAGGTGACTATGGCCATAATGAGAAGTTATAATGGCAGCGTTGACGGAGGTGACTATGGCCATGATGAGAAGTTATAATGGCAGCGTTGACGGAGGTGACTATGGCCATGATGAGAAGTTATAATGGCAGCGTTGACGGAGGTGACTATGGCCATGATGAGAAGTTATAATGGCTGCGTTGACGGAGGTGACTATGGCCATGATGAGAAGTTATAATGGCAGCGTTGACGGAGGTGACTATGGCCATGATGAGAAGTTATAATGGCAGCGTTGACGGAGGTGACTATGGCCATGATGAGAAGTTGTAATGGCAGCGTTGACGGAGGTGACTATGGCCATGATGAGAAGTTATAAAGGCAGCGTTGACGGAGGTGACTATGGCCATGATGAGAAGTTATAATGGCAGCGTTGACGGAGGTGACTATGGCCATGATGAGAAGTTATAATGGCAGCGTTGACGGAGGTGACTATGGCCATGATGAGAAGTTGTAATGGCAGCGTTGACGGAGGTGACTATGGCCATGATGAGAAGTTATAATGGCAGCGTTGACGGAGGTGACTATGGCCATGATGAGAAGTTATAATGGCAGCGTTGACGGAGGTGACTATGGCCATGATGAGAAGTTATAATGGCAGCGATGACGGAGGTGACTATGGCCATGATGAGAAGTTATAATGGCAGCGTTGACGGAGGTGACTATGGCCATGATGAGAAGTTATAATGGCAGCGTTGACGGAGGTGACTATGGCCATGATGAGAAGTTATAATGGCTGCGTTGACGGAGGTGACTATGGCCATGATGAGAAGTTATAATGGCAGCGTTGACGGAGGTGACTATGGCCATGATGAGAAGTTATAATGGCAGCGTTGACGGAGGTGACTATGGCCATGATGAGAAGTTGTAATGGCAGCGTTGATGGAGGTGACTATGGCCATGATGAGAAGTTATAAAGGCAGCGTTGACGGAGGTGACTATGGCCATGATGAGAAGTTATAATGGCAGCGTTGACGGAGGTGACTATGGCCATGATGAGAAGTTATAATGGCAGCGTTGACGGAGGTGACTATGGCCATGATGAGAAGTTGTAATGGCAGCGTTGACGGAGGTGACTATGGCCATGATGAGAAGTTATAATGGCAGCGTTGACGGAGGTGACTATGGCCATGATGAGAAGTTGTAATGGCAGCGTTGACGGAGGTGACTATGGCCATGATGAGAAGTTGTAATGGCAGCGTTGACGGAGGTGACTAGGGCCATGATGAGAAGTTATAATGGCAGCGTTGACGGAGGTGACTATGGCCATGATGAGAAGTTGTAATGGCAGCGTTGACGGAGGTGACTATGGTCATGATGAGAAGTTATAATGGCAGCGTTGACGGAGGTGACTATGGCCATGATGAGAAGTTATAATGGCAGCGTTGACGGAGGTGACTATGGCCATGATGAGAAGTTATAATGGCAGCGTTGACGGAGGTGACTATGGCCATGATGAGAAGTTATAATGGCAGCAATGACGGAGGTGACTATGGCCATGATGAAAAGTTATAATGGCAGCGATGACGGAGGTGACTATGGCCATGATGAGAAGTTTATAATGGCAGCGTTGACGGAGGTGACTATGGCCATGATGAGAAGTTATAATGGCAGCGTTGACGGAGGTGACTATGGCCATGATGAGAAGTTGTAATGGCAGCGTTGACGGAGGTGACTATGGCCATGATGAGAAGTTATAATGGCAGCGTTGACGGAGGTGACTATGGCCATGATGAGAAGTTATAATGGCAGCGTTGACGGAGGTGACTATGGCCATGATGAGAAGTTATAATGGCAGCGTTGACGGAGGTGACTATGGCCATGATGAGAAGTTATAATGGCAGCGTTGACGGAGGTGACTATGGCCATGATGAGAAGTTATAATGGCAGCGCTGACGGAAGTGACTATGGCCATGATGAGAAGTTATAATGGCAGCGTTGACGGAGGTGACTATGGCCATGATGAGAAGTTATAATGGCAGCGTTGACGGAGGTGACTATGGCCATGATGAGAAGTTATAATGGCAGCGTTGACGGAGGTGACTATGGCCATGATGAGAAGTTATAATGGCTGCGTTGACGGAGGTGACTATGGCCATGATGAGAAGTTATAATGGCAGCGTTGACGGAGGTGACTATGGCCATGATGAGAAGTTATAATGGCAGCGTTGACGGAGGTGACTATGGCCATGATGAGAAGTTATAAAGGCAGCGTTGACAGAGGTGACTATGGCCATGATGAGAAGTTATAATGGCAGCGTTGACGGAGGTGACTATTACCATGATGAGAAGTTATAATGGCAGCGTTGACGGAGGTGACTATGGCCATGATGAGAAGTTGTAATGGCAGCGTTGACGGAGGTGACTATGGCCATGATGAGAAGTTATAATGGCAGCGTTGACGGAGGTGACTATGGCCATGATGAGATGTTATAATGGCAGCGTTGACGGAGGTGACTATGGCCATGATGAGAAGTTATAATGGCAGCGATGACGGAGGTGACTATGGCCATGATAAGAAGTTATAATGGCAGCAATGACGGAGGTGACTATGGCCATGATGAAAAGTTATATTGGCAGCGATGACGGAGGTGACTATGGCCATGATGAGAAGTTATAATGGCAGCGTTGACGGAGGTGACTATGGCCATGATGAGAAGTTATAATGGCAGCGTTGACGGAGGTGACTATGGCCATGATGAGAAGTTATAATGGCAGCGTTGACGGAGGTGACTATGGCCATGATGAGAAGTTATAATGGCAGCGTTGACGGAGGTGACTATGGCCATGATGAGAAGTTATAATGGCAGCGTTGACGGAGGTGACTATGGCCATGATGAGAAGTTATAATGGCAGCGTTGACGGAGGTGACTATGGCCATGATGAGAAGTTATAATGGCAGCGTTGACGGAGGTGAATATGGCCATGATGAGAAGTTATAATGGCAGCGTTGACGGAGGTGACTATGGCCATGATGAGAAGTTATAATGGCAGCGTTGACGGAGGTGACTATGGCCATGATGAGAAGTTATAATGGCTGCGTTGACGGAGGTGACTATGGCCATGATGAGAAGTTATAATGGCAGCGTTGACGGAGGTGACTATGGCCATGATGAGAAGTTATAATGGCAGCGTTGACGGAGGTGACTATGGCCATGATGAGAAGTTGTAATGGCAGCGTTGACGGAGGTGACTATGGCCATGATGAGAAGTTATAAAGGCAGCGTTGACGGAGGTGACTATGGCCATGATGAGAAGTTATAATGGCAGCGTTGACGGAGGTGACTATGGCCATGATGAGAAGTTATAATGGCAGCGTTGACGGAGGTGACTATGGCCATGATGAGAAGTTGTAATGGCAGCGTTGACGGAGGTGACTATGGCCATGATGAGAAGTTATAATGGCAGCGTTGACGGAGGTGACTATGGCCATGATGAGAAGTTATAATGGCAGCGTTGACGGAGGTGACTATGGCCATGATGAGAAGTTATAATGGCAGCGATGACGGAGGTGACTATGGCCATGATGAGAAGTTATAATGGCAGCGTTGACGGAGGTGACTATGGCCATGATGAGAAGTTATAATGGCAGCGTTGACGGAGGTGACTATGGCCATGATGAGAAGTTATAATGGCAGCGTTGACGGAGGTGACTATGGCCATGATGAGAAGTTATAATGGCAGCGTTGACGGAGGTGACTATGGCCATGATGAGAAGTTATAATGGCAGCGTTGACGGAGGTGACTATGGCCATGATGAGAAGTTATAATGGCAGCGTTGACGGAGGTGACTATGGCCATGATGAGAAGTTATAATGGCAGCGTTGACGGAGGTGACTATGGCCATGATGAGAAGTTATAATGGCAGCGTTGACGGAGGTGACTATGGCCATGATGAGAAGTTATAATGGCAGCGTTGACGGAGGTGACTATGGCCATGATGAGAAGTTATAATGGCAGCGTTGACGGAGGTGACTATGGCCATGATGAGAAGTTATAATGGCAGCGTTGACGGAGGTGACTATGGCCATGATGAGAAGTTATAATGGCAGCGTTGACGGAGGTGACTATGGCCATGATGAGAAGTTATAATGGCAGCGTGTGACTATGGCCATGATGAGAAGTTATAATGGCAGCGTTGACGGAGGTGACTATGGCCATGATGAGAAGTTATAATGGCAGCGTTGACGGAGGTGACTATGGCCATGATGAGAAGTTATAATGGCAGCGTTGACGGAGGTGACTATGGCCATGATGAGACGTTGTAATGGCAGCGTTGACGGAGGTGACTATGGCCATGATGAGACGTTGTAATGGCAGCGTTGACGGAGGTGATTATGGCCATGATGAGACGTTATAATGGCAGCGTTGACGGAGGTGACTATGGCCATGATGAGAAGTTGTAATGGCAGCGTTGACGGAGGTGACTATGGCCATGATGAGAAGTTGTAATGGCAGCGTTGACGAAGGTGACTTTGGCCATGATGGGAAGTTATAATGGCAGCGTTGACGGAGGTGACTATGGCCATGATGAGAAGTTATAATGGCAGCGTTGACGGAGGTGACTATGGCCATGATGAGAAGTTATAATGGCAGCGTTGACGGAGGTGACTATGGCCATGATGAGAAGTTGTAATGGCAGCGTTGACGGAGGTGACTATGGCCATGATGAGAAGTTATAATGGCAGCGTTGACGGAGGTGACTATGGCCATGATGAGAAGTTATAATGGCATCGTTGACGGATGTGACTATGGCCATGATGAGAAGTTATAATGGCAGCGTTGACGGAGGTGACTATGGCCATGATGAGAAGTTATAATGGCAGCGTTGACGGAGGTGACTATGGCCATGATGAGAAGTTATAATGGCAGCGTTGACGGAGGTGACTATGGCCATGATGAGAAGTTATAATGGCAGCGTTGATGGAGGTGACTATGGCCATGATGAGAAGTTATAATGGCAGCGTTGACGGAGGTGACTATGGCCATGATGAGAAGTTATAATGGCAGCGTTGACGGAGGTGACTATGGCCATGATGAGAAGTTGTAATGGCAGCGTTGACGGAGGTGACTATGGCCATGATGAGAAGTTGTAATGGCAGCGTTGACGGAGGTGACTATGGCCATGATGAGAAGTTGTAATGGCAGCGTTGACGGAGGTGACTATGGCCATGATGAGAAGTTGTAATGGCAGCGTTGACGGAGGTGACTATGGCCATGATGAGAAGTTATAATGGCAGCGTTGACGGAGGTGACTATGGCCATGATGAGAAGTTATAATGGCAGCGTTGACGGAGGTGACTATGGCCATGATGAGAAGTTGTAATGGCAGCGTTGACGGAGGTGACTATGGCCATGATGAGAAGTTATAATGGCAGCGTTGACGGAGGTGACTATGGCCATGATGAAAAGTTATAATGGCAGCGTTGACGGAGGTGACTATGGCCATGATGAGAAGTTATAATGGCAGCGTTGACGGAGGTGACTATGGCCATGATGAGAAGTTGTAATGGCAGCGTTGACGGAGGTGACTATGGCCATGATGAGAAGTTGTAATGGCAGCGTTGACGGAGGTGACTATGGCCATGATGAGAAGTTGTAATGGCAGCGTTGACGGAGGTGACTATGGCCATGATGAGAAGTTGTAATGGCAGCGTTGACGGAGGTGACTATGGTCATGATGAGAAGTTATAATGGCAGCGTTGACGGAGGTAACTATGGCCATAATGAGAAGTTATAATGGCAGCGATGACGGAGGTGACTATGGCCATGATGAGAAGTTGTAATGGCAGCGTTGACGGAGGTGACTATGGCCATGATGAGAAGTTATAATGGCAGCGTTGACGGAGGTGACTATGGCCATGATGAGAAGTTATAATGGCAGCGTTGACGGAGGTGACTATGGCCATGATGAGAAGTTATAATGGCAGCGTTGACGGAGGTGACTATGGCCATGATGAGAAGTTATAATGGCAGCGTTGACGGAGGTGACTATGGCCATGATGAGAAGTTATAATGGCAGCGTTGACGGAGGTGACTATGGCCATGATGAGAAGTTATAATGGCAGCGTTGACGGAGGTGACTATGGCCATGATGAGAAGTTATAATGGCAGCGTTGACGGAGGTGACTATGGCCATGATGAGAAGTTATAATGGCAGCGTTGACGGAGGTGACTATGGCCATGATGAGAAGTTATAATGGCTGCGTTGACGGAGGTGACTATGGCCATGATGAGAAGTTATAATGGCAGCGTTGACGGAGGTGACTATGGCCATGATGAGAAGTTATAATGGCAGCGTTGACGGAGGTGACTATGGCCATGATGAGAAGTTGTAATGGCAGCGTTGACGGAGGTGACTATGGCCATGATGAGAAGTTATAAAGGCAGCGTTGACGGAGGTGACTATGGCCATGATGAGAAGTTATAATGGCAGCGTTGACGGAGGTGACTATGGCCATGATGAGAAGTTATAATGGCAGCGTTGACGGAGGTGACTATGGCCATGATGAGAAGTTGTAATGGCAGCGTTGACGGAGGTGACTATGGCCATGATGAGAAGTTATAATGGCAGCGTTGACGGAGGTGACTATGGCCATGATGAGAAGTTATAATGGCAGCGTTGACGGAGGTGACTATGACCATGATGAGAAGTTATAATGGCAGCGATGACGGAGGTGACTATGGCCATGATGAGAAGTTATAATGGCAGCGTTGACGGAGGTGACTATGGCCATGATGAGAAGTTATAATGGCAGCGTTGACGGAGGTGACTATGGCCATGATGAGAAGTTATAATGGCAGCGTTAACGGAGGTGACTATGGCCATGATGAGAAGTTATAATGGCAGCGTTGACGGAGGTGACTATGGCCATGATGAGAAGTTATAATGGCAGCGTTGACGGAGGTGACTATGGCCATGATGAGAAGTTATAATGGCAGCGTTGACGGAGGTGACTATGGCCATGATGAGAAGTTATAATGGCAGCGTTGACGGAGGTGACTATGGCCATGATGAGAAGTTATAATGGCAGCGTTGACGGAGGTGACTATGGCCATGATGAGAAGTTATAATGGCAGCGTTGACGGAGGTGACTATGGCCATGATGAGAAGTTATAATGGCAGCGTTGACGGAGGTGACTATGGCCATGATGAGAAGTTATAATGGCAGCGTGTGACTATGGCCATGATGAGAAGTTATAATGGCAGCGTTGACGGAGGTGACTATGGCCATGATGAGAAGTTATAATGGCAGCGTTGACGGAGGTGACTATGGCCATGATGAGAAGTTATAATGGCAGCGTTGACGGAGGTGACTATGGCCATGATGAGACGTTGTAATGGCAGCGTTGACGGAGGTGACTATGGCCATGATGAGACGTTGTAATGGCAGCGTTGACGGAGGTGACTATGGCCATGATGAGACGTTATAATGGCAGCGTTGACGGAGGTGACTATGGCCATGATGAGAAGTTGTAATGGCAACGTTGACGGAGGTGACTATGGCCATGATGAGAAGTTGTAATGGCAGCGTTGACGAAGGTGACTTTGGCCATGATGGGAAGTTATAATGGCAGCGTTGACGGAGGTGACTATGGCCATGATGAGAAGTTATAATGGCAGCGTTGACGGAGGTGACTATGGCCATGATGAGAAGTTATAATGGCAGCGTTGACGGAGGTGACTATGGCCATGATGAGAAGTTGTAATGGCAGCGTTGACGGAGGTGACTATGGCCATGATGAGAAGTTATAATGGCAGCGTTGACGGAGGTGACTATGGCCATGATAAGAAGTTATAATGGCAGCGTTGACGGATGTGACTATGGCCATGATGAGAAGTTATAATGGCAGCGTTGACGGAGGTGACTATGGCCATGATGAGAAGTTATAATGGCAGCGTTGACGGAGGTGACTATGGCCATGATGAGAAGTTATAATGGCAGCGTTGACGGAGGTGACTATGGCCATGATGAGAAGTTATAATGGCAGCGTTGACGGAGGTGACTATGGCCATGATGAGAAGTTTTAATGGCAGCGTTGACGGAGGTGACTATGGCCATGATGAGAAGTTATAATGGCAGCGTTGACGGAGGTGACTATGGCCATGATGAGAAGTTGTAATGGCAGCGTTGACGGAGGTGACTATGGCCATGATGAGAAGTTGTAATGGCAGCGTTGACGGAGGTGACTATGGCCATGATGAGAAGTTATAATGGCAGCGTTGACGGAGGTGACTATGGCCATGATGAGAAGTTATAATGGCAGCGTTGACGGAGGTGACTATGGCCATGATGAGAAGTTATAATGGCAGCGTTGACGGAGGTGACTATGGCCATGATGAGAAGTTGTAATGGCAGCGTTGACGGAGGTGACTATGGCCATGATGAGAAGTTATAATGGCAGCGTTGACGGAGGTGACTATGGCCATGATGAAAAGTTATAATGGCAGCGTTGACGGAGGTGACTATGGCCATGATGAGAAGTTATAATGGCAGCGTTGACGGAGGTGACTATGGCCATGATGAGAAGTTGTAATGGCAGCGTTGACGGAGGTGACTATGGCCATGATGAGAAGTTGTAATGGCAGCGTTGACGGAGGTGACTATGGCCATGATGAGAAGTTGTAATGGCAGCGTTGACGGAGGTGACTATGGCCATGATAAGAAGTTGTAATGACAGCGTTGACGGAGGTGACTATGGTCATGATGAGAAGTTATAATGGCAGCGTTGACGGAGGTAACTATGGCCATGATGAGAAGTTATAATGGCAGCGATGACGGAGGTGACTATGGCCATGATGAGAAGTTATAATGGCAGCGTTGACGGAGGTGACTATGGCCATGATGAGAAGTTGTAATGGCAGCGATGACGGAGGTGACTATGGCCATGATGAGAAGTTATAATGGCAGCGTTGACGGAGGTGACTATGGCCATGATGAAAAGTTATAATGGCAGCGATGACGGAGGTGACTATGGCCATAATGAGAAGTTTATAATGGCAGCGTTGACGGAGGTGACTATGGCCATGATGAGAAGTTATAATGGCAGCGTTGACGGAGGTGACTATGGCCATGATGAGAAGTTGTAATGGCAGCGTTGACGGAGGTGACTATGGCCATGATGAAAAGTTATAATGGCAGCGTTGACGGAGGTGACTATGGCCATGATGAGAAGTTGTAATGGCAGCGTTGACGGAGGTGACTATGGCCATGATGAGAAGTTATAATGGCAGCGTTGACGGAGGTGACTATGGCCATGATGAGAAGTTATAATGGCAGCGTTGACGGAGGTGACTATGGCCATGATGAGAAGTTATAATGGCAGCGTTGACGGAGGTGACTATGGCCATGATGAGAAGTTATAATGGCAGCGTTGACGGAGGTGACTATGGCCATGATGAGAAGTTGTAATGGCAGCGTTGACGGAGGTGACTATGGCCATGATGAGAAGTTATAATGGCAGCGTTGACGGAGGTGACTATGGCCATGATAAAAAGTTATAATGGCAGCGTTGACGGAGGTGACTATGGCCATGATGAGAAGTTATAATGGCAGCGTTGACGGAGGTGACTATGGCCATGATGAGAAGTTGTAATGGCAGCGTTGACGGAGGTGACTATGGCCATGATGAGACGTTGTAATGGCAGCGTTGACGGAGGTGACTATGGCCATGATGAGACGTTGTAATGGCAGCGTTGACGGAGGTGATTATGGCCATGATGAGACGTTATAATGGCAGCGTTGACGGAGGTGACTATGGCCATGATGAGAAGTTGTAATGGCAACGTTGACGGAGGTGACTATGGCCATGATGAGAAGTTGTAATGGCAGCGTTGACGAAGGTGACTTTGGCCATGATGGGAAGTTATAGTGGCAGCGTTGACGGAGGTGACTATGGCCATGATGAGAAGTTATAATGGCAGCGTTGACGGAGGTGACTATGGCCATAATGAGAAGTTATAATGGCAGCGTTGACGGAGGTGACTATGGCCATGATGAGAAGTTGTAATGGCAGCGTTGACGGAGGTGACTATGGCCATGATGAGAAGTTATAATGGCAGCGTTGACGGAGGTGACTATGGCCATGATAAGAAGTTATAATGGCAGCGTTGACGGATGTGACTATGGCCATGATGAGATATTATAATGGCAGCGTTGACGGAGGTGACTATGGCCATGATGAGAAGTTATAATGGCAGCGTTGACGGAGGTGACTATGGCCATGATGAGAAGTTATAATGGCAGCGTTGACGGAGGTGACTATGGCCATGATGAGAAGTTATAATGGCAGCGTTGACGGAGGTGACTATGGCCATGATGAGAAGTTATAATGGCAGCGTTGACGGAGGTGACTATGGTCATGATGAGAAGTTATAATGGCAGCGTTGACGGAGGTGACTATGACCATGATGAGAAGTTGTAATGGCAGCGTTGACGGAGGTGACTATGGCCATGATGAGAAGTTGTACTGGCAGCGTTGACGGAGGTGACTATGGCCATGATGAGAAGTTATAATGGCAGCGTTGACGGAGGTGACTATGGCCATGATGAGAAGTTATAATGGCAGCGTTGACGGAGGTGACTATGGCCATGATGAGAAGTTATAATGGCAGCGTTGACGGAGGTGACTATGGCCATGATGAGAAGTTGTAATGGCAGCGTTGACGGAGGTGACTATGGCCATGATGAGAAGTTATAATGGCAGCGTTGACGGAGGTGACTATGGCCATGATGAAAAGTTATAATGGCAGCGTTGACGGAGGTGACTATGGCCATGATGAGAAGTTATAATGGCAGCGTTGACGGAGGTGACTATGGCCATGATGAGAAGTTGTAATGGCAGCGTTGACGGAGGTGACTATGGCCATGATGAGAAGTTGTAATGGCAGCGTTGACGGAGGTGACTATGGCCATGATGAGAAGTTGTAATGGCAGCGTTGACGGAGGTGACTATGGCCATGATGAGAAGTTGTAATGGCAGCGTTGACGGAGGTGACTATGGTCATGATGAGAAGTTATAATGGCAGCGTTGACGGAGGTAACTATGGCCATGATGAGAAGTTATAATGGCAGCGATGACGGAGGTGACTATGGCCATGATGAGAAGTTATAATGGCAGCGTTGACGGAGGTGACTATGGCCATGATGAGAAGTTATAATGGCAGCGATGACGGAGGTGACTATGGCCATGATGAGAAGTTATAATGGCAGCGTTGACGGAGGTGACTATGGCCATGATGAAAAGTTATAATGGCAGCGATGACGGAGGTGACTATGGCCATAATGAGAAGTTTATAATGGCAGCGTTGACGGAGGTGACTATGGCCATGATGAGAAGTTATAATGGCAGCGTTGACGGAGGTGACTATGGCCATGATGAGAAGTTGTAATGGCAGCGTTGACGGAGGTGACTAAGGCCATGATGAGAAGTTATAATGGCAGCGTTGACGGAGGTGACTATGGCCATGATGAGAAGTTGTAATGGCAGCGTTGACGGAGGTGACTATGGCCATGATGAGAAGTTATAATGGCAGCGTTGACGGACGTGACTATGGCCATGATGAGAAGTTATAATGGCAGCGTTGACGGAGGTGACTATGGCCATGATGAGAAGTTATAATGGCAGCGTTGACGGAGGTGACTATGGCCATGATGAGAAGTTATAATGGCAGCGTTGACGGAGGTGACTATGGCCATGATGAGAAGTTGTAATGGCAGCGTTGACGGAGGTGACTATGGCCATGATGAGAAGTTATAATGGCAGCGTTGACGGAGGTGACTATGGCCATGATGAAAAGTTATAATGGCAGCGTTGACGGAGGTGACTATGGCCATGATGAGAAGTTATAATGGCAGCGTTGACGGAGGTGACTATGGCCATGATGAGAAGTTGTAATGGCAGCGTTGACGGAGGTGACTATGGCCATGATGAGAAGTTGTAATGGCAGCGTTGACGGAGGTGACTATGGCCATGATGAGAAGTTGTAATGGCAGCGTTGACGGAGGTGACTATGGCCATGATGAGAAGTTGTAATGGCAGCGTTGACGGAGGTGACTATGGTCATGATGAGAAGTTATAATGGCAGCGTTGACGGAGGTAACTATGGCCATAATGAGAAGTTATAATGGCAGCGATGACGGAGGTGACTATGGCCACGATGAGAAGTTGTAATGGCAGCGTTGACGGAGGTGACTATGGCCATGATGAGAAGTTATAATGGCAGCGTTGACGGAGGTGACTATGGCCATGATGAGAAGTTATAATGGCAGCGTTGACGGAGGTGACTATGGCCATGATGAGAAGTTATAATGGCAGCGTTGACGGAGGTGACTATGGCCATGATGAGAAGTTATAATGGCAGCGTTGACGGAGGTGACTATGGCCATGATGAGAAGTTATAATGGCAGCGTTGACGGAGGTGACTATGGCCATGATGAGAAGTTATAATGGCAGCGTTGACGGAGGTGACTATGGCCATGATGAGAAGTTATAATGGCAGCGTTGACGGAGGTGACTATGGCCATGATGAGAAGTTATAATGGCAGCGTTGACGGAGGTGACTATGGCCATGATGAGAAGTTATAATGGCTGCGTTGACGGAGGTGACTATGGCCATGATGAGAAGTTATAATGGCAGCGTTGACGGAGGTGACTATGGCCATGATGAGAAGTTGTAATGGCAGCGTTGACGGAGGTGACTATGGCCATGATGAGAAGTTATAAAGGCAGCGTTGACGGAGGTGACTATGGCCATGATGAGAAGTTATAATGGCAGCGTTGACGGAGGTGACTATGGCCATGATGAGAAGTTATAATGGCAGCGTTGACGGAGGTGACTATGGCCATGATGAGAAGTTGTAATGGCAGCGTTGACGGAGGTGACTATGGCCATGATGAGAAGTTATAATGGCAGCGTTGACGGAGGTGACTATGGCCATGATGAGAAGTTATAATGGCAGCGTTGACGGAGGTGACTATGGCCATGATGAGAAGTTATAATGGCAGCGATGACGGAGGTGACTATGGCCATGATGAGAAGTTATAATGGCAGCGTTGACGGAGGTGACTATGGCCATGATGAGAAGTTATAATGGCAGCGTTGACGGAGGTGACTATGGCCATGATGAGAAGTTATAATGGCAGCGTTGACGGAGGTGACTATGGCCATGATGAGAAGTTATAATGGCAGCGTTGACGGAGGTGACTATGGCCATGATGAGAAGTTATAATGGCAGCGTTGACGGAGGTGACTATGGCCATGATGAGAAGTTATAATGGCAGCGTTGACGGAGGTGACTATGGCCATGATGAGAAGTTATAATGGCAGCGTTGACGGAGGTGACTATGGCCATGATGAGAAGTTATAATGGCAGCGTTGACGGAGGTGACTATGGCCATGATGAGAAGTTATAATGGCAGCGTTGACGGAGGTGACTATGGCCATGATGAGAAGTTATAATGGCAGCGTTGACGGAGGTGAATATGGCCATGATGAGAAGTTATAATGGCAGCGTTGACGGAGGTGACTATGGCCATGATGAGAAGTTATAATGGCAGCGTTGACGGAGGTGACTATGGCCATGATGAGAAGTTATAATGGCAGCGTGTGACTATGGCCATGATGAGAAGTTATAATGGCAGCGTTGACGGAGGTGACTATGGCCATGATGAGAAGTTATAATGGCAGCGTTGACGGAGGTGACTATGGCCATGATGAGAAGTTATAATGGCAGCGTTGACGGAGGTGACTATGGCCATGATGAGACGTTGTAATGGCAGCATTGACGGAGGTGACTATGGCCATGATGAGACGTTGTAATGGCAGCGTTGACGGAGGTGATTATGGCCATGATGAGACGTTATAATGGCAGCGTTGACGGAGGTGACTATGGCCATGATGAGAAGTTGTAATGGCAGCGTTGACGGAGGTGACTATGGCCATGATGAGAAGTTGTAATGGCAGCGTTGACGAAGGTGACTTTGGCCATGATGGGAAGTTATAATGGCAGAGTTGACGGAGGTGACTATGGCCATGATGAGAAGTTATAATGGCAGCGTTGACGGAGGTGACTATGGCCATGATAAGAAGTTATAATGGCAGCGTTGACGGAGGTGACTATGGCCATGATGAGAAGTTGTAATGGCAGCGTTGACGGAGGTGACTATGGCCATGATGAGAAGTTATAATGGCAGCGTTGACGGAGGTGACTATGGCCATGATAAGAAGTTATAATGGCAGCGTTGACGGATGTGACTATGGCCATGATGAGAAGTTATAATGGCAGCGTTGACGGAGGTGACTATGGCCATGATGAGAAGTTATAATGGCAGCGTTGACGGAGGTGACTATGGCCATGATGAGAAGTTATAATGGCAGCGTTGACGGAGGTGACTATGGCCATGATGAGAAGTTATAATGGCAGCGTTGACGGAGGTGACTATGGCCATGATGAGAAGTTATAATGGCAGCGTTGACGGAGGTGACTTGGCCATGATGAGAAGTTATAATGGCAGCGTTGACGGAGGTGACTATGGCCATGATGAGAAGTTGTAATGGCAGCGTTGACGGAGGTGACTATGGCCATGATGAGAAGTTGTAATGGCAGCGTTGACAGAGGTGACTATGGCCATGATGAGAAGTTGTAATGGCAGCGTTGACGGAGGTGACTATGGCCATGATGAGAAGTTGTAATGGCAGCGTTGACGGAGGTGACTATGGCCATGATGAGAAGTTGTAATGGCAGCGTTGACGGAGGTGACTATGGCCATGATGAGAAGTTATAATGGCAGCCTTGACGGAGGTGACTATGGCCATGATGAGAAGTTATAATGGCAGCGTTGACGGAGGTGACTATGGCCATGATGAGAAGTTGTAATGGCAGCGTTGACGGAGGTGACTATGGCCATGATGAGAAGTTGTAATGGCAGCGTTGACGGAGGTGACTATGGCCATGATGAGAAGTTATAATGGCAGCGTTGACGGAGGTGACTATGGCCATGATGAAAAGTTTAAATGGCAGCGTTGACGGAGGTGACTATGGCCATGATGAGAAGTTATAATGGCAGCGTTGACGGAGGTGACTATGGCCATGATGAGAAGTTGTAATGGCAGCGTTGACGGAGGTGACTATGGCCATGATGAGAAGTTGTAATGGCAGCGTTGACAGAGGTGACTATGGCCATGATGAGAAGTTGTAATGGCAGCGTTGACGGAGGTGACTATGGCCATGATGAGAAGTTATAATGGCAGCGTTGACGGAGGTAACTATGGCCATGATGAGAAATTATAATGGCAGCGATGACGGAGGTGACTATGGCCATGATGAGAAGTTGTAATGGCAGCGTTGATTGAGGTGACTATGGCCATGATGAGAAGTTATAATGGCAGCGTTGACGGAGGTGACTATGGCCATGATGAGAAGTTATAATGGCAGCGTTGACGGAGGTGACTATGGCCATGATGAGAAGTTATAATGGCAGCGTTGACGGAGGTGACTATGGCCATGATGAGAAGTTATAATGGCAGCGTTGACGGAGGTGACTATGGCCATGATGAGAAGTTATAATGGCAGCGTTGACGGAGGTGACTATGGCCATGATGAGAAGTTATAATTGCAGCGTTGACGGAGGTGACTATGGCCATGATGAGAAGTTATAATGGCAGCGTTGACGGAGGTGACTATGGCCATGATGAGAAGTTATAATTGCAGCGTTGACGGAGGTGACTATGGCCATGATGAGAAGTTATAATGGCAGCGTTGACGGAGGTGACTATGACCATGATGAGAAGTTATAATGGCAGCGTTGACGGAGGTGACTATGGCCACGATGAGAAGTTATAATGGCAGCGTTGACGGAGGTGACTATGGCCATGATGAGAAGTTATAATGGCTGCGTTGACGGAGGTGACTATGGCCTCGATGAGAAGTTATAATGGCAGCGTTGACGGAGGTGACTATGGCCATGATGAGAAGTTATAATGGCAGCGTTGACGGAGGTGACTATGGCCATGATGAGAAGTTATAATGGCAGCGTTGTCGGAGGTGACTATGGCCATGATGAGAAGTTGTAATGGCAGCGTTGACGGAGGTGACTATGGCCATGATGAGAAGTTATAATGGCAGCGTTGACGGAGGTGACTATGGCCATGATGAGAAGTTATAATGGCAGCGTTGACGGAGGTGACTATGTCCATGATGAGAAGTTATAATGGCAGCGTTGACGGAGGTGACTATGGCCATGATGAGAAGTTATAATGGCAGCGTTGACGGAGGTGACTATGGCCATGATGAGAAGTTATAATGGCAGCGTTGACGGAGGTGACTATGGCCATGATGAGAAGTTATAATGGCAGCGTTGACGGAGGTGACTATGGCCATGATGAGAAGTTATAATGGCAGCGTTGACGGAGGTGACTATGGCCATGATGAGAAGTTATAATGGCAGCGTTGACGGAGGTGACTATGGCCATGATGAGAAGTTATAATGGCAGCGATGACGGAGGTGACTATGGCCATGATGAGAAGTTATAATGGCAGCGATGACGGAGGTGACTATGGCCATGATGAGAAGTTATAATGGCAGCGTTGACGGAGGTGACTATGGCAATGATGAGAAGTTATAATGGCAGCGTTGACGGAGGTGACTATGGCCATGATGAGAAGTTATAATGGCAGCGTTGACGGAGGTGACTATGGCCATGATGAGATGTTATAATGGCAGCGTTGACGGAGGTGACTATGGCCATGATGAGAAGTTATAATGGCAGCGTTGACGGAGGTGACTATGGCCATGATGAGAAGTTATAATGGCAGCGTTGACGGAGGTGACTATGGCCATGATGAGAAGTTATAATGGCAGCGTTGACGGAGGTGACTATGGCCATGATGAGAAGTTATAATGGCAGCGTTGACGGAGGTGACTATGGCCATGATAAGAAGTTATAATGGCAGCGTTGACGGAGGTGACTATGGCCATGATGAGAAGTTATAATGGCAGCGTTGACGGAGGTGACTATGGCCATGATGAGAAGTTATAATGGCAGCGTTGACGGAGGTGAATATGGCCATGATGAGACGTTATAATGGCAGCGTTGACGGAGGTGACTATGGCCATGATGAGAAGTTATAATGGCAGCGTTGACGGAGGTGACTATGGCCATGATGAGAAGTTATAATGGCAGCGTTGACGGAGGTGACTATGGCCATGATGAGAAGTTATAATGGCAGCGTTGACGGAGGTGACTATGGCCATGATGAGAAGTTATAATGGCAGCGTTGACGGAGGTGACTATGGCCATGATGAGAAGTTATAATGGCAGCGTTGACGGAGGTGACTATGGCCATGATGAGAAGTTGTAATGGCAGCGTTGACGGAGGTGACTATGGCCATGATGAGAAGTTATAATGGCAGCGTTGACAGAGGTGACTATGGCCATGATGAGAAGTTATAATGGCAGCGTTGACGGAGGTGACTATGGCCATGATGAGAAGTTATAATGGCAGCGTTGACGGAGGTGACTATGGCCATGATGAGAAGTTATAATGGCAGCGTTGACGGAGGTGACTATGGCCATGATGAGAAGTTATAATGGCAGCGTTGACGGAGGTGACTATGGCCATGATAAGAAGTTATAATGGCAGCGTTGACGGAGGTGACTATGGCCATGATGAGAAGTTATAATGGCAGCGTTGACGGAGGTGACTATGGCCATGATGAGAAGTTATAATGGCAGCGTTGACGGAGGTGACTATGGCCATGATGAGAAGTTATAATGGCAGCGTTGACGGAGGTGACTATGGCCGTGATGAGAAGTTATAATGGCAGCGTTGACGGAGGTGACTATGGCCATGATGAGAAGTTGTAATGGTAACGTTGACGGAGGTGACTATGGCCATGATGAGAAGTTGTAATGGCAGCGTTGACGGAGGTGACTATGGCCATGATGAGAAGTTATAATGGCAGCGTTGACGGAGGTGACTATGGCCATGATGAGAAGTTATAATGGCAGCGTTGACGGAGGTGACTATGGCCATGATGAGAAGTTATAATGGCAGCGTTGACGGAGGTGACTATGGCCATGATGAGAAGTTATAATGGCAGCGTTGACGGAGGTGACTATGGCCATGATGAGAAGTTATAATGGCAGCGTTGACGGAGGTGACTATGGCCATGATGAGAAGTTGTAATGGCAGCGTTGACGGAGGTGACTATGGCCATGATGAAAAGTTATAATGGCAGCGTTGACGGAGGTGACTATGGCCATGATGAGAAGTTATAATGGCAGCGTTGACGGAGGTGACTATGGCCATGATGAGAAGTTATAATGGCAGCGTTGACGGAAGTGATTATGGCCATGATGAGACGTTGTAATGGCAGCGTTGACGGAGGTGACTATGGCCATGATGAGACGTTGTAATGGCAGCGTTGACGGAGGTGATTATGGCCATGATGAGACGTTATAATGGCAGCGTTGACGGAGGTGACTATGGCCATGATGAGAAGTTGTAATGGCAGCGTTGACGGAGGTGACTATGGCCATGATGAGAAGTTGTAATGGCAGCGTTGACGGAGGTGACTTTGGCCATGATGGGAAGTTATAATGGCAGCGTTGACGGAGGTGACTATGGCCATGATGAGAAGTTATAATGGCTGCGTTGACGGAGGTGACTATGGCCATGATGAGAAGTTATAATGGCAGCGTTGACGGAGGTGACTATGGCCATGATGAGAAGTTGTAATGGCAGCGTTGACGGAGGTGACTATGGCCATGATGAGAAGTTATAATGGCAGCGTTGACGGAGGTGACTATGGCCATGATGAGAAGTTATAATGGCAGCGTTGACGGATGTGACTATGGCCATGATGAGAAGTTATAATGGCAGCGTTGACGGAGGTGACTATGGCCATGATGAGAAGTTATAATGGCAGCGTTGACGGAGGTGACTATGGCCATGATGAGAAGTTATAATGGCAGCGTTGACGGAGGTGACTATGGCCATGATGAGAAGTTATAATGGCAGCGTTGACGGAGGTGACTATGGCCATGATGAGAAGTTATAATGGCAGCGTTGACGGAGGTGACTATGGCCATGATAAGAAGTTATAATGGCAGCGTTGACGGAGGTGACTATGGCCATGATGAGAAGTTGTAATGGCAGCGTTGACGGAGGTGACTATGGCCATGATGAGAAGTTGTAATGGCAGCGTTGACGGAGGTGACTATGGCCATGATGAGAAGTTGTAATGGCAGCGTTGACGGAGGTGACTATGGCCATGATGAGAAGTTGTAATGGCAGCGTTGACGGAGGTGACTATGGCCATGATAAGAAGTTATAATGGCAGCGTTGACGGAGGTGACTATGGCCATGATAAGAAGTTATAATGGCAGCGTTGACGGAGGTGACTATGGCCATGATGAGAAGTTATAATGGCAGCGTTGACGGAGGTGACTATGGCCATGATGAGAAGTTATAATGGCAGCGTTGACGGAGGTTACTATGGCCATGATGAGAAGTTGTAATGGCAGCGTTGACGGAGGTGACTATGGCCATGATGAAAAGTTATAATGGCAGCGTTGACGGAGGTGACTATGGCCATGATGAGAAGTTATAATGGCAGCGTTGACGGAGGTGACTATGGCCATGATGAGAAGTTATAATGGCAGCGTTGACGGAGGTGACTATGGCCATGATGAGAAGTTGTAATGGCAGCGTTGACGGAGGTGACTATGGCCATGATGAGAAGTTGTAATGGCAGCGTTGACGGAGTTGACTATGGCCATGATGAGAAGTTATAATGCAAGCGTTGACGGAGGTGTCTATGGTCATGATGAGAAGTTATAATGGCAGCATTGACGGAGGTGTCTATGGTCATGATGAGAAGTTATAATGGCAGCGATGACGGAGGTGACTATGGCCATGATAAGAAGTTATAATGGCAGCGTTGACGGAGGTGACTATGGCCATGATGAGAAGTTATAATGGCAGCGTTGACGGAGGTGACTATGGCCATGATGAGAAGTTATAATGGCAGCGTTGACGGAGGTGACTATGGCCATGATGAAAAGTTATAATGGCAGCGATGACGGAGGTGACTATGGCCATGATGAGAAGTTTATAATGGCAGCGTTGACGGAGGTGACTATGGCCATGATGAGAAGTTATAATGGCAGCGTTGACGGAGGTGACTATGGCCATGATGAGAAGTTATAATGGCAGCGTTGACGGAGGTGACTATGGCCATGATGAGAAGTTGTAATGGCAGCGTTGACGGAGGTGACTATGGCCATGATGAGAAGTTATAATGGCAGCGTTGACGGAGGTGACTATGGCCATGATGAGAAGTTGTAATGGCAGCGTTGACGGAGGTGACTATGGCCATGATGAGAAGTTATAATGGCAGCGTTGACGGAGGTGACTATGGCCATGATGAGAAGTTATAATGGCAGCGTTGACGGAGGTGACTATGGCCATGATGAGACGTTATAATGGCAGCGTTGACGGAGGTGACTATGGCCATGATGAGAAGTTATAATGGCAGCGTTGACGGAGGTGACTATGGCCATGATGAGAAGTTATAATGGCAGCGTTGACGGAGGTGACTATGGCCATGATGAGAAGTTATAATGGCAGCGTTGACGGAGGTGACTATGGCCATGATGAGAAGTTATAATGGCAGCGTTGACGGAGTTGACTATGGCCATGATGAGAAGTTATAATGGCAGCGTTGACGGAGTTGACTATGGCCATTATGAGAAGTTATAATGGCAGCGTTGACGTAGGTGACTATGGCCATGATGAGAATGTTATAATGGCAGCGTTGACGGAGGTGACTATGGTTATGATGAGAAGTTATAATGGCAGCGTTGACGGAGGTGACTATGGCCATGATGAGAAGTTATAATGGCAGCGTTGACGGAGGTGACTATGGCCATGATGAGAAGTTGTAATGGCAGCGTTGACGGAGGTGACTATGGCCATGATGAGAAGTTATAATGGCAGCGTTGACGGAGGTGACTATGGCCATGATGAGAAGTTATAATGGCAGCGATGACGGAGGTGACTATGGCCATGATGAGAAGTTATAATGGCAGCGTTGACGGAGGTGACTATGGCCATGATGAGAAGTATTAATGGCAGCGTTGACGGAGGTGACTATGGCCATGATGAGAAGTTGTAATGGCAGCGTTGACGGAGGTGACTATGGCCATGATGAGAAGTTGTAATTACAGCGTTGACGGAGGTGACTATGGCCATGATGAGAAGTTATAATGGCAGCGTTGACGGAGGTGACTATGGCCATGATGAGAAGTTATAATGGCAGCGTTGACGGAGGTGACTATGGCCATGATGATAAGTTATAATGGCAGCGTTGACGGAGGTGACTATGGCCATGATGATAAGTTATAATGGCAGCGTTGACGGAGGTGACTATGGCCATGATGATAAGTTATAATGGCAGCGTTGACGGAGGTGACTATGGCCATGATGATAAGTTATAATGGCAGCGTTGACGGAGGTGACTATGGCCATGATGATAAGTTATAATGGCAGCGTTGACGGAGGGGACTATGGCCATGATGAGAAGTTATAATGGCAGCGTTGACGGAGGTGACTATGGCCATGATGAGAAGTTATAATGGCAGCGTTGACGGAGGTGACTATGGCCATGATGAGAAGTTATAATGGCAGCGTTGACGGAGGTGACTATGGCTATGATGAGAAGTTATAATGGCAGCGTTGACGGAGGTGACTATGGCCATGATGAGAAGTTATAATGGCAGCGTTGACGGAGGTGACTATGGCCATGATGAGAAGTTATAATGGCAGCGTTGACGGAGTTGACTATGGCCATGATGAGAAGTTATAATGGCAGCGTTGACGGAGGTGACTATGGCCATGATGAGAAGTTATAATGGCAGCGTTGACGGAGGTGACTATAACCATGATGAGACGTTGTAATGGCAGCGTTGACGGAGGTGACTATGGCCATGATGAGAAGTTATAATGGCAGCGTTGACGGAGGTGACTATGGCCATGATGAGAAGTTATAATGCCAGCGTTGACGGAGGTGACTATGGCCATGATGAGAAGTTATAATGGCAGCGATGACGGAGGTGACTATGGCCATGATGAGAAGTTATAATGGCAGCGTTGACGGAGGTGACTATGGCCATGATGAGAAGTTATAATGGCAGCGTTGACGGAGGTGACTATGGCCATGATGAGAAGTTATAATGGCAGCGTTGACGGAGGTGACTATGGCCATGATGAGAAGTTATAATGGCAGCGTTGACTGAGGTGACTATGGCCATGATGAGAAGTTATAATGGCAGCGTTGACGGAGGTGACTATGGCCATGATGAGAAGTTATAATGGCAGCGTTGACGGAGGTGACTATGGCCATGATGAGAAGTTATAATGGCAGCGTTGACGGAGGTGACTATGGCCATGATGAGACGTTGTAATGGCAGCGTTGACGGAGGTGATTATGGCCATGATGAGACGTTATAATGGCAGCGTTGACGGAGGTGACTATGGCCATGATGAGAAGTTGTAATGGCAGCGTTGACGGAGGTGACTATGGCCATGATGAGAAGTTGTAATGGCAGCGTTGACGGAGGTGACTTTGGCCATGATGGGAAGTTATAATGGCAGCGTTGACGGAGGTGACTATGGCCATGATGAGAAGTTATAATGGCAGCGTTCACGGAGGTGACTATGGCCATGATGAGAAGTTATAATGGCAGCGTTGACGGAGGTGACTATGGCCATGATGAGAAGTTGTAATGGCAGCGTTGACGGAGGTGACTATGGCCATGATGAGAAGTTATAATGGCAGCGTTGACGGAGGTGACTATGGCCATGATGAGAAGTTATAATGGCAGCGTTGACGGAGGTGACTATGGCCATGATGAGAAGTTATAATGGCAGCGTTGACGGAGGTGACTATGGCCATGATGAGAAGTTATAATGGCAGCGTTGACGGAGGTGACTATGGCCATGATGAGAAGTTATAATGGCAGCGTTGACGGAGGTGACTATGGCCATGATGAGAAGTTATAATGGCAGCGTTGACGGAGGTGACTATGGCCATGATGAGAAGTTATAATGGCAGCGTTGACGGAGGTGACTATGGCCATGATGAGAAGTTATAATGGCAGCGTTGACGGAGGTGACTATGGCCATGATGAGAAGTTGTAATGGCAGCGTTGACGGAGGTGACTATGGCCATGATGAGAAGTTGTAATGGCAGCGTTGACGGAGGTGACTATGGCCATGATGAGAAGTTGTAATGGCAGCGTTGACGGAGGTGACTATGGCCATGATGAGAAGTTGTAATGGCAGCGTTGACGGAGGTGACTATGGCCATGATGAGAAGTTATAATGGCAGCGTTGACGGAGGTGACTATGGCCATGATGAGAAGTTATAATGTCAGCGTTGACGGAGGTGACTATGGCCATGATGAGAAGTTATAATGGCAGCGTTGACGGAGGTGACTATGGCCATGATGGGAAGTTGTAATGGCAGCGTTGACGGAGGTGACTATGGCCATGATGAGAAGTTATAATGGCAGCGTTGACGGAGGTGACTATGGCCATGATGAAAAGTTATAATGGCAGCGTTGACGGAGGTGACTATGGCCATGATGAGAAGTTATAATGGCAGCGTTGACGGAGGTGACTATGGCCATGATGAGAAGTTGTAATGGCAGCGTTGACGGAGGTGACTATGGCCATGATGAGAAGTTGTAATGGCAGCGTTGACGGAGGTGACTATGGCCATGATGAGAAGTTATAATGGCAGCGTTGACGGAGGTGACTATGGCCATGATGAGAAGTTGTAATGGCAGCGTTGACGGAGGTGACTATGGCCATGATGAGAAGTTATAATGGCAGCGTTGACGGAGGTGACTATGGCCATGATGAGAAGTTATAATGGCAGCGATGACGGAGGTGACTATGGCCATGATGAGAAGTTATTATGGCAGCGTTGACGGAGGTGACTATGGCCATGATGAGAAGTTATAATGGCAGCGATGACGGAGGTGACTATGGCCATGATGAGAAGTTATAATGGCAGCGTTGACGGAGGTGACTATGGCCATGATGAAAAGTTATAATGGCAGCGATGACGGAGGTGACTATGGCCATGATGAGAAGTTTATAATGGCAGCGTTGACGGAGGTGACTATGGCCATGATGAGAAGTTATAATGGCAGCGATGACGGAGGTGACTATGGCCATGATGAGAAGTTTATAATGGCAGCGTTGACGGAGGTGACTATGGCCATGATGAGAAGTTATAATGGCAGCGTTGACGGAGGTGACTATGGCCATGATGAGAAGTTGTAATGGCAGCGTTGACGGAGGTGACTATGGCCATGATGAGAAGTTATAATGGCAGCGTTGACGGAGGTGACTATGGCCATGATGAGAAGGTGTAATGGCAGCGTTGACGGAGGTGACTATGGCCATGATGAGAAGTTATAATGGCAGCGTTGACGGAGGTGACTATGGCCATGATGAGAAGTTATAATGGCAGCGTTGACGGAGGTGACTATGGCCATGATGAGAAGTTATAATAGCAGCGTTGACGGAGGTGACTATGGCCATGATGAGAAGTTATAATGGCAGCGTTGACGGAGGTGACTATGGCCATGATGAGAAGTTATAATGGCAGCGTTGACGGAGGTGACTATGGCCATGATGAGAAGTTATAATGGCAGCGTTGACGGAGGTGACTATGGCCATGATGAGAAGTTGTAATGGCAGCGTTGACGGAGGTGACTATGGCCATGATGAGAAGTTATAATGGCAGCGTTGACGGAGGTGACTATGGCCATGATGAGAAGTTATAATGGCAGCGTTGACGGAGGTGACTCTGGCCATGATGAGAAGTTATAATGGCAGCGATGACGGAGGTGACTATGGCCATGATGAGAAGTTATAATGGCAGCGTTGACGGAGGTGACTATGGCCATGATGAGAAATTGTAATGGGAGCGTTGACGGAGGTGACTATGGCCATGATGAGAAGTTATAATGGCAGCGTTGACGGAGGTGACTATGGCCATGATGAGAAGTTATAATGGCAGCGATGACGGAGGTGACTATGGCCATGATGAGAAGTTATAATGGCAGCGTTGACGGAGGTGACTATGGCCATGATGAGAAGTTATAATGGCAGCGATGACGGAGGTGACTATGGCCATGATGAGAAGTTATAATGGCAGCGTTGACGGAGGTGACTATGGCCATGATGAGAAGTTGTAATGGCAGCGTTGACGGAGGTGACTATGGCCATGATGAGAAGTTGTAATGGCAGCGTTGACGGAGGTGATTATGGCCATGATGAGAAGTTATAATGGCAGCGTTGACGGAGGTGACTATGGCCATGATGAGAAGTTATAATGGCAGCGTTGACGGAGGTGACTATGGCCATGATGAGAAGTTATAATGGCAGCGTTGACGGAGGTGACTATGGCCATGATGAGAAGTTATAATGGCAGCGTTGACGGAGGTGACTATGGCCATGATGAGAAGTTGTAATGGCAGCGTTGACGGAGGTGACTATGGCCATGATGAGAAGTTATAATGGCAGCGTTGACGGAGGTGACTATGGCCATGATGAGAAGTTGTAATGGCAGCGTTGACGGAGGTGACTATGGCCATGATGAGAAGTTGTAATGGCAGCGTTGACGGAGGTGACTATGGCCATGATGAGAAGTTATAATGGCAGCGTTGACGGAGGTGACTATGGCCATGATGAGAAGTTATAATGTCAGCGTTGACGGAGGTGACTATGGCCATGATGAGAAGTTATAATGGCAGCGTTGACGGAGGTGACTATGGCCATGATGAGAAGTTGTAATGGCAGCGTTGACGGAGGTGACTATGGCCATGATGAAAAGTTATAATGGCAGCGTTGACGGAGGTGACTATGGCCATGATGAGAAGTTATAATGGCAGCGTTGACGGAGGTGACTATGGCCATGATGAGAAGTTGTAATGGCAGCGTTGACGGAGGTGACTATGGCCATGATGAGAAGTTGTAATGGCAGCGTTGACGGAGGTGACTATGGCCATGATGAGAAGTTGTAATGGCAGCGTTGACGGAGGTGACTATGGCCATGATGAGAAGTTGTAATGGCAGCGTTGACGGAGGTGACTATGGCCATGATGAGAAGTTATAATGGCAGCGTAGACGGAGGTAACTATGGCCATGATGAGAAGTTATAATGGCAGCGATGACGGAGGTGACTATGGCCATGATGAGAAGTTATTATGGCAGCGTTGACGGAGGTGACTATGGCCATGATGAGAAGTTATAATGGCAGCGATGACGGAGGTGACTATGGCCATGATGAGAAGTTATTATGGCAGCGTTGACGGAGGTGACTATGGCCATGATGAAAAGTTATAATGGCAGCGATGACGGAGGTGACTATGGCCATGATGAGAAGTTTATAATGGCAGCGTTGACGGAGGTGACTATGGCCATGATGAGAAGTTATAATGGCAGCGTTGACGGAGGTGACTATGGCCATGATGAGAAGTTGTAATGGCAGCGTTGACGGAGGTGACTATGGCCATGATGAGAAGTTATAATGGCAGCGTTGACGGAGGTGACTATGGCCATGATGAGAAGTTGTAATGGCAGCGTTGACGGAGGTGACTATGGCCATGATGAGAAGTTATAATGGCAGCGTTGACGGAGGTGACTATGGCCATGATGAGAAGTTGTAATGGCAGCGTTGACGGAGGTGACTATGGCCATGATGAGAAGTTATAATGGCAGCGTTGACGGAGGTGACTATGGCCATGATGAGAAGTTATAATGGCAGCGTTGACGGAGGTGACTATGGCCATGATGAGAAGTTATAATGGCAGCGTTGACGGAGGTGACTATGGCCATGATGAGAAGTTATAATGGCAGCGTTGACGGAGGTGACTATGGCCATGATGAGAAGTTATAATAGCAGCGTTGACGGAGGTGACTATGGCCATGATGAGAAGTTATAATGGCAGCGTTGACGGAGGTGACTATGGCCATGATGAGAAGTTGTAATGGCAGCGTTGACGGAGGTGACTATGGCCATGATGAGAAGTTATAATGGCAGCGTTGACGGAGGTGACTATGGCCATGATGAGAAGTTGTAATGGCAGCGTTGACGCAGGTGACTATGGCCATGATGAGAAGTTATAATGGCAGCGTTGACGGAGGTGACTATGGCCATGATGAGAAGTTATAATGGCAGCGTTGACGGAGGTGACTCTGGCCATGATGAGAAGTTATAATGGCAGCGATGACGGAGGTGACTATGGCCATGATGAGAAGTTATAATGGCAGCGTTGACGGAGGTGACTATGGCCATGATGAGAAGTTGTAATGGGAGCGTTGACGGAGGTGACTATGGCCATGATGAGAAGTTATAATGGCAGCGTTGACGGAGGTGACTATGGCCATGATGAGAAGTTATAATGGCAGCGTTGACGGAGGTGACTATGACCATGATGAGAAGTTATAATGGCAGCGTTGCCGAAGTTGACTATGGCCATGATGAGAATGTTATAATGGCAGCGTTGACGGAGGTGACTATGGCCATGATGAGAAGTTATAATGGCAGCGTTGACGGAGGTGACTATGGCCATGATGAGAAGTTATAATGGCAGCGTTGACGGAGGTGACTATGGCCATGATGAGAAGTTATAATGGCAGCGTTGACGTAGGTGACTATGTCCATGATGAGAATGTTATAATGGCAGCGTTGACGTAGGTGACTATGGCCATGATGAGAATGTTATAATGGCAGCGTTGACGTAGGTGACTATGGCCATGATGAGAAGTTATAATGGCAGCGTTGACGGAGGTGACTATGGCCATGATGAGAAGTTATAATGGCAGCGTTGACGGAGGTGACTATGGCCATGATGAGAAGTTATAATGGCAGCGTTGACGGAGGTGACTATGGCCATGATGAGAAGTTGTAATGGTAGCGTTGACGGAGGTGACTATGGCCATGATGAGAAGTTATAATGGCAGCGTTGACGGAGGTGACTATGGCCATGATGAGAAGTTATAATGGCAGCGTTGACGGAGGTGACTATGGCCATGATGAGAAGTTATAATGGCAGCGTTGACGGAGGTGACTATGGCCATGATGAGAAGTTATAATGGCAGCGTTGACGGAGGTGACTATGACCATGATGAGAAGTTATAATGGCAGCGTTGACGGAGGTGACTATGGCCATGATGAGAGGTTATAAAGGCAGCGTTGACGGAGGTGACTATGGCCATGATGAGAAGTTATAATGGCAGCGTTGACGGAGTTGACTATGGCCATGATGAGAAGTTATAATGGCAGCGTTGACGGAGTTGACTATGGCCATTATGAGAAGTTATAATGGCAGCGTTGACGTAGGTGACTATGGCCATGATGAGAATGTTATAATGGCAGCGTTGACGGAGGTGACTATGGTTATGATGAGAAGTTATAATGGCAGCGTTGACGGAGGTGACTATGGCCATGATGAGAAGTTATAATGGCAGCGTTGACGGAGGTGACTATGGCAATGATGAGAAGTTATAATGGCAGCGTTGACGGAGGTGACTATGGCCATGATGAGAAGTTATAATGGCAGCGTTGACGGAGGTGACTATGGCCATGATGAGAAGTTGTAATGGCAGCGTTGACGGAGGTGACTATGGCCATGATGAGAAGTTGTAATGGTAGCGTTGACGGAGGTGACTATTGCCATGATGAGAAGTTATAATGGCAGCGTTGACGGAGGTGACTATGACCATGATGAGAAGTTATAATGGCAGCGTTGATGGAGGTGACTATGGCCATGATGAGAAGTTATAATGGCAGCGTTGACGGAGGTGACTATGACCATGATGAGAAGTTATAATGGCAGCGTTGATGGAGGTGACTATGGCCATGATGAGAAGTTATAATGGCAGCGATGACGGAGGTGACTACGGCCATGATGAGAAGTTATAATGGCAGCGATGACGGAGGTGACTACGGCCATGATGAGAAGTTATAATGGCAGCGATGACGGAGGTGACTACGGCCATGATGAGAAGTTATAATGGCAGCGTTGACGGAGGAGACTACGGCCATGATGAGAAGTTATAATGGCAGCGTTGACGGAGGTGACTATGGCCATGATGAGAAGTTATAATGGCAGCGTTGACGGAGGAGACTATGGCCATGATGAGAAGTTATAATGGCAGCGTTGACGGAGGTGACTATGGCCATGATGAGAAGTTATAATGGCAGCGTTGACGGAGGTGACTATGGCCATGATGAGAAGTTATAATGGCAGCGTTGACGGAGGTGACTATGGCCATGATGAGAAGTTATAATGGCAGCGTTGACGGAGGTGACTATGGCCATGATGAGAAGTTATAATGGCAGCGTTGACGGAGGTGACTATGGCCATGATGAGAAGTTATAATGGCAGCGTTGACGGAGGTGACTATGGCCATGATGAGAAGTTATAATGGCAGCGTTGACGGAGGTGACTATGGCCATGATGAGAAGTTATAATGGCAGCGTTGACGGAGGTGACTATGGCCATGATGAGAAGTTATAATGGCAGCGTTGACGGAGGTGACTATGGCCATGATGAGAAGTTATAATGGCAGCGTTGACGGAGGTGACTATGGCCATGATGAGAAGTTATAATGGCAGCGTTGACTGAGGTGACTATGGCCATGATGAGAAGTTATAATGGCAGCGTTGACTGAGGTGACTATGGCCATGATGAGAAGTTATAATGGCAGCGTTGACGGAGGTGACTATGGCCATGATGAGAATGTTATAATGGCAGCGTTGACGGAGGTGACTATGGCCATGATGAGAAGTTATAATGGCAGCGTTGACGGAGGTGACTATGGCCATGATGAGAAGTTATAATGGCAGCGTTGACGGAGGTGACTATGGCCATGATGAGAAGTTATAATGGCAGCGTTGACGGAGGGGACTATGGCCATGATGAGAAGTTATAATGGCAGCGTTGACGGAGGTGACTATGGCCATGATGAGAAGTTATAATGGCAGCGTTGACGGAGGTGACTATGGCCATGATGAGAAGTTATAATGGCAGCGTTGACGGAGGTGACTATGGCTAGGATGAGAAGTTATAATGGCAGCGTTGACGGAAGTGACTATGGCCATGATGAGAAGTTATAATGGCAGCGTTGACGGAGGTGACTATGGCCATGATGAGAAGTTATAATGGCAGCGTTGACGGAGGTGACTATGGCCATGATGAGAAGTTATAATGGCAGCGTTGACGGAGGTGACTATGGCCATGATGAGAAGTTATAATGGCAGCGTTGACGGAGGTGACTATGGCCATGATGAGAGGTTATAAAGGCAGCGTTGACGGAGGTGACTATGGCCATGATGAGAAGTTATAATGGCAGCGTTGACTGAGTTGACTATGGCCATGATGAGAAGTTATAATGGCAGCGTTGACGGAGGTGAATATGGCCATGATGAGAAGTTATAATGGCAGCGTTGACGGAGGTGACTATGGCCATGATGAGAAGTTATAATGGCAGCGTTGACGGAGATGACTATGGCCATGATGAGAAGTTATAATGGCAGCGTTGACGGAGGTGACTATGCCCATGATGAGAAGTTATAATGGCAGCGTTGACGGAGGTGACTATGGCCATGATGAGAAGTTATAATGGCAGCGTTGACGGAGGTGACTATGGCCATGATGAGAAGTTATAATGGCAGCGTTGACTGAGGTGACTATGGCCATGATGAGAATGTTATAATGGCAGCGTTGACGGAGGTGACTATGGCCATGATGAGAAGTTATAATGGCAGCGTTGACGGAGGTGACTATGGCCATGATGAGAAGTTATAATGGCAGCGTTGACGGAGGTGACTATGGCCATGATGAGAAGTTATAATGGCAGCGTTGACGGAGATGACTATGGCCATGATGAGAATGTTATAATGGCAGCGTTGACGGAGGTGACTATGGCCATGATGAGAAGTTATAATGGCAGCGTTGACGGAGGTGACTATGGCCATGATGAGAAGTTATAATGGCAGCGTTGACGGAGGTGACTATGGCCATGATGAGAAGTTATAATGGCAGCGTTGACGGAGGTGACTATGGCCATGATGAGAAGTTGTAATGGCAGCGTTGACGGAGGTGACTATGGCCATGATGAGAAGTTATAATGGCAGCGTTGACGGAGGTGACTATGGCCATGATGAGAAGTTATAATGGCAGCGTTGACAGAGGTGACTATGGCCATGATGAGAAGTTATATTGGGAGCGTTGACGGACGTGACTATGGCCATGATGAGAAGTTATAATGGCAGCGTTGACGGAGGTGACTATGGCCATGATGAGAAGTTATAATGGCAGCGTTGACGGAGGTGACTATGGCCATGATGAGAAGTTATAATGGCAGCGTTGACGGAGGTGACTATGGCCATGATGAGAAGTTATAATGGCAGCGTTGACGGAGGTGACTATGGCCATGATGAGAATTTATAATGGCAGCGTTGACGGAGGTGACTATGGCCATTATGAGAAGTTATAATGGCAGCGTTGACGGAGGTGACTATGGCCATGATGAGAAGTTATAATGGCAGCGTTGACGGAGGTGACTATGGCCATGATGAGAAGTTATAATGGCAGCGTTGACGGAGGTGACTATGGCCATGATGAGAAGTTGTTTGGTTCTTCGATTTATTGTACACAGTTAACCTTTTTCGGTGCATCATTCATTATCTTTTTCACTTATACAGATTTGCTTTGAGAAAGAACAATGCATCCGATTTTTAAAGCAACAAATTAACTTTTTCTTATATTAAAAAACAATGTCTGTGAAAATATTGGCAATTACATTTTTTTCACACCGTAAAACAATTTTATAGAACCGTTATAAATACCAAACCATTGAATGTACCGAATTAAACAAATTTTGTTTATTTTAACTCACAGAACAAGTCACCATGCTCAGGACTTACCAATCGGCGCTACAGTTAAATAATTCATTGAGACTTGCATTAGTAGATCACAATAAAAAAAACATTGTTTAGACTTGTTTATGTGCTCGTTTATTGTGACTTTAAAATAGAACTAAAAATCACATTATTTGAATATTAACGTTTACTAAACTTTTTGACCCCTGATTTATTATTAAATTATGATATGACATCCTTCCATCCTCAAGGGACGATGGCGCAGTCTTCTTTTCCTCTACCTCTCGCCTTACTCCTGGCTCGCTTCTCTTCACTCCTTTCTGTAAGGGTGGCTTCTGCGGCTCGAGTGCCCTCACGCACCTTGGACCGCCAGGAGGTGCGTTCTTCAGCAAGACCCTCCTACTTTTTGTGGTCAATGCGTGCCAGTAACAAGTCTTTTTTGCAGACGTCTTTGAAACGCGGGCAAGGGCGAGCTCTCTTTCTTGTTCCAGCTGCCACTGGAATGGAATGGAAAAAATAATTAATCATTAATATTAGTTACATTACAAAGCATTACTTGTTTGGCATCATTATAGAAACCAATTAGGAAACTTTAATTTAACAAAAGGGAGATAATAAAACCGTTTACTTCAGTTTAATATTACTAACAAGTTTCTTTCATTTGGTATCAACCAAAATAATAAATGGCTTGTAACTAAATTTTTTAGAAGGATCAAACTATGAAAACTAGTTAAAAATTATATAAATATTCTATGACTAAAGAATTTATATGTTCACTATTAGACATTACATTAACTACCCAAGCAGAATAATTACTAAGTATCCATTCCGTTAAATTGTAGATCATAAACAATATATATTTTGCGTATTTTTGGAATTCTCAATCACACTGAGAATCAAATAAATATTTTGTATCAGAAATGCTGCCAGGATGAACTAGGGGAGCGAAATAGTTACGAGCGCCTACTTTTGAAAAAAAATTAAAAAAATGATGGCAAGTGCTAGCATTGGTGTTCGGTAAATTTGGCAAGGGTAAATTCGGCAAAATCACAAAGCGGTAAAATTGGCAAGCATATAAATCTTATAAAACACACTGTTTTTATTAAACGTATTGGTAGGACTACACTCTAGTCCATGGATCGGCAACCAATGCCATGCGTGCCAGCATTGGCGCACAGAGCAGTTTTGAATAACACATGTAAGACAACCGAAATGAAGCTTAATATCTTCTGCACAGTGCCCTAACATGGGGTTGGAGAGGGGTGGGGGTAAGCAGAGGGGGCATATGCCCGAGGGCGACAATTCTAGGGGCGGCAAATATAGTCTAAGTATACCACTAAACAAAGCAGTGACAGTATACAAGGGGGGCGTCGCTGAAACTTTTGCCCTGGCGTGCTACATAGGCTTGTGCGGGCTGTGCTTCTGCATGAAAATTGCAGGATAACAGTTAAGGTTGTTGGCACGCTGAACGATTTAGAAATACTTCTTTGGCACAATATTATCAAACGGTTTATGAACCACTAGTCTATGTTACTAGAGATAGTTGACCTAACGATGTAGGGCTCTTCCTTCAAACTGTGTAGTGACATTTCTTTATTGTGAGTAAGGAAACTATCTTTTAGATCCCAAAACTCGTCCCCCCCCCCTCCCCATCATCCTATTTCGCCGTGTTATCGAAGTGACGTCATAGACGCCGCAGTTATCGTTGCTCTAAAGATGCATCACTCTTGACACAGTTACCAAGGATAGGTTAAGCTGGTTGGTTAACGCCCTTGGCATATGGGAGGGTAGGTAACCCGAGTTAAAATTAGGACGTAAGAGTTTGTTCCCTTACTTAATAAATAAGTGTTAGATTATTTATAATCTTTTGTTTGTTTGTTTGTTTGTCTTTTAAATAAGGTCAGTGATGAGGAATTCGTGTGATTTTAGTGTGTGCCATTTGTACAAAGAAAGTTGTGTGGCCAGTACATAGGTCTTAACAGTTGATATTGCATGTTATAAAGATTTTGCGGGTGGAGGAACCTTATGTTGTCTTGTTCGTTAGACTGATTCATTTCTTTGTAATTTTTTTTCTTTCAGGTATTCCCTGTGCCTGTTGATAAAGCCCTTTCTTCTTAAAGTTGTTTTTTTAGCATGTGTTTACTGTGTTGTAGCTGACAGGTCTTTCACATTGGTCCCATGTTATCTCCCTTGCTATCCAGTCTGTTAGCTTTTTCGTTACTTAGCTTAGAAATAATAAACTTTTAGGGCGCGCGTTATTCTTTAATATCCAAGCAAAGATAAATGCAAAGTGGGTGACACGATTCTGACCAACTGATTTTTTTTTTGGGCAGTCAAGTAGAAAATGGGACAAAATGTGTCGACTGTCAACCTTTTTATTACACTCTGACTAAAGGTCGAGAAAGTCTTTCCAACGTGTTTCCAGTGTGCTTCTAGTTTCCAATGTGTTTCCAATGTGTTTCCAATGTGTTTCCAATGTGTTTGTTTTAAAATTGTTTTACATAGACGGGTATAGTGAGGGCAAGTTAATCAGTGCAAATAAAGGTGTGGGAGACGACGACGGTGTCCTTTTGTACTAAATGTGAGGAAATACCTGCTGCTTGGTTTGCTATTCTTATCTTTTTTGTTCCTTTTCTTTCAGAAATTTTGAGAGTTAATTTAGCTGTTTTTTTTATTATCCTACCCTACCTACATCCTACATATCCCGTAGTCTGTTAGACCGTTGGGGCGCCACAGATGACATGTAAACCAGCCTCCTCCACTCCTCCCGTTTCTCAGCCGTTCTCATTGCCTCGCACAGTTTTGTACCTGTCCATTCCTTGATATTATCTTCCCAACGTTTCTTTGGTCTTCCTCTCTTTCTGCCTCCTCTGGTGGTACCCTGCAGGATGGTCTTTGCAAGCCCGTTGGTTCTGGTGACGTGGCCATACCATTCCAGTTTTCTTTTCTTGGCTGTGGCCAGCAGGTCTTCATACTTTCCAATTTCCTGTTGTATTCTTTTTCTTATCTGTTCGTTGGTGATATGGTCTTTGTAACAGATACCGAGCATGGTCCTGAAGCAGCTCATTTCCATGGCGTTTATCCTATTTTCCAGCTCCGCTGTTAGTGTCCATGACTCGCAAGCATATAAGAATATTATTTTTATTATCATCTCCGATTAAACATAAATATAATTAATTATAAAACACTTTTTTAAAATAAATATAAGTCTTCTTTACTAGATCATAATTTGTAATAATATTATTACTTTCTTTCTATTAACTCATATTGTCTGTCTGCTTGGTTGCTTGCTTGCTTGGAAAACTTTGCATCGATTTTTCGACCACTTCCCGTCGTCCAATCGAGCTGAAACTTGCGTAACAGACTTGCCCAGACTAACAATACATTCTTTCAAATGTTGAGCATCATAGCCTTTGAAATAGTTACTAATACATTCGATCAATTTGTGAATCGAAGAAAATGGAAACATGGCTGCCTCTACCGGAAGAGACGAAAGTAAATAAACTTTTCGGATATTTTCGTTTTTACGAAAGAAATAGAACGAAAACTACACAATATAGTCGAAAGAAAGCAAATTATCTTTTTTTTTTTTTTTTTTTTGCGGGCTAAAGCTAGAAAAAAAAGGATGCGCAAAATTTTAGTGTGGAAATTCATAAGGTATGATATCACTTATATTTATTTTAATCAATCAAAATATAAATTAAATATAAACTTAGTTTAAAAAGAAAGGGAGTATAATAAAAAAAACTGTGTTTTTATGGGTTTTTTTTTTTTTTTTTTATGTTTAAAAAACAAACTCCTTAAATCGACAAACAATTAAAGCAGGAAATGCTTATTTAAAACTGTTTAACCTAAATGAAGTTAATACCTGTAATGAACTATTGGATTGAAAACCATAATGCTGGATTTCTATAAAGAAACAATAATTAATCAGTAATATTAGTTATATTACAAAACATAACTTTTGTCATCATTATAGAAATTAATTAGGAAACATAAATTTAACAAAAGGGAGATAATAAAACATTTTCTTTAATTTAATATTATTAACAAGTTTTTTTCATTTTTTATAATAGAAAATAATTAGTGGCTTGCAAATAAAAGCTTTATAAGTATTAAACTATGAAAAATAGTTGAAAGTTATATAAATATTATTTGATTAAAGATATTATATGTACATTTTAAAACATTACATTAACTACTCAAATAGTAAAATTACTTCTGATCTCTTTTGTTAAAGTATAGTTTTTGTTACCAATTGTCTTAATATTAACATATTTTGGAATTCTCAATTGAGAATGAAATAAAAAAATAATGTTGCCGAAAGGCTGACACGATGGACTAAGGGTTCGAAATAGTTACTCGCGCCTATGGGGCGCTGACGCTCTCGGGGGCAGTGAAGGGCCATTTGGCGATACGAACGTTCCTGAATTAGTTTGAACACTACTGCAATTCAAATTCTATAATTATAACTTATATAACGTTTAACTTAAGCTTTTAAGAAAGAATACATAGACTGTTCCACTTTTGACTTGTATGCCTACAGTGCGATTGTGACGTAAACGACATTCAAAGCACTCTATGTAGTCTTACTTAACCTTGATCTATTGCTATATTTCAACGGTTTCTGAGAAAGGCAGATTAGGGGGGCGGGACGGTGATTACATTATGCATTAAATCTGACAAAAATCGCAAGTGCAGATAAATACCAGCTATAACCTAACAGTTGCCGGCCATATGTTTTACTCTACCTTGACCATGACTCGAGAAACTAATTGAAATAATGACCACCACTAAGACGTAAAACAATACTATGTGATATTTTGTTTGTTGTTGGTTTCAGATGTGGTCAACACAGCGCGGGTCAACGATGAAACTACAACAGCAACACCACCACCACCACCAGAAACAACAACACCTGAAGGTGAGATGCCATACGATTGTCATCCTTTAACACAACCCAACATCATTGGTGAGGCCCATCTGTCCTGCGGCTAAGTACATTAGACTCTCAATATAACGGTCTGGGTTCTAGTCCTGCCACTGACCAATCCCTTGCCACATGCAGGAGTTTCGGGCCTAGTGGACTTACGTTAACCTTCTATCCAGAAGGAACGTCTGCAAACTTATAAGCTAAATACATAGACCGTGAGTTCCAACAAGTCCTAGAAAAAACGAAATACCTATACATTTAACTATCATTCGTCCTAAAATATTGAAATAATATTTTGATTAAAGCATTTATTATGTTTTGTTATTTTCTGATATGGTATTAATATACGTAATTACCGTAAGTTTGTTTATGTATATGTTTGCAAATTTATGAATTAATTTATTTATATGTTTGTCCTCTATAGGCTCCGAAGCCGTTTGACTAGTCGGGCCAAAAATTAAATGTATAAATTGAAAACGTCCTCAAAAAGAAAGTTTTATAATACAAACAATATTGCTTAATTCGTTAATTATTTTTTAACAAAAAACTTAGACCTATTGATAATCACCGTATGTTAAAATTCTAAACTGAGCGCCATTTCAGAATGATCTCCATTCGAACGTTCTATTACTATGTTGAACGCTTTTACTTACGCACCAGCAATTTAATTGGAGAGTTTTAATGTCGTACTTTTAAAAAAAAGATAGAGTATGACGTAATGTCTAATTTCAATTCATGTTTTGGTTTTCACTAATGGTAGATGTTCGCTTTATTATATTATTTTTAAGCTTTAGTAAACAAAATTTTTAAATTATTATTTAATGGATAAAAAAAATACAAAAACTAAATACCGAAATATATGTTTTCACTACAGCTTTAATTGTAATAGTGTTAATTATTTTTTTCCTTCTCTTTTAACAAAACACACTGTAATAATTCGTTTCTCCGTCAATTTGACGGGCATAACCACTAGATCTAGTTCAATTAATATTTAATATTATTAATAATAATAATTTTATCTATATAGCGCTACCAACAAACATAATGTAAACCGAGAGCGCTTTAACATTGAGCAACAAAAACATGCATAAATCACGGACACAATTTTCAAGTCAAATAAATATACACAACATTTTTGTTATTACAATAAAGGTTATAATTAGATAATCTCAATTCTACCAATTATTAAGCCGAAAATGATTTTTTTTTTACATAGGTTCCAGAATGAAATATCCATTGATGCCTCCATGTAGTTTGACATGCTTATTTGTACAATAATCACACGTTTTCGTATCATTGTTGCAGTTTATTACACAACAGCCTTTGTACCTTTTGCCTAAAACATTAGCTTTGGGTGTTCAAACTTGTAGATTTGATTAAAAAGACATTGTAAATAAGCATAAATATATAGTGTAACCAGGTCCGCTGAGTCTAAACAGTAAGGCGTCGGTATTTATTCCGAAAACAGAAAGAAAAATGCGATTGTGTATTCTGTTCTATATTTATTATGTGTATGACATTGAACAATTAGAAATAAGCATTCAATAACAAGGCGCTCATTAGTTGATTCAGACAAATTACATTTAAGAAAGTTTTTATAATCGATCATCTTTTTTAATTAAACATAAATATAAGTAATTCTAAAACAAATTTGTTTGTTTTCTTACTTGAAAAAATATAAGAGGCTTATTCATTAGATCATATAAGCTTATTGTAATTATTATAATTTTTAATGTTTAGAAAACCAACTCCTTAAATCGACAAACAATTAAAATAGGAAATGTTTATTTACAACTGTTTAACCTAAATTAAGTTTAGACCTCTAATTAAATATTGAAATGAAAACCATAATGCTGGATTTGTATAAAGAAACAATAATTAGTCAGTAATATTAGTTATATTACAAAACATAACTTGTTTGGCATCATTTTAGAAACAAATTATGAAACAGAAATTTAACAAAAGGGAGATAATAAAACGGTTGTCAGAGAGAAACGGTGCTCTTCCAGAAGCGATGAGTTGGCAGAATGAAGTGTTCTTTGCGGGACATAAGGTGGGATTAGTTCCTTGAGATATGACGGAAACTTGTTGTTAAAAAATGCACTGATGGCAAAGTAGCGCCACCTTGTACTCAATTCTGGCCTTCACGGGGAGCCAATGGAGCGAGCGTAGAAGGGCGGTTCCCGAGACTCGTTTAGACTTGCATATATTAAACGCACAGTACTGTTCTGTATTCGCTGTAGCCTGGCGACTTTGTCTTCGGGCAGGCCGGCTAGCAGGGCGTTACAATAGTCGATACGCGAAAGTATCAGGGCGACTGCCAGTGTCTTTGCAGAATCAGTGGACAAATAGGGTCGTATTTGGCCGATTCTACGCAACTGTAGATATAGACCTCTGCACATATGAGTTATATGATGGTCGAAAGACAGCGAGGGATCCAATATAACACCAAGATTCTTCACCTTGTCAACAAATGGCACTTAACAGTTTATTACAGTGATAGATTCTGGACCAGTGAATTTTGCCAAATTACTCTTGGTTCCAATTCTGATTATCTCTGTTTTTTCCTCATTCATTTTAAGCCCATTTCTCCCCGACTACGAATAGACATTGGCGATCGCACAACTGACCTTTGCAGCGAGACGAGGGGCCTCAAGAAAGACCGCATAATCGTACAGTTGTGTGTCATTAGAAAATAATCCGAACGGTTTGATGACCTGGCCGAGTGGATACACATACATAGCAAATTCACTGGTCCCAGAACATATCCCTGTGGAACTCCATATTTCAGCGTTGAAGGTGCCGAGACGAACTCATCTATAGCAACACTTTAAGTGGGTTCGGACAGGTATGACCTAAGCCAACGAAGAACACAACCCGAGCAGCAAAAAGTGGTTGCAAACCTGTCAATCAGGATCTCATGGTCAAGAGTGTGAAAAGCGGCAGACAGATCGAGCATTGTCAGTATAGACACATGACCCGAGTTCGATGTGCATAGTAGGTCGTTGACAACCCTGACCAATGACTGTGTGTCACTGAACTATATATATATATATATATATATATATATATATATATATATATATATATATATATATATATATATATATATATATTTATTTAAAAAAATAATTAAAATCACATTATATTAATATTTACCTTTGCTAAACATGTCTTTGATCCCTGTTATATTATTGCATTATATATGTATTAATAGTTATATGTGAAATGCGCTCTCAGCTTACATGATGTACTTTGATGAATTATTTGTATACGTTTTAGTCAGGTCTATGAACGTATTAAAAAGGGTTTTTTGTCGTTCTCTGCACTATTTCAGCAACTGCGTGATTTGATCCGGTAGAGCAGAGCTTAGAGCTTCGGTGGCAAAGACACACTAAGATATTGTGAGGCCAGGACAATGCCCAGTGTTTTTTTTTTATTTTCCCACATCTATTGTTTGACACCTATTCTAGCCTTTCAACCACGAATTGAGCCTCGGGACCTTCGGTACGCTATAGCACCGTAATCCCGAATAGGCCTCAACGGTTCTACTTAAGGCCCTGAATGTAATTAATGTATTGTTTATTGTTCGATGTGGCTGTAATACTTGCATGCATTCTTCGAAATTACTCAAATATCACTTTCGTCCGATCCTTTTGTAAAACATATTATTAACAAGTCATTTAATTCATGATCATTCATCTTATCGAGCCTGATTTGTTTAATATTACCGACTTAAATCTCCATATGTTTTTCAATTGGAAGGATATTGACGATTTTAAAAAGCAGCAAGTTAAATATAAGAAATTCAAATACTGAGCATCAACAAGTTCCAATTTGCGGATAAATCTGGAAGGAAGCTGCTTAGGAAAGTCGTCTGCTATTCTCAACTGCTAGGCATTTAGTCTACTTCTATGTTCTTGGTTCTGGTTGAACATATTATATCGCACATGAAAGCTTTTTTGAGGCGACAAAGAGGTCACTTGCACTTGCACTTAACAAAAGGGAGATAATAAAACTGTTTTTAAGGTCAATATTACTAACAAATTTTTTTTCAATTCATTTAATTTTTATTTTTTTTTGTAATATAAAATAATAAATGGCTTGCAACTTAAAGCTACAAAAGGATCAAACTACGAAAAAAAGTGATAATTATATAAATATTATATGACGAAATAATTTATATGTACACTTGTGAACACTACATTATCTACCCAAGTAGAATGATGACAAGGTATCCATTCCGTTTAAATATAGATAGATGTTACATATATATATTCCAGACTATTTTTTAGAATTCTCAATCACATTGAGAATGAAATAAATATTATATTGCAGTAAGGCTGCCAGGATGGACCACTGAGCTTCATACCGGTATATGTATGGAGTACTCAAGCAATACATTGTAGTAGAAAATGCCGGACTTTTACATTTAGATAAGTGCAATGTATGGTTCTGAGCTATAATAATATATATACGTGGAGTTATAAATCAATCCAATTGTAATAGAAAATGCAGACTTTATATCTTTTTAAATTTTTTCACATGTAATGTTTGACACCTGTTCTAGCCTTTCAACCATGAATTGAGCCTCCGGACCTTCGGTACGCTATAGCACCGTAATCCCATATGGGCCTCAACGGTTCTAGATAAGGCCCTGAATGTAATTAATGTATGGTTTATCGTGGGCTGTGGCTGTATAACTTGCATGCATTCTTCGACATTCCTCATATATCACTTTCATCCGATACTTCTGTAAAACATATTATTGTAACGTCCATTCATGAATGCTTCGCCCAGAGACCATACTTTGTGTCTTGATCATTAATTACTCTTATGGTCTCTTTTTATACAAACTGAAATGCTATTTATTTAAACTGTCCAAGAAAAGTACCATCGGACCAAATTGATCATAAGGCCGATGAAGCTTCGTTCACCAATTTCTGTGACCTCGTAATACAAGGAGATGTGTGGCCATTCGCCTGTACTTTATCCCAACTAATGCGCATGTACCCATCAGAGATGTGTAGATTCAGGGAAACCCTTGGAAAAAAATCTAAGCCTTTACCAGGATTTGAACCAAGGACCTTGGTAACGTTAGGATATCGCGCTGCAATATATTTATTTATTTATTTGCTGATTTATTGATCAAACAGTTGAACATGTGAAATAAATTAAAAAACAAATTGGTGCTGTTTTTATGTTTCTTTATCTAAATTATCTAAATTATATCTATTCCTTTTATAATGTAAATAAACTCATTGTCTACTTTCCAAAGTTAGTTTATTTTACATTCATAAATGTTTAACCTTTTAGAATTACTAGTACCTTGAATAATGATATTGTTTTTAAATATTTAGCAAGAGAGGCGCTATAATTTTAAAAATTGCTGAAACAAATATTTTCAACTTAAGTATTATTATGAGCTGCGTATGAGCTAACTGAAAAACAAAACATTTAAATAATTAAGGCGCCACATATTTTGTTAATCATAATGTAACTTGTACACTGTACATAATGTAAACTGTACACTATACACAAGAAGAGTAGTAAGTAAAGTACCCGTCGGACCAAATCAATCCTTAGGGCCGTTGAGGCAACGTTCACCAGTTTCTGTGGCCTCGGCATACTAGGGGATTCAATCGGCCACTGTGCCGCATACACAATCAACGTACGTTCTGTTTATCAAGTGGAAATGATGACTTAAATAGTCGAGATGTGAATCCAAGAAATTTGAGCAAAAAACAGAGAAAATAAAATGTATACGAAAATGCTTATAAAAGATTTATATAACAAATATCAGTTCTTTAATACATTTAATACTCCTTTTACCACTTATTGTATATATTACAGGCGGTCTTTTTATGTAGAATGTTATTGCGAGTAATGGTTTCAGTTAAGTCTAGTATTTTGCAATATGCGTGGTGTATTAATTTTCTTTCTAATTACTTCTTTCTTACCCCAGTTACCCTGGCAGACTATAAATCGTAACAAGTCTAAAAATCATAGACTATAATATACATGGACCGCTTGCTTTAGTTTTTTATGCTATTATCTTATTTTTTTTTTTTTTTGCAATACCCGATTCTAAATGAAGTAATTGTTAGACAAGTTCCGTTTTATTAAATCGCATTCTTTTTCGACTTTAAATGAATACTTGTAGGCCTATTAATCCTATTATCATTGACTATAATAAGATGGACCGCCTGCTCTATTTTTAGAGCTTATGTTCTTTTCCTGTGCTCACACAACACTGATCTATAAATATTTTCGCTCTGTACTACTTTCGATTTTAATTTTTCATTGAGAAAATCATAGTTATTTAATAAAACGGAACTTGTATATCAATAACTTTATTTCCTGTATAGCAATTACGTTGTTTATAATCGGGAAATCCGATCATCGGTGTTTCAAGTCTCATATAGCAGAAATATTAAAGCAAGCGGTTCATGTATATTATAGTCTACGGGAAAATATAGTTGCCATACTTTGTTTTCATTCATTACGTACATAAAAACAAAATGCTCAAAGAAAACACTATAATTACCCTAGGTAAACAACACTTACTAAAAGACGGCTAAATGTAATTACGTTATATTAGCCATATTGATAACAGACACAATAGTGAGTAATAATGGCTTTAATAACCATAAATCAGTGTCCGTATTGAAGATGTAGCTTTCAGAATAATACAAACAATTATCTTTTTTTTTATCCTTTCTTCTGAATGTGAATATTTAAATCTAAAGAGAGATATCATCATCATCAGTTGTCATGTTTGGAACAGACATCGGCAATCATGACTCTCCATTTCTCACAGTTGTTAGCTGTTTCAGGAAGTCGTTACTGCTTACAGCCATTGTTTGTTGTCAATTCGTTCAGGTTTTCCACGTATGTTTTTCTTTGTTTTCCTTTGTCTCTCCTACCAGATATCTATCCACACTAAGCAAGTCTTTCTATTGCATTTTCCCCAAAGAGGTATCCTAAAAATTTCATGTGTATGTTCCATATAGTTACAATAGCTTTATCAGAGGCGTATTTAGGCGGTTCCATATGTTCCTATGGAACAGGGGCCCCGACATAAAAGGGGCCCCCACATTTTCCAAAATAAAAAAAAATAGTATTTTCTTTCGGCAATTAGAACATTGCTATTGTAGAAGCGCACAATGAAGAAATACTGTGAATTGGAAATCATATTTGATTGTAAAGTGACACTGGCAGGGTCAAGTGCACGAGGGGGCCCCCACATAAATTTGGCCCTTGGGAACAGGGCCCCCACAATCCTAAATACGGCCCTGAGGTTTATAATATATAACAATGGTTTCGTGTCCTAGGCTGGGTTTCAAAGAATTTTGCTTTTATAGTGGTCTTATTAGTAAAAAGAAAAAGTATCCCGTCGGACTAATTATGCTTTGTATGGCTGGAGACATCATTTTCTCGCTACCCACGGCATAATATTAAGGTCTTAGTTAAGTTAATGATATTAAGGTCTTAGTTAAGCCAATGATATTAAGGTCTTATTTAAGTTAATGATATTAATGTCTTAGTTAAGCCAATGATATTAAGGTCTTAGTTAAGTTAATGATATTAATGTCTTAGTTAAGCCAATGATATTAAGGTCTTAGTTAAGCCAATGATATTAAGGTCTTAGTTAAGCCAATGATATTAAAGTCTTAGTTAAGCCAATGATATTAAAGTCTTAGTTAAGCCAATTATATTAAGGTCTTTGTTCAGCCATATTAAACTTGTGACAAGATTCATGAGAGTTTTCTTCCGATTGAGCAGTGGCTGGCAACCGTTTGACATTAGTGTGCCTAAGTTAGATTTGTAATTCACCCACCGTGCCAACATTCTTAATTAAGATCACCCTGTTTTAGCACTTCTAGTATCTTGAAGAAGAGACTTGTAGAGCCTTTCTGTGAGTCTTCAGCGTGCCATTGAACATAGCTCCGCGTGCCAAGTCTGGCACACATGCCGTAGGTTGCCTACCTCTGCAACTTAGATTTTCTTAAGCCAGAATCAACTTTGCACTGATAGGTACCGGACCTTAAATGGGGTAAAGTAAAGGCGGATGCGCATAGTGCTGGCTACATAATCACCTAGTATGCCGTCGCCACAGAAACTGGTGAACGCTGCTTCATCGGACCTATGGATCAATACGGTCCGTCGGGTAATATACTTACTTGTATAATTTCTAGACTATTCATTGACAAACAGGCAATTCAACCCCTTCTTATAAGAAATTTGGAGTAAATACGTACTTCTGCTGTAAAATAGCCAGTGGTCGCTAATTTAGTCTTGATTGATTGAATATATTAGTTTGTCCCTAAGAATGAATACAGGTGTTGCTTGACAAAAAAATAACTAAGTCAGGATCAGTTTCTCTGTTTGGCTACTGAAAGGATATGCGTTAAATCCGGGGCTTATTTAGTCGTGTACTTCCTTAATGTTAGCTTTTAAATGAGAAAGAAACAGAGAGAGAGAGAAAGAGAGTGGATGAGGGACAAAGAAAAATAGAGAAGAGAGAGAGAGAGAAAGATACAGAGATTGACAATGACAGAGAGAGAGAAGGAGAAAAAGAAGAGATAGAGAAAAAGAGAAGAAAAGAAAGTGGGCGACAGAGAGAGAAAGAGAGAGACAGAGAGAGAGAAAGAGAGAGAAAGAGACATAGAAAGTGAGAGAAAGGAAGAGAGAAAAATAGGAAGAAAGAGAGACAGATAAAGAAAGAGAATGCGAGAGACAGAGAGAGAGACATGAAGAGAAAAACAAAAGAGTAAATGAGAATTAGAGAAATGAAAATTCTATTTATTTAAACTGTCCAAGTAAAGTACCCGTCGGACCAAATTGATCATATGGCCGATGAAGCAGCATTCACCAGTTTATGTAGTTGCGACATACTAGTGGATTCACTCGTCCACCGTGTCCCATACACAATCACAGTACTTACTGTTTATTTCAACTGGAAACAATGACTTAAATACTCAATAGGTGAATTTGAAAAGTTTGAGTGAAAATATTAAAAAAATGTATACTGTATGAAAATGCATATAAAAGATTTATAAAAAACAACAACACTAGACTATATTTATCTGGATTTATAAAAAACAACAACACTAGACTATATTTATCTGGATTTATAAAAAACAACAACACTAGACTATATTTATCTGGATTCTTTATTTCATTTAATGCTCCATTTATCTTATATGTTAAAGGCTCTCTATTTACATAGAAGTTATTGCGTCAATGGTTTTAGTTTGTGTCTTGCATTATGCAGGAAGCCTGGTGTATACTGTTCCCTTCTTATTACTTCTTTCTGACCCAAGTCAACCTGGCAAAGACTATAAATCGTAACAAGTCTTGACGTGCATACAGATGCTAAGTAGGCCTACTATGATTAAAATTACTTCAGACATAAGTTACAACTGTTATCGTTCCCATGCATTTGTTTTCATTTATTACCTACATAAAAAACAAAAACACATGCTCAGAGAAAACACTTTAATTATCCTAGTTAAACAACAAGTGTTTATCGCTTATGAAAATAAGGCTAACTGTAATTACGTTAGATTAGCGTTAATGATAACAGACACTATAGTGATAAAGGCTATAATAACAATAAATCATTGCCCGTGTAGAAGATGTCAATTTGAGAATTAAAAAAGACTATTAATTAGATTTCTTTTTCCTTTTATGCTTTGTTCTCAATATAATATACGAGAAGATGTAAATCTAAGAACAGCTATCATCATCATCATCATCATCACCATCATCATCATCATCAGGTGTCTGGTCTGGAACAGACATCGGCGATCATGACTGTCCATTTCTCTCGGTTGTTAGCTGTTTCAAGGAAGTCGTTACTGCTTACAGCCATTGTTTGTGGTCCATTCGTCCAGACTTTCCACGTATGTTATTCTTTATCTTCCTCTGTCTCTCCTACCAGATATCTTTCAACACTAAGCTAGTCTTTCTATTCCATTTTTCTCCATAGAGGTATCCTAAAAATTTCATGTGTATGTTCTATATAGTAAAGACAGCTATATAATATATAAAAATGGTTTCGTATCCTAGGCTGGGTTTCACAGAATTGTGCTTTTATAGTGGTCTTATTAGTAAAAACAAAACACAAAGTATCCCGTCGGACTAATTATGCTTTTTAGGGGCCTGTGACACAGAGTTCATCTTTTTCTTGCTACCCACAGCATGATATTAAGGCCTTAGTTAAGCCAAAGTAAACTTGCGACATGATATTAAGGGCTTAGTTAAGCCATAGTAAACTTGCGACATGATATTAAGGTCTTAGTTAAGCCATAGTAAACTTGCGACATGATATTATGGTATTACTTAAGCCATAGTAAACTTGCGACATGATATTAAGGTCTTAGTTAAGCCATAGTAAACTTGCGACATGATATTAAGGTCTTAGTTAAGGCATAGTAAACTTGCGACATGATATTAAGGTCTTAGTGAGGCCATAGTAAACTTACGAAATGATATTAAGGTCTTAGTTAAGCCATAGTAAACTTGCGACATGATATTAAGGTCTTAGTTGAGCCAAAGTAAACTTGCGAAATGATATTAAGGTCTTAGTTAAGCCAAAGTAAACTTGCGACATGATATTAAGGTCTTAGATAAGCCATAGTAAACTTGCGTCATGAAATTAAGGTCTTAGTTAAGCCATAGTAAACTTGCAACATTATATTAAGGTCTTAATTAAGCCATAGTAAACTTGCGAAATGATATTAAGGTCTTAGTTAAGCCATAGTAAACTTGCGACATAATATTAAGGTCTTTGTTAAGCCATAGTAAACTTGCGACATGATATTAAGGTCTTAGTTAAGCCATAGTAAACTTGCAACATGATATTAAGGTCTTAGTTAAGCCATAGTTAACTTGCGATATGATATTAAGGTCTTAGTTAAGCCATAGTAAACCTGCGACATGATATTAATGTCTTAGATAATCCATAGTAAACTTGCGACATGATATTAAGGTCTTAGATAAGCCATAGTAAACTTGCGACATGATATTAAGGTCTTAGTTAAGCCATAGTAAACTTGCGACATGATACTAAGGTCTTAGTTAAGCCATAGTAAACTTTCGACATGATATTAAGGTCTTAGTTAAGCCAATAGTAAACTTGCGACATGATATTAAGGTCTTAGTTAAGCCATAGTAAATTTGCGACATGATATTAAGGTCTTAGTTAAGCCATAGTAAACTTGCGACTTAATATTAAGGTCTTAGTTAAGCCATAGTAAACTTGCGACATGATATTAAGGTCTTAGTTAAGCCATAGTAAACTTGCGACATGATATTAAGGTCTTAGTTAAGCCATAGTAAACTTGCGACATGATATTAAGGTCTTAGTTAAGCCATAGTAAACTTGCGACATGATATTAAGGTCTTAGTTAAGCCATAGTAAACTTGCGACATGATACTAAGGTCTTAGTTAAGCCATAGTAAACTTTCGACATGATATTAAGGTCTTAGTTAAGCCATAGTAAACTTGCGACATGATATTAAGGTCTTAGTTAAGCCATAGTAAACTTGCGACATGATATTAATGTCTTAGTTAAGCCATAGTAAACTTGCGACATGATATTAAGGTCTTAGTTAAGCCATAGTAAACTTGCGACATGATATTAAGGTCTTAGTTAAGCCATAGTAAACTTGCGACATGATATTAAGGTCTTAGTTAAGCCATAGTAAACTTGCGACATGATATTAAGGTCTTAGTTAAGCCATAGTTAACTTGCGACATAATATTAAGGTCTTAGTTAAGCCATAGTAAACTTGCGACATGATATTAAGGTCTTAGTTAAGACATAGTAAACTTGCGACATGATATTAAGGTCTTAGTTAAGCCATAGTAAACTTGCGACATGATACTAAGGTCTTAGTTAAGCCATAGTAAACTTTCGACATGATATTAAGGTCTTAGTTAAGCCATGGTAAACTTGCGACATGATATTAAGGTCTTAGTTAAGCCATAGTAAACTTGCGACATGATATTAAGGTCTTAGTTAAGCCATAGTAAACTTGCGACATGATATTAAGGTCTTAGTTAAGCCATAGTAAACTTGCGACATGATATTAAGGTCTTAGTTAAGCCATAGTAAACTTGTGACATGATATTAAGGTCTTAGTTAAGCCATAGTAAACTTGCGACATGATATTAAGGTCTTAGTTAAGCCATAGTAAACTTGCGACATGATATTAAGGTCTTAGTAAAGCCATAGTAAACTTGTGACAAGATTGCTTAGCGCAGTGTTCGGCAACCATTTGAATATAGTGTGCCTAAGTTAGATTTCCAAATCATCCACCGTGCCAACATCTTTAATTAAAATCATCCTGTTTTAGCATTTAGCATTTTAAGTTTCTTGAAGAAGAGACTTGTAGTGTCTTTCTGGGAGTCCTCAGCGTGCCATTGAAAATAGCTCTGCGTGCCAAGTCTGGCACTCGTTCCGTAGGTTGCTGACATCTGCAATAGACATTTTCGTAAGCCGGAATCAACTTTTCACAAGAAAATTTTTCATACTACGCGGAAACCCCAAAAGTAAAGGAGATAAATTTAATAACGTTTTTAGTTTCTACACTAGTAATTGACATACAGGCACTTCAGCACCTTCTTAGAAGAAATCAGGAGTAGATCTAAATACGTAAATCTGCTATAATATAGCCAGTGATCGCTTTGATTTGATTGATGTAATAGATGGGTTTCTCCTTAAGAAGGAATAAAGTAGTTGATTGATAAAAAAAACACTACGACAGGATCAAACAGTTTCATGGGTAGTTTGGCTTCTGAAAAAATATGCATTAAATCAGGCTTTTATTTAGTCATGTACTACCTTAATGTTAGCTTTAAAACGAGGGAAAAACATAGAGAGAGAGAGAGATAGTGCAAGAGAGACAAGGAAAAAGAGAGAAGAGAGAGAGAAAGTGATAAAGGGGGAGAGAAAGTGGGCGACAGAGATAGACAGAGAGAGAGAAAGAAAGAGAAAGAGAGAGAAAAAGACAGAGAGACATGAAGAGAAAACCCAAATTGAAAATGAGAAATAGAGAAATGAAAAGAAAAATATTCGTAAGGTAAAGAGAATATGAGATAAACGAAATGAAGATGTATATTATTGTATATTGTTCATATTATAGTATATAGGCTATATATAGTGCGAATATATATATATAATGAGAGCGACAGCAAGAAAGTCTAGGTAAGGTGTCGGCAACCGAAGGCACGTGTGACAGAATAGGCACGCATAATGACACGCAAGAGGCCTCCAAGAGATGTATCTTGGTGAAAAAAAAAACATATTTTCCGGTATAGAATTAGAAGAACTGGCTGTTGAATCCGATGTTTCTGAAGGACGTTTCAGTGAGTTATTTGACAAGGACGGGGTCAAACAAAATTAAATCTGTTAGACTACTGGATTTGCATTTTAACTGGAATATCTCGCCGTTATATCAATTTCAAAACATTTAACTACTTCCCTAATTAATGGCATATATAAAGATAGATAGATAGACAGATAGATAGATAGGGATCTAGATAGATAGAAAGATAGATAGATAGATAGATAGACAGATAGATAGATAGATAGGCATCTAGATAGATAGATAGATAGATAGATAGATAGATAGACCGATAGGCATCTAGATAGATAGACGGATAGATAGATAGGCATCTAGATAGATAGACAGATAGATAGATAGATAGATAGATAGATAGATAAATAGACAGATAGATAGATAGACAGATAGATAGATAGGCATCTAGATAGATAGACAGATAGATAGATAGATAGATAGATAGGCATCTAGATAGATAGACAGATAGATATATAGACAGATAGATAGATAGGCATCTAGATAGATAGACAGATAGATAGATAGATAGATAGATAGGCATCTAGATAGATAGATAGATAGATAGATAGATAGATAGATAGGCATCTAGATAGATAGATAGATAGATAGGCATCTAGATATATATATAGATAGATAGATAGACATCTAGATAGATAGATAGATAGATAGATAGATAGGCATCTAGATAGATAGATAGATAGATAGATAGATAGGCATCTAGATAGATAGATAGATAGATAGATAGATAGATAGATAGGCATCTAGATAGATAGATAGATAGATAGATAGATAGGCATCAAGATAGATAGATAGATAGATAGATAGGCATCTAGATAGATAGATAGATAGATAGATAGATAGATAGATAGGCATCTAGATAGATAGATAGATAGACAGATAGATAGATAGGCATCTAGATAGATAGATAGATAGATAGATAGATAGATAGATAGGCATCTAGATAGATAGATAGATAGATAGATAGATAGATAGGCATCTAGATAGATAGAAAGATAGATAAGTAGATAGATGGATAGACGAGCTTTTTCACAAGTACATACTGATGCATTCTAAGCGGAGTTTTTCAAATCATTCATCTCATCGAGGCTGGTTTGCTAAATATTTTATACTACCAACTTAAATCTTGATCTTTTTTTAAGGTGGAGGGATATTGACGATTTTAAAATACAGCAAGTTAAATATACAAATTCAAATACTCAGCATCAAAAAGTGCCAATTCGCGGAATAATCTGGATGGAACCATGCTTAGGAAAGTCGTCTGCTATTCTTAATTGCTAGGCATTGTCTACTTTCAGGTTCTGGTTCCGTTTGAACATATTTTATCGCACATGAAAGCTCTTTAAGCCGACAAAGAGGTCACATGTACCTGAACACCCAGACGTGAGTAATTATGTGCATGAAATCACAGAAAAGGTATATTTATTCTGTGCATGACAATTTTGGGAAGAGCATTCAATGACAAGGCGCTCATTAGTTGATTCGGACTAATTACATTTAAGAGAGTTTTTATGATCATCTTCTCTGATTAAAGATAAATAAATATAAGCAATGGGGACTATGCACAAGTCCTTAGAGATAGATGTTTGGTCACGTGATGCGGCTTAGACTAAGAAAAAACATGGCGTTTTACACATCTTGGAATAGAGAGAAATGATTCGTAAAAATATCATTTTAAGACATTCTAGATTATTGTGGTGTCTAAATCACCACACAGGCTTGTGACAGTGACTCATGTACAAGTAATAAATAAGTACCAGGCTTTGTTTAAAGCGTACTTGCTGATAGACATTAATTTTAAACTACTTATTAACTAGACTAGTCGAGACATGTTTACATGTTATGAGTTATGAGTGTTATGAGAGATTTTCTGGTTTACGACAGTTTAGGCTTACTATTCATGAATGATTGGAAGTAGCAATCAAGAAATGGTCTGCATATAATGTGAGCAGTATAATTGACGATTCACGAAAGGTAGGTGTTCTTTTTTTTTATTGTCTTCCACTTTTACCTTGTCCCATTCTTAAGCAACGTCAAATATCATGTCATAGCCGTAGCCTATGACTATGTTTATGTCCTATATAGGCTCATAGAACTCATAGTGTAGTCATAGTACTCATAGTCATAGAGTCATACTCATAGGACTCATCATAGGCCTAATAATAATCGCCATTTAGGGCATAGGCTTAGACTTAGAATGGGCTAGCCTAATATCAGTATTATTATTAGTAAACTGTCCTAGCCATTCCATTAGTAATATGCTGGCTGGCTGTTCTCTTCTTTTAACTGATATTATTTTAATATAATAATTAATAATAGGCCTAAGTGATACTTCTATTTTAAAATTATTTGAATTATTTTATTAAAATTCATTTATCATTCAGGCTACTAACTACTATCAAGTAGGCCAATGACCTATGATGATTTATAATTAGGATCAGGGTTAGCCTACCTTGTTTCACATAATATAGCCTACATATTAGACATAATATAATATATAGGCCCTATATTAATTGAGGCCATTTTAGACCTTGGCCTAACTGATTCAGTAATTGTCATTGAGATTAGATAAAGGGCTAATAAGCTTATATTTGTCAATTTGCATGCTTGAGCTTTTATATAATTATAGTGTAGTAGGCCTAAGTAGTTGGCTATTATATTACTATACTATGACCATACTATATATGATGCAATTTGCAATACTGTTTTGATTAATCTCACAACTCGATCATTATAAGTAAATTAAAACATGCAGGACTGGGGCAGATAAAGTAAAAGTATTAAATATAGGTCTACCAATGTAAATATTGATGCTTGTTGAGCTAGTAGTCTGTAGAATAGAATAAACAGTTTAATGATTGAAATGTAGGCCTAATTTCATTCTCTCAATACCTAAGTAAACTAAAGGACATGCATTTCTGTTTTACAGGGTATTAAAAAATTAACATAAAATATTTTAACGTTTATTTGTACTGGTATTGAAGTAAAATAAAATTGCCTGACAATATATATTTGATGAAATGTTAATTTCTTTTCTCCTTTGATATTAGGTCAATGAAGTTGAAGCAGAATGTGAATGAGGAATGAAGTCAACTTGTTGCAAGCCCATATTAGGACTTATGGATGCAGTGGAAGGCACCCATAGACCACATTCATGCATGACATCAGTCTACAACAAATTAAAGTATCCCATCTGATCGAATTGATCCATGGAGCCTGTGAAGCAGCTGTCATCACTTTTGGTGGCCACAGCATACTTGGGAATGTGTGGCCAACACAATTCCCAGGCACCTTTAATATACCCACAGTAAAGTCATCTACTAATACCCATCAGAGCTGGATAGACTCAGGGACATCCTTCAGACCAGATAATAAATTCTAGCCTTCACAAAAACTCTAACTCAGAACCTTCGGAATGCGAGCAGAACGTGCTGTCTGCCACCTGGCCCCATGTCTGCACCAAAACATTCAGGGCACAGCATGCACCAAAACATGAGTTTATAGACTGTCATTCAGGGCACAGCATGCACCAAAACATGAGTTTAAAAAGACTGTTATTCAGGGCACAGCATGCACCAAAACATGAGTTTAAAAAGACTGTTATTCAGGGCACAGCATGCACCAAAACATGAGTTTAAAGACTGTTATTCAGGGCACAGCATGCACCAAAACTTATGTCCACCAAAATAAGGGCACCCTATTTGCTAATGCTAAGAATTAAACAATTCTACATGACATAAATATTACCTTGTGCCTACTCTGACAATCTACACTACAATAAACACAAACATGAAATGTTAAATAATAAATATTATTATTTGGTAGACTTGTTTTTCATTTTTATATAATATTTACAAATTACCAATACTAATGCATTTTCAATTATTTTTACCATAGGCCTTCATATTCTGGCATGATATTCAACATGGTTTAATATTAATATAAAATAAAATACTATAAATTATAAAAATAATGCTAATAATATATATTTTGTTTATTATTATTTTTTTTTGCAATAAATTAAAACATTCATGGATGATGTCAGATAGTTTTCCTATTTTCAAAATATTTAACGTCATGTCCTTTAACCAATCAAAACAGAAATTCTCCTTTAACAGACAGTAAGCGAATTGAAAACTCCAATGTGATATTGTGAACAATAAGTTGACTTATTTTAATCTCATTTAGCAGTGTCAATTACTGATACAATTCTTTTTGCCATGACTTGCTGCTGACATCACTTTGCATCTGATGATCCACAATAACATTCAATTCCAGTAGTTGACACATTCAATCTACATATGAAAATAATAATAATAAGATTTTTTTTTTTTAACATGTTTTTATTTATATCATAACTTTTTAGTTACTCTTATACCCACTACTATTTACTACCAGTACACAGTTTCCAACATATTAATACAGTACAATTTAAGTGTGCTAAAAAATATAAAAATATCCATACATTGAGCTACTGTATGTGAATAATTTTATATAATACTATTATAGTAATAATTTCAACTAAATACAATTCAGATAACACAACACTGTATCGGTAATCATTATAATTTATAAATTATATACCGGTATTTAAAATTTAAAAAATTACCAAAATTCATAAGATGTCTTTTTCTGTAGGCCTGCTGGTATATGGGTACTAAGTGGTATATGTGAGAGAATACAATTGGAGCTGCTCTAGTTGATGACTATCTGAAATAAGTAAACAATAATGATGACTATACCATGTACCAATGTGTTAAAATTAAAGATATATAGAGAATTTATAATTATTTATAAATAAATAGCTTTTATAGTTATAAATAGATTCACTACCATTCACTATAATCAGTCCTATTTCTATTGATGATGATCCACAGACAACATAGGCCTAGACTATCAGATTATATTGTAGGGGTTGTAGGCCTAGACTATCAGATTATATTGTAGCTTCAACCCAATCCCCCCCCCCCCCTCATCCATCCTATATTATAGGCCTACCCAATTAATGCAAGCTAATATTACTAATAATAAATTACACATTAAATGCAAAAATACTGCTCAGTTATTAATTTACAAGTAAAAGAGTAGGCCTATGCCTACATACATACTTATTTATATGCTTATCCGGTTTTTGGAACAATGAGGCTAATACTAATTAAATTAATGACTTTGGTCATGGTGTAAATCACTTCTTAGAAGTGTTCAATTGTTATAGAGTATTATACTAAATTACTGAAAAAACAAATAATTGGAATTAGACTATTATAATTAGGCTAATTATTTATGGCTATTCTAATAGAGCTTATTAACTTAAGATATTATATGCCTACTGGACTATATTTAGTAGTCTTAACTATTATAAAAATGATTTGAAATATTTAAATAGCCAATCAATAACAAAGTAATATGCCTACACTGTAGGGCATATGATTTGCATGGCATATAGGCATAGGGCCTATCATAGAGAATATAATTTTAATATAGGCCTATGTATTAAAATTAAAAAGCATAGGACTAGTAGACTGTAGAATAGTGAGTAGGCTATTATAATTATAATAGCCTATATACCCTTGGCCTTAGAGCCTTCTCAGTATCCGGTCCGAAGGTGTGGAATCAACTTCCCATTCAACTGAGGCGAACAAGCTCTACTGTTACTTTCAAACAGAACTTAAAAACTCATTATTTCAATATTTACCTTAGATAACATTTAACATGCTTTAGAAACTTACTGTCTTATTTATGGGTTGGGTCGGTTAATGCTACATTTATTTGTTTTATCTTTTTTTAATCATCAATTTAGCTCTGTCACCTGGGCTAGGGTAATATCCGTATTCTTAGTTGTATGTTAAACGCGCTCTGAGCTTACATTATGTTTGTTGGCAGCGCTATACAAATATTATTATTATTATATGCAGGCATAGAATGATAGGCCTACATGCAACAATATTCTTTATTATTATCATCTAAAAATTAACTATATTTGTCTATATTACCATATTCTTCTTGTTAGTCGGTTTATTTACTTATTTTATTAGTTTATTAAATTATTAGGCTAGGTTTAAAGTTTAAGTAGTTATTATAATATTTTGGCTAGGCCGCTTTAGGCTTTAGCTCTGCTAAGCTACGAGTTACTAAAAATGTGAAACGATATTTATAATTAATGAATTGAGTATTAGGCGTATATAATCATAGATAAAAAAAGTTTGAAGACTTAAGCAAAAAACTCTATGCCGTTGTATATTGTATGGACTTACCGTGGTTAACCATTGAAGGCAGTGAAAGTTTAAAACACGGAAGTCATTTTATTCGATGTTTTAGGAACATAATATTAGGTTGTTTTGCAACAAAATATTGGCGTCGTCTTTTGACATGCATTTAAGAAGCTTGTATCTATCAGCGAAAATAGATGAAAACATACTTTAACTTCACTGCGTCTTGATTTTAAGTCAAAATGTGAGCATCCAGCTACATGAAAATGAATGAGCACTTCCATGTTTATCAATCTATCTAATCCTCATCACGTGACCGGAAAATACTTCTGCATAGTCCCCATTATAAAACCATTGTTTTTTGTTTTCTTACTTTAATAAATATAAGAAGCTTATTTACTAGATTATGTATTGTAATTCATTTTTTTTTTTTTTTTTAAAAACACACACTTTAAATCGACAAAACAATTAAAGTAGGAAATGCTTATTTACAACTGTTTAACCTAAAATAAGCTTAGACCTCTAATTAAAAATTGAAATGAAAACAGTAACTATAATGCTAGATTTGTATAAAGAAACACTTATTAATCGGTAATATTAGTTATATTACAAAACATAACTTGTTTGGCATCATTATAGAAACTAATTAGGAAACATAAATTGTCACTATATCATTAGATAATATAGAAAGTACGCATGTTGTTAGATGAGGAATAAGTAAGGTGTGCATGTTATTATTATGTACGAGATTGCACTATGGTATGAAAGGGAAGTGTAGAGAGTATGAATGATATAGCAACGCTGAATTCTAAGGACAATTGAGTTGGGATTCTGTCTGTACATGAACAAGTCGTATATGATATCAGTCTTCGTCCAAGTTGGAAGTGCTATACGACCAGTACCAGTCAGGAACAGAATGTATTGTTGTGATGGCTCACTCCCTATTGCTGTCAGAGTGACTAACGATTAAAGAAGCTATGAGTTGTACCAAGCAGCCTTCGTTGAGTGCCTTTCATGAATTATCCGTGTGTCTTAGTCCTGTGACATAAATTTAACAAAAGGGAGATAATAAAACCGTATTCTTTAGGTTAATATTAATAACAAGTTTCTTTCATTTTTTATAATATAAATTAATAAATGGCTTGCAACTAACAATTTTTAAAGGGATCAAATTATGAAAAAAAAAATTATATAAATGTTAAATGATTAAATAATTTAGATGTACACTTTAAAACATTACATTAACTACCCAAGTAGTATGATCACAACGTATGCATTCCTTTTATCGTTATAGAGTACACTCATGCTAACCTCTAGAATAATTTTTTGAATTCTCAATCACATTGAGAATGAAATTAATATTATATTGTAGTAAGGGCTATCAGGATGGAACAAATTAGCTATAAATTATATATATGAATGCTCAAGTAATTAAATTGTAGTAGAAAATGCGGACTCTATTTTTTTTTTTTTACATTTTTTAAAACTCTGTTACTGTCACTTTAAAAAAGAACATAAAATCACATTATTTTAATATTTACCTTTGTTAAACATGTTTTTAATCCTTGTTTTATTATTACATTATATATATATATATATACATATATAAATATATATGTCTTATTAGTTATATGTGAAATACGCTCTAAGCTTACATTATGTATTTTGATGAATTATTTGTAAATGCCTTAGTCAGATCTATGAACGCGATAAAATGGGTTTCTGTTGTACTCTGAACTTTTTCTCCAACTGCCTGACTGAGAATTTTGTATCGATAGTTGATCTTTCTGAGCGAAACACACAATGCGACTATGTGTATATACTGTCTGCTAGCATCTGTAGCCTGGCCAGGACCGTTTCAATAGGTCAGTGTTTATCGTGTTCATGAACTTCCAATGTACTTCCGTCAACACAGAACATGCTTTGGCTGGTGTTTGATTATTTATTTCAACGTCTGCGGCCAGTTCTGGTTTTTCTGACATTTTCAAAGTTATGAGGAATCCGATTTCAACAACTAAAGTGAGTACCGGTATGTGATAATGAATCGTCGACGTGTAAGCTTGATTTATAAATAGAGTAGTCGGTGTAGCGGTTCTTGGCTTAAAAGAAACACAAAAAAACGTGATCTATAGATAACTTACAACACAATTCAAAAATGCTTTTGCATTAAGCAATAAGTTTGGGGGAAAAAAGGTGAATCATCACATTTTACGTTCATAATCCATCGTTTTCTTTTGACAATATCTTTTGGAAATGAAAGAGAATTTAAACACTACATCTTTTCTTTCTCGCAGTGCAACCAGTAACGCAGCATACATACATGTTTTGTTAGTAAATGAACGAATAGGACCGGAAATGTTATTACACGATAAACGTATAGGTTCAGCATGCATGCATAATCATTAAGACTTCTTCAATGATTGCTTCTTCTGTGGAATAACCTGAATCTATATTCTACGTTTTCAACCAGCTTACATAATATATCTAATATTTTTTATTTAACATTTCTGTTTTTTCATGTGATATCTGAGTACTGGCTTATTAAATATTATATTGACTATCGTGTTCAGGGTTGAATAAACCAAAAGGCGAAATAATGAACAGATCAAGGGAAGTAGTACCATATTAATTTATCAATAACCCTCGTTTCTTTAGTATATATTATGATATATAGGCTACTCTAGGTCGGTCAGATCTATGATTCGTAAAAATAGAGCTCACTCACAGAGGCGCAGCCACGTGGGTCTGAGGAGGGCCCCCTCCCTCCTGGAATAAAAAAAATATTATGCAACAATTATTTGTTAAAATCTGAACTAAATTTGCAAAAAAAATTGGTAATTCGGGACATGTTTTTCATATGACACTTCAGCCCCCCTCCCACCCCACTGGGAAAGAATTTCTGGCTTCGCCCCTGCTCTCACTTAAAATTACTCGAAATTGATTTGAAACTATTTACAATCTAAACATTAAAAATACACAATTTTGAAAAAAAAACAACACAAAAGTATCAAAACAATACATCTCAAAACAATACCTTTTGTTCTTGGTTATCATTGATGATATTATTCTGAATTACTTTTATAAAATGGTTTCAACACGTCCATAAATGTAATTTATGTGTTTTACTGCTCAATGTTGTTATGATACGCGCTGGTGTACATAAACATTCCTCAATAAATATTATTATCACTGGTAGTAAAGTAAGTAGGGGCTAATGTAATTTGATCCGGTAGAATAGTGTTCGCAAGTTTTGGTGGCCAAGGCACACTAAGAGATTGTGAGGCCAGATCAATGTACAGAGGTCTTTAATTTTTTACATCTAATGGTTGATACCAGCCTTCACCGCGAATCGAGCCCCCCCACCTTCGGAACGCTAGAGCAGGGTTCGGCAACAACTTGATAATATCGAGCCAAATCAGGATTTCTAATTCATTCAGCGTGCCATTCATCTGTAATACTTGCTTGAATTCATTAACATTACACAAATATCACTTTCTTCCGATTTTTTTTAAAAATATTATTGTAACGTCCAATCATGAATGTTACATCCATAGACCATACTTTTTGGATCGACCTTTATTTCTCTTTTGGTCCCTTTGCATACAAAAAAAAGAATGTTATTTATTTAACCTGTCAAGAAAAGTAGTCGTCAGATCAAATTGATCATAGGGCCGGTGTAGCAAAGTTCACCAAATTTCTGTGGCCACGGCATACTAGGGGTTAAAATGACAGCACAATGCCTAGCCGCATTTACTTGATCCCAACTAATGTCAGGTACCACTTCAGACCTGGGTAAACTCAGGAACACCCTTGGGAAAATATTATAGCCTTCACCAGGATTTGAACCAATAGCCTTAAGTACGCCAGCCGAACGCGCTGCCGCTCGGCTACCGTGTCCCATTAACATGTTAAGGATAGTTGTTGTTTTTTTGCTAAGCAATATTAAGAATTAGATGTTATAATGGTTTCTCTATGACATACTTATTTTACAATTTGTAGAAACAGCATAAATCTCTACGTTTATCGAGACATCATGTAATGCGTTATTGATATCTTGTGCTTAAACACATTGTTACTGAAGATGTTGCAGTACCATTTGTTCAATTTCCCTGTGTATTTATTAACATTATGTCTTTCATTAATGTACTTATATATAGACTTTTTCTTATTCTGTCCTTCTTAGCTTAGTTTTAACTTTAACGGTTGATATTTTTCTACAGCCAGAATGGATTCTTTAGAACATAAAATGTAAAAGTTAATTGCAATGAAAGTGGTTTTTGGGGCAGTTTAGTAATGTATAGACCTTTTCATTTTGTTAATTATTCTAAAAAAAAGGTCAAGGTCTGCGTCTGCGCACTCGGTCGGGGGCAGAAAGAAACGGCTGTTTGTGGTTTTTAGGATTAATTATATTAGTTGTTCATAAAAAAAAATAATGACTTCATAAAAACTTTATACAGAGAAGCCAGGGAGCGAACTGTACTTTTTTTTACATTTTGAACCAGTTTTTAACAAAAAAACATTCATTATACATTTTAGGCTTACGAAGCGTCTATGGCGACTATGGTTACCCAGACCCAGTTAATGTACCGAGCAATCGATGTGTCAGTAACTCGTTATATAAAACATAGGCTACAAAAAAATAGCATTTTAGATAGTTATAAAGCTTTGTTTGTGTAGAAGTCTCAACACTTATTTTGCATTACTTTCTTATACTTATATTTTGCAATATAAATCGTTGTAGGCCTAGTTTTACTTTTTCTTACTTCTAGTTCTAAGCCTAATAGTTTAATAGATAGGCTAGAATCTAGAATAATAATTAGACTAATAGCCTATCTTTTAATATAGGCCTAGTACCTATAGTCCTATAGACTACTAGCCTATAGATCTTACTAGAGCCAGAGCAGTATAAATTTAACAAAGCTGTAGATAGGCCTATATAAATTATAAATATATAGGATTATAGGCCCTATTATTTAATGAAGCATATAGCAGCATAGGCATAGGTCTATCGCCCTATCTATCGAATCAGTCTGTCATATAGCTAACTTTATATAATTATAGTGTAGGCCTATATATTATAGTCTATTTATAAAGCCTAGGCCTTTATGACTAGGCCTATATGCTATAATTTAAACGGTTTAAGCTCAAACTATTTAGGCTACTATATTATAAGCTATATGGCTAGGCCTAATCTATAATAATTTAAGCCTATTTATAGTATTAAGCTATGTGACAATATTAAATATAGAACAAAAAAGACTTTTGCTTATATAAATGTAATCTATATTCTATATGTCATATAATAGGGCTATAAGGCTAATGCTAAGAATTTTTAGTTATAGGAGTTATAGGCCTATTAAAATTATTGAATAATATTTCATGCACAATGACAATATGAATATCTATAGTATGTAGGCCTACCTATCATATTCAATATAGAAAACATCGGCCTGGGCCCGACTATACGACATAGGCCTATATATATTAGCCTCTTGCTACGAACAATATCTTTTTTAAGTTTATCATAATATTTGCTATAGCTATGGCTATAATATGGTCTACTATGGTTTTTATATTCGTAAAGATTAAAGAAGCATCGGCTCTTGTCTCTGTCTCTATCAAACATTAAATAGGCCTATATCTAGAATTATATTTGCCTTTTTATTAATCAAAACGAGCGATTTAGGTCTAGGGCTAAGTTAAGCAATACTGCAATAGCTTGAATAGCCGACAGTAATAAAAGCCTAATTATTATTTTTTCGATACAAAACTAGATCTAGATCTAAACGTAATTTTTTTTTACATTAAAGAAAATCAACAAAAAGTAATGACACAGTGATCACGATAGAATCGACCATAATATTAAGGTCCAAAGCATAGAGTCCAGGTCTAAGAATTTTTTTTCTTAAAACAAAAAGAAGCTCTAAACGTTATTTTTTAACAATTCCCTTCCTAGGTTCTTAGTTTAAGATCTCCATGTGTTTTTATGGTTTAAAGTTCAAAAACAACTATAATAACATTAAAACCCCCCAACGCCTTTAATAAAATACTATATGGAAAGAAGAAACAAAAATCTTTGTGCCCCCAAAAGAAATATATGTCAGTGAGTCTCAAGGCCAAGCCCCTTTTCCGGGGTCAAACTAAAAAGGTCTATTAATTTGTAAGACTGTAAGTTACTTTTTGAGAATTAGGTTAACTAACTGTTATTTTATATTTGTATTTTCTAATAATTTTAATTATATGTAATACATGTAAATGTAATAAGTACACTTAGAAAAGATTTACGTAATAATTAAAATATCATCACCATCATCATCATCAGGTGTCAGGTCTGGAACAGACACCGTCAATCATAACTCTCCATTTCTCTCGGTGGTTAGCTGTTTCGAGGAAGTCGTTACTGCTTACAGCCATTGTTTGTTGTCCATTCGTTCAGGCTTTCCACGTATGTTTTTCTTTATCTTCCTCTATCTCTCCTACCAGATCTCTTTCAACACTAAGCTAATCTTTCTATTCCATTTTTCCCATAGACGTGTCCTAAGATCTTCATTTCTGTTCCTTATAGTAAGGGCCAAGTTTCATAGAGTTTTGCTTTTATAGTGGTCTTATTAGTAAAAACCAAAAAGTTCCCCGTCTGACTCATTGTGCTAAATAGGGCCGGTGACTCAGCCTTCATCTTTTTCTTGCTATAATTTTTAATGTTTCAAGAACAAACTCATTAAATAGACAAACAATTAAAGCAGGACATGTTTATTTACAACTGTTTAATCTAAATTAAGTTTAGACCTCTAATTAAATATTGAAATGAAAACCATCATGCTGGATTTGTATAAAGAAACAAAAAAAATCATTAATATTAATTACATTACAAAACACAACTTGCTTGGCATCAATATAGAAACACATGAGGAAAAATAAATTTAACAAAAGGAAGATAATAAAACCGTTTTCTTTACGTTAATATTATTAACAAGTTTCTTTTATTTAAAATAAAAATATAAATAAATCAGTTGCAACTAATATTTTTAAAAGGATCAAGCTATGAAAAATATTTGAAAACTATATGAATATCTTATGATTTAAGAATGTATGTACAATTTTAAACATTACATTAACTACTCAATTAGAATAATCACTAGGTATCCATTTCGTTAACGTTCAACCTGTTATTAATTTGAACGTGGTAAATTTTTTGGAATTCTCAATCACACTGAGAATAAAATAAATTGAATCAGAAAGGCTGCAATGATAAACTAGGGTGCAAAATAGTTTGGCGCGCCTACTTTTGAACAAAAATACAAATAATGGCAAGTGCTAGCATTAATGCTCTTTATTGTGAGTAAGTAAACTATCTTTTAGATCCCAAAACTCGCCCCCCACCCTCATCCTATCCCGCCCTGTTATCAAAGTGACGTCTTACACGCCGCAGTTATCGTTGCTCTAAAGATGCATCACTCTTTACATAGTTACTAAGAATAGGTTAAGCTCGTTGGTTAACGCCCTTGGCAAATGGGAGGATAGGTAACCCGAGGTAAAATTAGGACGTTAGAGTTTGTTCCCTTACTTAATAAATAAGTGTAGTCAATTTTTCTTGATTACATTATTTATAAGTTGTTGTTTTTTTAAAATAAGGTCAGTGATTAGGAATTCGTCCGACTTTAGTGGGTGCTATTTGACAAAGTAACGTGTGTGGCCAATACATAGGTCTTAAAACAGTTGATATTGCTAGTTATGAAGACTTATGAGTATGCGACAGACACATACTTTTTATTTTTCCTAGGGAACTTTTCACTTTGAATCTACGATACACAGCCGGTCCTGTGGTTACTTCACCGGACTATCAACCAACACTTTGCGAAATCTATCCCTGCCGCCGACCGATCCCTGCCGCCCTGCAGTAGTTTTTGAAGCCTATTGGACGTAAAAATCTTCTATCTAGAAGGAACGTCTGTAAAACTAATGTAAGATTACGACACTGTCATCAGACCATCGCTAGCTATAATGTGGCGTAAAGAAAAAGTTGAGAACGATAAATAGAACAAAAAAAAAGAATGGAAGTTTTTTTCGCTACGCTCATTTTCTGCCTATTGGCAGTGAATATAAAAAGCTTGATGGTGAAGAAAACAGACAAGAAAATGAAAAGCCATCTTTTTCTCTAAACTTGAAATTGTGTAATTATCCAGAACAACATTTCTTATTAACAAATCGTGGTAAGTATGATTTCTTTGGATTTGGTTAAATCGCTAAACCTAGGGACACCAGAGAACAGAAGGGAAAGAGTAAAGTAGCTTAGGCCTACATAAGGCATTAAATTCTTATTTAGACAAATGTAACACAAAAACAATATGTTACAATGTTCAGAAAATCATAGTGACTTTCCTTATCCAATATGCGAGAACAAATGCATATAAGCACTCTTTCTTTCCTAGTGGCATAAAGGCACTGAATGGGTGTGCCTGAACAAACCAGGAAAAACAGTAATTTAACAACATTTAATACACTAATAGAAATGCAGGAGTCAAACCACCGGTGTGCGTAGGACGCAATAATCTTATAGTATAAGATAAGATACGATTGTATCTTTTTTAACGATTGATTTATAATTGATGATAATTGTGTGTCATTTCCTATTTGTTATATGTTGCTTATAATATGCTAGGATAGTTGATACATTTGTTAGTGGTTCATAAAACTGAGGTATCACGAAATAAACTGGTAATGAAATATACATTTATTGGAAACGTTATCTTAAATAACTAAAGAAAATCAATGTGTAGGTCGTGCGTTATTTGGTAATATCCAAGCAAAGATAAAGATTCCTTTTAAACGTTTTTTTTCAGACATTCAAGTAGAAAATGAGACGGAATACGTCAACTGTCAACCTTTTTATTACGCTATGACTTTATGTCGAGAAAGTTTTTCCAATGTGTTTCCAATATGTTTGTTTAAAAAACGTTTGACATAGACGGGTGTAGTGAGGACAAGTTACACAGTGCAAGTAAAGATGTGGGAAGACGACGGTGTCCTTTTGCGCTAGATGCGGGGAAATAACTCTGGCTTGGTTTGCTTTTCTTATTCTTTTCGGTCCTTTTCTTTCAAAGTTTTTCAGAGTTAGTTTCGGTGTTGTAGTAATAGTCTCTTTAACCAAAATCTACCCCGTAAAGAAGTTTTTCTATTATTTACCCATTTCACGTCGTATTCGAATACAATTCATCTTTCACAATTTCCTATCACAAAATTCCAGACTTCTGGTTTTATTTTATTTTTACAGCTGACGAGTTGTACTCGATTATTCATAATTTCAACGTCTGCTTCTTCATCCTACAAATCCCCCTTTCCCCACTATTAGTGCCCCTCCGAGGCCAACCTAATCACCCGGGCCCCCAACCCAACCCCTCCGCCCCAACCCAACCACTCCGGCCCCCACTCTCGTCCGGTTTTCCTCAGGGATTTATATCTCCACAGCAGCTTTCTCTAAACTCTAAACGGTATATTTATTTGCATACATTTAACGGTTATATCGTGTGTTATTTTGTGCCTTTATTAAAATTCACACACAGTTGCCTTCTGTAATCTCTTGTCTGCTCTCCCCCCCTTCCCTACCGAAAAGCTAATAAAAAACAGTTTATTATTTATACGTTATCATTTAGATTTATGTGTTCTTTGAAATGCATTACACACACACAAAATGCTTGTCGGATCGAATTGATAGCTATAGTTAAGCAGCGTTCACCAGTTTCTGTGGCTACGGCGTACTAGAGCGTTGTGTGACCAGTACAATGCACAGCTGCCTTTACTTTACCCTAATTTACCCTAACTAATGTCCGTTTGAATTGCTGGGTAAACTCAGGGACACCTTCCCCCAGACCCGGGAACAAATCCTAGACTTCACCAGGATTCGAACCCAGGACCTTCGGTACGTCAGCTGAACGCGCTGCTGCTGGGTCACTGTGCCCTATAAATACATTATATACCGTGTTTATATAAGTGAAATAACGGCGAGAAATGTATCTACTTCATAATATGTTACTATTGCTATCATTTGCGTTATTTATTTATATAAGCTGGTTTCTCTCTGCTACAAGGCCTGAATGATTTTGCCCCGGACTACCTTTGCTCCTGTTTTGTTCTCTACACCCAATCCCGTCCACTTCGCCGGGCTTCTGACTCTTCGAATCTCTTGTGCGAATCTAACGTCTGCTGGCCAACGTGCATTTTCCTACGCTGGCACTTCCCCCCTGTAACCACCCCTCACTACACATTCGCCAGAGCCCTAGCTTCGACACCTTCAGGAGCCCGCTGAAGACTCACCTTTTCCAGTAGCAGTATTCACCTGCACATAAAACATAATATATACATTTTCGTCTGTTCATCGTTGTTTGTACTCTGTAACTGTCGGCAGCGTATAGAACTGTGATCAACGGGATATGCGCTATACAAGCACTATTATTATTATTATTATCATGTCTTGCTCCAGTTTCATAACCTGACAAGTAAACAGGAGGCACTCCTTTCAACAGTAAAACGACGAAAGCTCGGATGGTTTGGACATATCGTAAGGCATGACTCCTTGGCAAAAACGACCATACACGGTACAGTGGAAGGAGCACGCAGAAAAGGTCGCAACTTTTAGTGTGTATTTTCCAATGGAATATACACTCAGCTAGAAATATAATACCTTATGCCTTATGATAATTTTTTTTCTATTAAAAATGATGTGATAGTGTGCGTGTATGTCTATTTTATAAGTATATTGTTGTTAAAATGCAATGAAGCATTCTGTTCTATATTTATTATGTACATGACATTGAACAATTAGAGAAGAGCATTCAATGAAAAGTCGCCCATTAATTGATTCAAACTTATTATATTTAAGAGAGCTTTGTGATCATCTTAAATATAAGTAATTCTAAAACCATCTTTTTTTGCTTTCTTACTTTAATAAATGTATAAGGATTTTTCACTAGATTATAATAATATATTGTAATTAATATAATTTTAATGTTTAAAAAACAATCTCCGTAAATCGATAAACAATTAAAGCAGAACATGTTTATTTAAAACGGTTTAACCTAAATTAAGTTTAGACCTCTAATTAAATATTGAAATGAAAACTATAATGCTGGATTTGTATAAAGAAACAATAATTAATCAGTAATATTAGTTATATTACAAAACATAAATTGAAACAAATTAGGCTTAGGAAACATACATTTAACAAAAGGGAGATAATACAACTGCTAGTATGCATTAACAAGGTCAAAGGGAAATGACTCAGGAAAGTCAATTGTATAGTACAAGAGTTATGGTCACTGGGAAGATTGTGGATGTCACAATCTTACGACGTAGTTTGTTCTACTGCGTCTTAGCTTTATAAAGAATGCTTTGCACGTTTTACATGTGAGACTTGCTTGACTGGGCAAGTCTGATCACGGGGTAAAACACCGGAGGAAAGTTAGTCGACTCGAATATCTAGAAGCGTATAGACGTATACGTTAGACTCGTAATTCTACTACATTTTATCAGAATACTAATTCATTTCTTGGACTTATATTATATTATATTATTCATTGGATATTATATGTGATTGTGATTTAATGTGATTAAATATATTTGTGCTGCAGAAGAGCGTTGTCAGATCACTTGTGATTACATAGATTATATTGAGTTCTTGCAGGAAGGTAAAATTACTATTTTAATGAACTGAACATTGTTGTTCAATGGGGATAAAACAAACACCTTATTAACAGCTGGTGGCAGCCTGGTAAAAAGAAGAGATTATGACATTTTTATAAACCATACCATATGGTCTGAGCAGCATACCAGTTTTTAACTGAAGTCTGAGTCCGACATAAATAAATATACTAATTTTTCATCTGAGCAACATATTAGGTCTATGATTTCAAGAGAAAATTCATGGATTTAATTTTTCTTAATGTAGTACAAATGGATAAAAAAATGTACTAATATATCTAAAGGAATACACCGGACATAATTTTCGGAACCGGATGTAAAGTTAATAAATATCATGTTGACAACTAATAATGTTTATTGTTGTCATCTATATATTCAATGTGGTTTATTATCGTCATTGAAAGAACAGTTTACTTGACAATATAAACATTCTATATTATAAACCTTGTCAAGTAATGAACTTATGCAGGTTGGTGAACAATAATAACGAAACTCTTCCTGTCGTAACTAAAATCGTGATGTTGACATGTTCTTTACATGTTGAAGCCTAAGACTACCAATACTCGTTTCAATCCTGAACTATCTGATGTGCTGACCGAATCTGAGGGGTACCGAAACTATCTGATGTGCTTACCGAATCTGAAGTGTACCGAAACTATCTGATGTGCTTACCGAATCTGAAGTGTACCGAAACTATCTGATGTGCTTACCGAATCTGAAGTGTACCGAAACTATCTGATGTGCTTACCGAATCTGAAGTGTACCGAAACTATCTGATGTGCTTACCGAAACTATACCGAATCTGAATTTAAGAAAAACTATTGACTTTAAATTTCAATATTAATGTGTGTACCAAAAGACTTTTGACATTCATAATGGTATACATTTTTTAATTCTGGGTTTTATTTAATCTAAATCTGGATTATTCTCAAGAAACTTCAAATTATTGTGATTTCATACTGGATTATTAGTTAAGTAATTGTGTATTTCAAACAAGGATTTACAAACACTTTAATTACTTTATATTTTCTCAAACTTAATAATCCTAATGTTTATTATTATGCATGTCTACATTTCGTATTGCTATATGTATTAATGGGCTTGGTGGTGGTAGTTTAGCATATATCTCTCAATTTCTAAATCTTACTCTGTCTGTACTCTACTTCTGTTTCTTACAGAGAGATAGATGTTAAATGATTCTTTGATAGGGTAATTTCTGTTAGCTGTCTTGACTTGTTTGTTTATGTTCAAATATTGAAGTAAAATTATTGTCTTTGTCAATGTTGATAAATATTGTGATTCTAGTGTGAACATCTCCTCTATTACTGTTGTCCATGCAGCATTTGTGTCTTTAATTAAGATTGTGTTGTGTTTCATTTATTTTAGTTATACATAATTGTTTTGTTGTGTTTCATTTATTTTAGTTATACATAATTGTTGTTTTGTTTTGTTTTTTAAATATAATTAATATTATTGGTTCAAGATAACCACTATTATTTCTGATAGATTCTTGATAGAAACAATAACTATCAATTGTTTATAAATATAATTTATGCAAAGGTCAATATTTATGTACACACTATAGAAAATAGTAAATAAGGCATTTTTACAAATATAATAATTGACAATAGTCAACATATACATACAAGTAAAGTAAATTGAAAAATAAGAAGTGAAAATAATTTATCAATCAAAAATATTATGCTTTGCATTGTTCCAATTCCAAAATGCTTTCAATTATAATAGCATAGTGAATAGAAATAATAGTATTGCAAGTGTTTAGCTTCAACTTAATAATACATGCTCTACATAATAATTATAAGAATTACATTGTGAATGTCCACTATATAAATAATAATAAATAATAGCATTGTCCTGTACAAAATAATATTTAATTGTTAATGATCAAGAATTAAATATGGATGTAAAAGTTAAATTAATGTATGAAGAAGCTAAAGCTTTAGCTAAGGAATTTGAAATAACAGAAAAAAAAGAATTGCAAGAATTTATAGAAAAGAAAGTAAAAGAGTTAAAAAGGGAATTATCTGATAAAGAAAGAGATGAGCGTGCAGAAAGTAGGTCACATGAACTTAAACAAAAAGAATTAGAATTAGAACTTAAACAAAAAGAATTAGACCATGAATTAGAACTAGCTAAATCGCAACAAAATAAGGTTGAGCATTCAACTAATTCATCTAATAAACATGGCGTTAGATTTAAAATGCCACCATTTGATGGAAAAGAAAAATTTTTAGATTTTCTAACTCTCTTTAAAACAACATGTAAAGGGTATAACATTCCGCAATCGGAATGGTATATTCATTTAATTCCTCAATTGAAAGACAAAGGAAGGGAAGCTTTAGCTCATATTGATAAAGAGATTACTGATTACACAATAATTAGAGAACAGTTGATAAAATATTTTATCCATTCAGAGGACTATTATAGACAAAAATTTCATTCTTTTTTATTAACTGATAAAATAGAACCAAGAGCTTTTGTCTCTGAAGTGAAATCATTCTTATTAACTTGGTTAGAACTAATCAAAATAGACACAAAAATCCCAATGAAATTATTGAGATGGTAGTAGTAGATAAAGTGTTACAAATGGCTTCCAAACCTTTGTTTACACATATTATGGAGAGGAAAGTAAGAAATATTGAAAATTTAATAGATGCTATCTCCAATTTTAAAGATAGTAATCCCAATATAGAACTTACTAAACAAACTCAAACAGTAAATACCATGCAAAATAGAAGACATAGGAGCTATTCACCTCCTAGAACAAATAGTCAATATGGTAGAAGACAAAACTATGGTAATGAAACAAATACAAACAGACAAAATCTTAGGTGTCAATTTTGTAATCGTTATGGACATATAGACAGATTTTGTGGTTTCAGAATAAAATATTTAAGTAACAGGTATAGACAAAATGAAAATAGCCAAAATAATCAAAATTTTCAAAATAAAAACTTTACAAGACAGAATTTTCCACAAGGAAATCAAAATCAAAACTTTACAAGACGGAATTTTCCACAAGGAAATCAAAATCAAAACTTTACAAGACTGAATTTTCCACAAGGAATTTCTACAAATCAGCATTTTACCAATCCAAATTCTGAAAATCAAAATTTTCAGACTAGAAATAAAGGCAATACAAATAATCCTACTACTCACAGAAACAATGTAATATTTGAGAATAAAGGTCAACTGATCTTATTCCCTGCATATGTTGAGGGAATACGTACCTATTGTCTAAGGGATACTGGGTCATCTCTCACTTGTGTAGATGAGAGGATTATTCCTCCTCATAAAGCCAAAAATATCTTAAGGATCTTATCTTATACATTACAGACGCTCCTTCTATAAAGAAGATTATTGCGTCCTACGCTCATCCGTGGTCCGAGTCTAGTCTTGCATTTTTATTAATGTTTTAAATGATGTTAGGTTATTGGTTTTCCTGGTTTGTTCAGGCAACCCATTCCATGCCCGAATGCCACTCGGGAAGAAAGAGTACTTATATGCATTTGTTCTCGCATAAGGGACAAGGAAGGTGTTTTTGTCTCTATGTTTATCTGAGCTTTGCAACAGATTGTTATTGGGTTGTATTTCTAAATTAGAGTTTAATGCCTTATGTATTATTACTACTTTAGAAGCAATTAAACTAGGTAATGGATCTATGGTTAGTTGTCCAATCACTACCATACAAATTGATACTCCTTGGCTTACAGGAATTACTGAAGCAGCCATTTTAAAAAATTGTGTTGCTCCCCTGATAATAGGTAATACATATGGAGTAAAACAGGACAATAGTTTTGAAATATTTCAACAATGGATGGATCTTAAATCCACAGAATTAAACTTAAAACCTGTAATTTTGTTAGAAAATAATCAACTGGGAGATTTATCACAAGATGAATTCGGCCCTGCCTTGCAAACTGTCAGTTTTTTACAAACACTAGGCAAGTCAGACAGTAACATTATTAATGACACACCTAATATAGATATACCTATAAACAAAGTGAAAGAAAATCTAATGCCTAAATGGAATGATACAGAGAAATTGAATCAATATATTAAAAGGTTTGAAGAACAATGTGAAATAAATAATATACCTAAACAATTGCATGCCATATCACTGTGCAAACATTTAGAACATCACAAAGCAATATACAATATTGCAGAGAAAGAAATCAATGACTTTCAAACATTGAAAACAAACATTTTAGCATACATTGATACTACTCAAAAGAAAACTGAAACACAAATGAAAAAACGTGAACTGATTAGCTTAAATAGTATGCCTTTTGATGAACAAACTTTAAAAAATGAACAAAAACAAGATGAGGATATAAACAAAATTGTGTCACAACTTGGTAAAGAAAATTTTAAACAAGGACAAATGAAATTAATTAATGGAATTCTTTGTAGGATAGAAACAAAAACTAATATAACTCAAATAGTTGTGCCAAAATCTTTGACAATGCAAATAATGAAAATTTCGCATGATAATGCATTAGCAGGTCACTTAAGTACAAAAAAAACTTGTAACAAAATCAAAAACAACTTCTGGTGGCCCAATTTAGAAAAGGATTTGAAAACGTTCATAAAAAGTTGTTCAACATGTCTGATACATAATCAGAAAAATTCAAAACATAAAGCACCTTTACAAAAAACAGATACAGTAGACAAACCTTTTGTAAAGATAGCCATTGATATTATTGGACCTATAAAAGAAGCTAGGAATTCAAAAGCTAAATTTGCATTAGCACTCATAGATATGGGTAGTAGATGGGTGGAAGTAATCCCTCTAAGAGAAATAACCGCAGATAGAGTATGTAACTCAATATTAGCAATATTCTGCAGATTTGGATTTCCTAAAACTATATTAAGTGATAATGGTACCCAATTCAAATCCAAATTGACTCAAGCTTTTACTAAAATGCTCAACATAACACACATTTTTAGTTCAATCTACCATCCAGAGTCAAATGGTATGATTGAAAGGGCAAATCAAACTATAAAACAAATGTTAGCTAAGGTTTGCGAAGAACACCCTTATGAATGGGATGAAATCCTACCAGCAATTCTCTTTGCTTATAGACAGGCAAAGCATGAAAGCACTGGTTACTCACCTTTTGAGTTAATCTTTGGTAAAAATGCCAATGGTCCATTAGAGAATTTTAAAGCAGAATTACTAAAAATCAAAGAAACAAAAATGTCACCTTTTGAGCTAATAAATAAGACAGAAAAACATATGCAAACAGCATATCAATTTGCTGTGGAAAAAAAACAAGAAATTAAAGAAAAAACTATACTTAGAGAAAACATGAATAAAAACTTAAGAAAGTTAGAAATAGGAAACAAAGTACTTGTATATTTACCCATTGGTTCTGGTAATACCATGGAATAGAAAGGTCCTTATGACATTATACATAAATTGTCAGATGTCACATATAAAATTGACATAAATGGTAGTGAAAAAATTGTTCACATCAACAATTTAAGACATTATGAAGAAAGCAATATAGTTGATACTACATCAAAAACTAATGACAAAAAAGAAAACAACAATGTTATCATCGTTGAAGATGAAAATATTAAAGACATTCCAAGTAATGTTAACTACTTGTGTGGCATGACCGCAAATACAACTAATGAATTAGAGCAAATTAACTTAGATCATATTCAAAGTGTAGAAACTAAAAATAAAATTGTGAAAATATTAAACAAATTTAAAGATACAATCACAGAAACACCTGGTTTGACTAATGTCATTGAACATACAATAGAATTAACTGACAAAAAAGAGTTTAGATCAAAAGCTTATAGAATTCCACAAATGCTAGTTGACAAAGTGGATAAAGAATTGGACCAATTAATTGAAAATAAGATTATAAACAAATCTATGTCTCAATACTCTTCACCAATGGTAATAGTAAGAAAAAAAATGGTTCAATTAGACTTTGCTGTGACTATCGCAAATTAAATAAAATCACAAAAATTTATCAAGAAGGGTTACCTAACATAGACAATATCATCAATACTATGGCAACTGGGAAAATATTTTCCACTATAGACTTGACCAGAGGTTTTTGGCAAGTACCTCTAGATAAAAATTCTAAAGATTACGCAGCTTTTATTACACATAGAGGTGTGTTTAACTGGAATGTAATGCCATTTGGTCTCATAAATAGTACTGCAACTTTCACTAAATTAATGAGAAAAATTCTTCCTCAAAGAAACAACATAATTCACTATGTGAATGATGTGTGTATATATACAGAAACTTGGGATGAACACTTGACTATTTTAGAACAAGTCTTACAAATACTAAAAGATAACAATTTAACTGTATCCCCAACTAAATTAAAGATAGGACAAACAGAAATTGAATTTCTGGGACATACATTTTCTAATGGCCAAGTCAAGCCAACAGAACAATTACACAAAAAGATCTTAGAAATAAAGACACCTAAAACTAAGAAAGAAGTTAGAGCACTCTTAGGTTTATTCAATTATTACAGCAAGTTTATTCCAAAATACAGTCAAATAGTTAGGCCTATCATAGATCTTACAAAAAAATATCAACCAAATTATGTAAATTGGAATAATGAATGTGAACAATCATTCAGACAACTAGTTAATGAGTTTTCTAAAGAACCAATTCTGGAAACTATTCAGAAAAATGATGAAATTATTTTAGCCTGTGATGCTTCAAAAATAGGACTAGGTGCTTGTATTTTTAAGAAAGTAATGATAGATTCAGAAATGGTGTACAAACCAGCATTCTATATAAGCCGTGCATTAACTAATAGTGAAAAAAAATTCAGTATATTGGAATTGGAAGGTTTATGCATAGCTTATGCTGTATTTAAATTTCAATACTATTTGTTAGGACGTAAGTTTACAATTCTCACAGATCACAAACCATTAGTAAATTTTAATGTGTCAAATGTAAATAACAAACGCATAAACAAATATGCATTATTACTATCTGATTATCAGTTTCAGATCAAAAGCATAGTTGGAAAAGATAATCATTTGTCAGATGTGTTATCAAGATTATCCATTTATATCCCAGATATTGAATAGACAATACTGAAAGATAATTGTCTAGGACTAATGTAAAACTTGAGACTTCAGATTTTTGGTCTCATAGTTAATAAGATGGTGTATAACTTCTGTAAGACACCGATGTAAATTGTTTTTATGATGATTATTTATGTTTTTTTGTACTATGATTACATGAATATTACATGACTTAATTAGATACGTTAACTATTGATATGCAACTAAATATTTCATTGATTTTGTAACAATAATTTATGTTCCCTATATATGTAATTATGCAAAAATAATAATGAATTTTTTTTTTCCGGGAGGGGTGAGTAATGCTAGTATGCACTAACAAGGTCAAAGGGAAATGACTCAGGAAAGTCAATTGTATAGTACAAGAGTTATGGTCACTGGGAAGATTGTGGATGTCACAATCTTACGACGTAGTTTGTTCTACTGCGTCTTAGCTTTATAAAGAATGCTTTGCACGTTTTACATGTGAGACTTGCTTGACTGGGCAAGTCTGATCACGGGGTAAAACACCGGAGGAAAGTTAGTCGACTCGAATATCTAGAAGCGTATAGACGTATACGTTAGACTCGTAATTCTACTACAGTTTATCAGAATACTAATTCATTTCTTGGACTTATATTATATTATATTATTCATTGGATATTATATGTTATTGTGATTTAATGTGATTAAATATATTTGTGCTGCAGAAGAGCGTTGTCAGATCACTTGTGATTACATAGATTATATTGAGTTCTTGCAGGAAGGTAAAATTACTATTTTAATGAACTGAACATTGTTGTTCAATGGGGATAAAACAAACACCTCATTAACAACAACCGTTTTCTTTAGTTTTATATTACTAACAAGTTGCTTTCAATATTTTATAATATAAAATAATAAACAACTTGCAAATAATACTTTTAGAAGGATCCAACTATGAAAAATATTTGAAAATTATTTAAATATTATATGACTAAAGAATTTATATGTACATTTTTAAACATTTCATTAAATACCCAAGTAGTATGATTACTACGTATCTATTCATGTTAATACGTAGCTCGCTACGCTAAATGTTAATTCTGATCATTACTTTTTGGAATTGTCATCACACTGAGAATCAAATTATATATTATGTAGCTGGAAGGCTGCCAGGAAGGATTAGGGGCTCAAAATAGTTACGCGCGCCTTCTTTTGAAAAAAATAATAAATTTATGGCAAGTGCCCCAAATTTGGCAAGGGTAAATTCGGCGACGGTATTTTCGGTAAGGTCATTTTGGCAACGGTAAATTCTGCAAAACTCACAAAGCGGTAAAATTGGCATATGGGAGGGTAGGTAACCCGAGTTAAAATTAGGACTTAAGAGTTTGTTCCCTTTACTTAATAAATAAGTGTTAGATTATTTGAAAGCTTTTTTTTTTTTAAATAAGGTCAGTGATGAGGAATTTGTCCCAATTTAGTGGGTGCCATTGGTATAGAGAAAGCTGTGTCGCCAGTACATAGGTCTTAACAGTTGATATTGCATATTATGAAGACTTTGCGGGGGAGGAACTTTATGTTGTCTTGTTTGTTGGACTGATTCGTTTCTTTGTAAATTTTTCTTCCAGTTGCTTCCTGTGTCCATTGATTTAGCCAATCCTCCTTAAAGATGTTTTTTTTTAGCATGTTGCATAGTGTTTGTAGCTGACAGGTCTTTCATATTGTTCCACGTTAACTCCCTTTCAAGCCAGTCTGTTAGCTTATTCGTTGCCTACCTTAGATATATATATATATATACAGTGCTTTTTTTTGTAAAAAAAATAGGTGCCGGTACTCAGTGATGGATAGCCTAACTTTTAAAGCAGTTTTGCATTTTATATTTTAATTCTTATTGCGCGCAATTTTGAAATAATTTAATTTTAACAAATTAATAAAATAATAAATTATTAATAAACGTTTAAATACAAGAAAAGTTATACTTTTTTCCCCACATTAAAAAAATGCCGGTACGTCGTACCGGCGCGTACCGTCACTAAAAAAAAAGCAATGTAAATATATATATATACATAATATATATAAATGAACTTCCAGGACACACGTTATTCTTTAATATCCAAGCAAAGATAAATGTTAAGTGGGTGACACGACTCTTTCTAACTGATTTTTTAGGCAGTCAAGTAGAAAATGGGACAAAATGTGTCGACTGTCAACCATTTATTATGGTCTTACTCTAGGTCACTCTAGGACGAGAAAGTCTTTCCAATGTGTTTGTTTGAAAAAACATTTTACATAGACGGGTGGAGTGAGGGGAAGTTACTCAGTTCAAATAAAGGTGTGGGAGACGTCGGTGTCCTTTTGCGCTAGATTCGGGGAAATAACTCTGGCTTGGTTTGCTATTTTTATTCTTTTCAGTCCTTTTCTTTCAGAGTTAGTTTTGGCGTTCTAGGGTTTGACGTGCTTTTTTTACGTGTATTTTTATACTGTAGCCAGTAACACGTCGTACACACCGGTGTACTTTGACACATCCAGAGACACACACAGACACACGTGTGCACAGATACACACAAGAAGATATAAGCACATAATGAAATGTTTACACACAAGCACAATTTATGCAGCTAGAGGCGCGTGTAAAGAGTAGGCTACACATTGTTAAGCACACATACACTAAAAAAATGACTGTAATATATTATAATATATATATACAAACGAAGACTATAATAAAATGAACCGCTTGCTCTATTTTTAGAGATTGTATGTTCTTTTTTTTTTCGTGCGCAACCATTAAGGTTGTCTTAAATGACTTCTACTCTCCTACGATCGCATTTTAGGTTTCCGCCGTATACAACTTTCGATTACTAAACCGGAAGCCTAGAGGACGAAGTGCGATCGGAAATTCCGCAACTAAGTGTTTCAAGTTATCAAATAGCAGAAATATCAAAGCAAGCGATCCATCTTATTACAGTATTTTAAATACAAACTGACAAAGATCCTACATAAACGCAAACTAATAGTTCAACAGTCCAAAAGAATCAATTTGTTTGGTAGAAATTCTTCATTTTATTTTAGTTTGGCTACAAATATGTTGCAATTTGTTACACACAGAATAATAAACAACTGAAATTAAGAAAAGTGAATTTAACAGACATATAGGTCATACATTTAAAACATTTTTGATATATTGAGAATGTGCGTTCAGGCTCGCTCAATAGAGATTTGTCAATGGGCACCATTTGGTGTAAAGAAAATAATATCTGTTATAAACTGAGTTGAGGTGGTGAAGGTGGAGAAATACTTTGATAGAATCTGTTGGCCGGAACTTAACGTCTTAATGCGGTCACTAGAGAAGCTAAAATATATTATAGCTCAGTGGGCATTGAGCTATATATACATGGAATAATAAATCGATTAAATTGTAGAAGAAAATGCGGACTTTATTTTTTTTTTTTTACTTTGTTTTTAACTTTTTTATGTGATATTGTTTTGTCATTTTAAAAAAAGAACTTAAAATCACATTATTTTAATATTTATCTTTGCTAAACATGTTTTTGACCCCTGTTTTATTATTACATTATTTAGATATGTCTTATTAGTTATATGTGAAATGCACACTGTGCTTACATTATGTATTTTGGTGATTTATTTTTAAATGACTTTGTCAGGTCTATAAATGCGATAAAGAGGGGTATCTGTTGTTCACTGTACGTTTTCTAAACAGCGTAATTTGATCCTGTAGAGCAGAGTTAACGAGTTTCGGTGGCCAAGGCGCACTAAGAAATTGTAAGGCCGGGACAATGTCCAGTGGTTTTTAATTGTCCCACATCTAATGTTTGACAACTATTCTTGCCTTTTAACCCCGAATTGAGCCTCCGTACCTTCGGTACGCTAGAGTACATTAACCCCATATTGGCCTCAATGGTTCTAAGTAAGGCCCTGAATGTAATTAATGTTTGAATTATTGTGCGATGTGGCTGTAATACTTGCTTGTATTCTTTAATTACATTTCTCAAATATCACTTTCGTCCGATACTTCTCTAAAATATATTATTAACAAGTCCATTTATGAATGCTACTTCCAGAGACCGTATTTTTTGTTTTGATCAATATAACTCTTTTGACCCCCTTTTCATAATACAAAAAATGTTTTTTAATTATTATTTATAATAAAGTACCCGTCGGACCAAATTAATCATAGGGGTGGTGAAACAGCAGTTTCTGTGGCCCGGCATACAAGTGGATGTGTGGCCAGTCGCCTTTACTTTACGCTTGGAAAAAAACCTAGCCTTCAACAGGATTTGAACAAAGGACCTTGTTTACGCCATCCAAACGATCTACCCCCTCATTTACACGTCAAAGATAATTACTTTTTAAAATATTTTTTCTTAGGTGGCTAGACAATATAAAGAATTAGATGTAATAATAGTTTCTTCATGACATAATTCTTTTACAATTTGTACAACCCAGGATAAATGTCTACATATCTGGCACCCGTGCCCCAGCAATAGATATTTTCTTAATCAACTTTTCCCAAGATGGAAAGAAGGCGAGAAATAAAGAGATAGAGAGAAAGAGAGGGAGAGAAAGTGGGCAACAGAGAGAGACGAGAGAGAGAAAGAGAGAGAATTAGAGAGAGAAAGAGACTTAGAAAGAGATAGGAAGAGTGAAATAGAGAGAGAGAAAGAGAGACAGAGAAAGAAAAAGAGAGCATCAGAGAGAGAGACATGAAGAGAAAAATACATTTTTTATTACAACTAGTTAGACCTCTAATTAAATATTGAAAACCAAACTGCTGGATTTGTATAAGGAAACAATAATTAGTTAGTAATAATAGTTATATTACCAAACATAACTTATTTGGCAGCATTATAGAAACAACGTAGGAAACTTAAAGGGAGATAATAAAACCGTTTGTTTTGCGTTAAATATTACTAACAATTTTTTTGTAAAAATAAAATAATAAATGGCTTGCAACTAATAGCTTTAAAAGATCAATCTGTGAAAAACAATTGAAAATTATATAAATATTATATGACTAAAGAATTTATATGCACACCATTAAACATTATATTAACTACCCAAGTAGAATGATTACTTCGTATCCATTCCATTTGAATTATATATAAACATTGTATATATGAATATATCAGTAGTTTTTTAAAGTCTCAATCACATTGAGAATCAAATATTATATATTATGATGCAGTAATGCTTCCAGTATGGACCACTGAGATACACATATATTATATATGAAGTACTCAAGTAATTAAATTGTAGTAGAAAATGCGGACTGTTTTTTTAAAAATTTTTGGTCACTTTAAAAAAAGAACTTAAAATCACATTATTTTAATATTTACCTTTGCTAAACAGCTAAACATATTTTTGATCCCTGTTTTATTACTACAATATTATATATACATATATATATATCTTTTTAGTTATATGTGAAATGCGCTCTGAGCTCTCATTCTGTATTTTGATGAATTATTTTTAAATGACTTAGTCATATCTATAAACGAGATAAAAAGAGGTTTCTGTTTTTCTTTGCACTTTTCTTGAAACTGCGTAATTTGATCCGGTAGAGAAGAGTTTGCACACTAAGAAATTGTGGTGCCAGGACAATGTCCAGTGGTTTTTAATTTTCCCGCATCTAATATCTGACACCTATCCCAGCCTTTCAAACCACAAATTGAGCCTCCGTACCTTCGGTACGCTAGGTTACCCTAATCCCATATGGGCCTCAACGATTGTATGTCAGGCCCTGAATGTAAATGTATGGTTTATCGTTACTGCTTACGCTTTCAGACTTTCCACGTATATTTTTCTTTGTCTTCCTCTGTCTCTACTACCAGATATCTCTCCACACAAAGCTAGTCTTTCTTTTCCATTTTTCCTACAGTCGTGTCCTAAGTATTTCATTTGACTGTTCCCTATAGTAAAGACAACTATATAATACATAAACATTGTTTCATGTCCTGGGTCGGGTTTCAACAAGTTTTTCTTTTATAGTTGATTATTAGTAAAACCAAAGAAAAAGTATTCCGTCGGACTAATTGTGCTTTTTAGGGGCCGGTGACATGATATTAAGGTCATAGTTAAGCCATTGTAAACTTGCGATAAGATGCCTTAGAGTTTTCTTCCAATAGAGCATTGGTCGGCCACCTTTTGACAATAGAGTACCAAAGTTAGATTTTTAATTCACCCACCCTGCCAACAGACTTAAAATAATCCTGTTTTAGCACTTCACGTTACTTGAAGAAGAGACTTGTAGTGTCTTTCTGGGAGTTTTAAGCGTGCCATTGAAAATAGCTCCGCATGCCAAGTCAGGCACTCGCAGCGTAGGTTGCCGACCCCTGCAAAAGAAATTTTCTTAAGCCGGAATCAACTTTTCACAATAAAATGTGTCATGCCATGCGGAAGACCCTAAAATAAAGGATATAAAATTAATACCATTTATAGTTTCTACACTAGTCATTGACTTACTGAGAGGTATTATTAATAGCCAAAAATCTGTCGTTGTCATCGGCGATGGTGTAACTTCATGGGGGGTGAGGTATCCAACTGCACCGCCGAAATGGCAATCCCTGACATAAATAAATTGATTGAAACAGCAGTGGTGACGGTATAAAGTTGGCACGTAAAATAAACTAAAAAGAAAAATAAAACAATGCCAATTATAAAGCAAGCCACTAAAGACTTAATCTAAAGAATAGGCCTGTCCAATATAAGAGCCCACATTGATATAAATATAGGATATATCATATCGGCCTGTAATAATTTTTTTGGCTATAATAACTTATACTTATAGTATAAAAGAAGCTATAACTTACTATAAGTGAATATTAGTAGCCTAAAAGTGAGATAATAATGAATAGGCCTGCCAAAAATAATATAGGCCTGTCTAATATAATAGCCCACATTAATTACATTCCATTTCTAAAAAATCTTAAGTTATCTATTTTCGATAGATAACTATTCGAAGACTCTACTTTTGAATAAAAAAATGTAATGTGGTCGTACAAATTTAGTCAAAACAAAAAAAAATATAAGTAAACTTGTGACAAGATTCCTTAGAGTTTTCTTCCAATTGAGCAGTAGTCAGCAACCTTTTGACAATAGTGTGCCTAAGTTAGATTTCTAATTCACCCACCGTGCCAACATCCTTAATTAAAATCATCCTGTTTTAGCACTTCAAGTTTCTCGAAGAAGTGACTTGTAGTACCTTTCTGAGAGTTTTCAGCGTGACATTGAAAATAGCTCTGCGTGTCAAGTGTGGCACGCGTGCCGTAGGTTGACTACCTCTGCAACAGAGATTTTCTTAAGCCGGAATCAACTTTCACAATAACATTTGTCATGCCACGCCGAAGACCCTAAAGTAAGGTGAAAAAATTAATAACATTTATAGTTTCTAATGGGCACGGTAGCCGAGCGTCATCGCGTTCGACTGGCGAGCCAAAGGTCCCGAATCCTGGTGCAGGGTCTGGAGGGTGTCCCTGAGTCTACCCAGCTCTGATGGGTACCTGACCTTAGTTGGGGTAAAGTAAGGCGGGTGTGCATAGTGCTGGGCACACAATCACCTAGTATGTCGTGGCCACAGAAACTGGTGAACGCTGCTTCATCGGACCTATGGATCAATTCGGTCCGACGGGTAATTTACTTACTTGCATAGTTTCTAAACTAGTCATTGACAAACAGGCAATTCAGCCCCTTCTTAGAAGAAATTAGGAGTAAATATGTACATCTGCTGTAAAATAGTCAGTGGTCGCTAACTTAGTCTTGATTGATTGAATAGATTGGTTTCTCATCTAGAAGGAATGCAGGTGTTTCTTTACGAAAAAAAGAAAACAAACTACGACAGGATGCAACAGTTTCTTGAATAGTTTGGCTACTGAAGGGATATGCGTTAAATAAGGGGCTTATTTAATCGTACTCTTCCTTAATTTTAACTTTTAAACAAGAGAGAAACAATAGAGAGAGAGATGGTGCAAGAGGGAATAAGAAAGAGAGAGAAGTGAGAGAGACAGCGAGAGAGAGTAAGAGAGAAAGAAAGAAAGAGATGGAGAGACAGATAGGTACAAAGAGAGAATGAGAGAGAGAGATATAAAGACAGATTCATAGAAAAAAAAATAGAAAGAGATAGAGAGACACACACAGAGATAGAGAGAGAGAGAGAGTTAGAGGGAGAGAGAAAGAAAGAGAGAAAAGGAGATATGTGTTAATAAATTGAGTAACAGGGTACGAGGAAAATAAAAGTGAAAATGAGAAATAGAGAAATGAAGAGAAAAAAAACATTGACAATGAAGAAAGAATAAGAGACGAATAAAAGGAAGATGAGGAGAACTAACTGTTGAATCCGATGTTTTATCTGAATGACATTTCAGTGAGTTGATCTAGCATTTACAAGGACGAGTTCAAACAACATTTAAACTGTTAGACCACCGGAATGGATTTGCATTGAAACTGGAATATCTTGCCGCAAAAACAATTTCAAAACCTTTAACTACTTACCTAACAAAAGGCATATAGAAAGATAGACAGATAGACAGATAGACAGATAGACAGATAGACAGATAGACAGATAGACAGATAGACAGATAGACAGATAGACAGATAGACAGATAGACAGATAGACAGATAGACAGATAGACAGATAGACAGATAGACAGATAGACAGATAGACAGATAGACAGATAGACAGATAGACAGATAGACAGATAGACAGATAGACAGATAGACAGATAGACAGATAGACAGATAGACAGATAGACAGATAGACAGATAGACAGATAGACAGATAGACAGATAGACAGATAGACAGATAGACAGATAGACAGATAGACAGATAGACAGATAGACAGATAGACAGATAGACAGATAGACAGATAGACAGATAGACAGATAGACAGATAGACAGATAGACAGATAGACAGATAGACAGATAGACAGATAGACAGATAGACAGATAGACAGATAGACAGATAGACAGATAGACAGATAGACAGATAGACAGATAGACAGATAGACAGATAGACAGATAGACAGATAGACAGATAGACAGATAGACAGATAGACAGATAGACAGATAGACAGATAGACAGATAGACAGATAGACAGATAGACAAATAGACATATATACGGACAGACGAACGGACGGACGGACAGATAGACAGATAGACGGACAGACGGACAGACGGACAGAGGGACAGACAGATAGACATATAGACAGATAGACGGACAGACGGACAGACGGATAGACGGATAGACGGATAGACAGATAGATAGATTGATAGATCTAAATAGATAGATGGATAGACGAGCCTTTTCATAAGTACATTCTGTTACATTAAAAGCGGTTTTTTTTTAAACCAAAGACTAGATATTCAAATCATTCATCTCATCGATCCTGATTTGCTTAATATTGCTACCATCTACTTAAATCTGGATCTCTTTTCAATTCAGTGCCGTTGCTAGGGATTTGGGGGCCGGGTTGGGGGTGGGGGGTGGGGGGGGGGAGCTTGGCCTCTTAAGGGGTCCTGCATATTGACATTCGACATTATGAAATGAGAAAAACACAATTCGGATACGCCTTTGCCCCCCACCCTCTCAAGTAGGGGCCCGGTGGAGACTTTCGAATTTGGACCCCCCTCACCCTTCCCTAGCTACGCCACTGTTTCAATAGGAGGGATATGGACGATTTTAAAATGCAGCAAGTTAAATATAATAAATTCAAATACTTAGCATCAAAAAGTGCCAATTTGCGGATAAATCTGGAAGGAAGCTGCTTAGGAAAGTCGTCTGCTATTCTTAACTGCTAGGCATTTAGTCTACTTTCAGGTGCTTGGTTATGGTTGAGGAGATTGTATCGCACGTGAAAGCTTTTTTAAGGCGACAAAGAGGTCACTAGCACTTGAACATAGATAGAAACACATTAGGAAATATACATTAAACGAAAGGGAGATAATAAAACCGTTTTTTTTTTAGGTCAATATTACTAACAATTTTTTTTAAGTTGATTTCATTTTTTTCGAAATATAAAATAATAAATGGCTTGCAACTTTAAGCTATAAAGGGATCAAAGTACGAAAAAAAGTTGAAAATTTTATAATACTAGTGGTTATGCCCGTCAAAATGACGGAGAAAAGAATGACTGCAATAGGCTTTGTTAAGAGAGTAAGACAAAAAATATTACAATAAAAACTGGAGTGAAAACGTTTCTTTTCGGTATTGAGTTTTTGTTTTTGACTGGCGTAGTGTGTAAACCGCCGATACATTCCCATTAAAAATACACCGGCGGGCGAACGCATGGGGTACAGCCCCCGCAGCGGGTCCGAGATCCATTACACTGCCGAGAGGTCACTGGTCTCGGTGGGGAGGAAACAATGGACGATGCAATCCCGTCTCGAGAAACACCCCGTGCTTGATGCATGTACCTATAGTATAGGATTTGTGCTACTTGGTGACAGTGCAGGTTTACTGGCGAGCCACCACGATAATAATCTTTAGGGGAACCGTAGTGAACGATCGCTGGGCAGCGGAAACCTTCCCTGTTACACGGCCTTCGGCGTGTCGTTTGGTGGCTGGAGCCCGGACAGAGATTGCTCAATCCTAAGCCTTACGCCCTGGACACAAGAGCCGAAAGGCTCGTCCGGTTTTTTTAAGATAATTTTAATTATATATTAAAATGTAGCGAACAGTTGTGTTGACATAGCTTGTTATTAATAATATTAAATTAACAATAATATACTATCTAAAAGAACAAAAAACACAAATACAAAAGTTTTAAAGTACACCATTCAAACTCTCCAAGCCAAATTGCGGTGCGTAACTTTTAAAAAAGGTCTCGCCACATTACAAAACAACAGCAGAATTGGGAAAACTTTAAAAGAACCTCGCATTAAACATAGTGTATCTCGCGTTCAATATAGTAAATAAACGGAAACGGCCATTTGCTATGTACGGTTATATTATTTTATTTGTATAGCTGGATATACTTTTTTTGATTTATAAAATTAACACATTCATGATTATAAGTCATAAAATAAAATTCTTTATCGGAGGACGTTTCCAATTTATACATTTATTTTTTGGCCTTAATAGTCAAACGGCTTACGCGCCTATAGGGGACAACCATATATATATAATTATATAAACAAACAAACTCACTGTAATTATATATATTGAATTGATATATATATATATATAAACAAACATATAAACAAACTCACGGTAATTATATAGATTGATTTTATGACAAAATAATTTAAATGTACACTTGTAAACACTACATTATCTACCCAAGTAGTATGATGACAAGATATCCATTCCGTTTAATTATACACACAGTATCGGCTATGACTTATATAGCTATTTTTTAGAATTCTCAATCACATTGAGAATCAAATCAATTTTATAATGCAGTAAGGCTGCTAGGATGGACCACTGAGATACATATATATATATTTTGAGTAATTAAGCAATTACATTGTAGTAGAAAATACCGGACCTTTACAATTAGATAAGTGCAATTTATGGTACTGAGCTATATATGTATACATGAGGTGATGAATCAATCCAATTGTAATAGAAAATGCAGAGTTTATATATATATATTTTTTACTTTTTTTAAACTTGTTTATGTGCTCTTTTATTGTTACATTAAAAAACATAACCTCAAAATCACATTATTTTATAATTTACCTTTACTAATAATTTTTTTGACCCTTGTTTTAATATTACATTATATGTATGTCTTATTAGTTATATGTGAAAAGCTCTCTGAGCTTACATTATGAATTTGATGAAATTATTTTTAAGTGACTTAGTCAGGTCTATGAACACATTAAAAAGGGGTTTCTGTTGTTCTCTGCACCATTCCTGCAACTGCGCAATTTGATCCGGTAGAGCAGAGTTTGCAAGTTTCGGTGGCAAAAGCAAACTAAGAAATTGTGAGTCCAGGACAATGTCCAGTGGTTTTAAATTTTCCCGCATCTAATGTTTGACACCTATTCTGGCCTTTCAACCCCGAACTGGGCCTCCGGACCGTCTGTACGCTAGAGAACCGTAATACTATATGGGCCTCAACGGTTCAAAGTCAGGCCCTGAATGTAATTAATGTATGGTTTATCGTGGACTGTGGCTGTAATACTTGCATGCATTCTTCGACCATCGTCAAATATCACTTTCGTCCAATATACTGTAAAACATATTATTGTAAAGTCCATTCATGAATGCCTCGTCCAGAGACCATACTTTTTGTCTTCATCATTATAACTCTTATGGCCTCTTTTTATACAAAGTGAATGCTATTTATTTAAAATGTCAAGAAAAAATACCCGTCCGATCAAATTGATAATAGTGCCGATGAAGCAGCATTCACCAGTTTTTGTGGTCACGACATACTAGTGGATTCACTCGGCCACCCTGCCCCATACACAAACAAAGTAGGCCTACTTAATGTTTGTTCAACTGCAAATATAGACTTAAATAGTCGAGAGGTGAATTCAAAAAGTTTGATTAAAAATAGAAGAAAAAAAATGTATATTGTATAAAAATGCATGTAAAAGATTTATAAAAAACAACAACACTAGACTATATTTATCTGGATTCTTTATTTCATTTAATGGTCAATTTATGTTATATGTTACAGGATCTATATTAATATAGAAGTTTTTTGCGTCTAACGCAAATCCAATGGTTTCATTTTTGACTTGACATTTTGCTATAAGCGTGGTTGTCTATAATTTCCCTTCTAATTACTTCTTTCTGACCGCAATCACCTGGGAAAGACTATAAACTGTAACAAGCCATGACATCCACACAGATGTCAAGTAATGTGAATAAAATTACTTCAGACATAAGTTACAATTGATATAGTTTCCATGCATTTGTTTTCATTCATTACCTACATAAACAACAAAAAACTAATGCTAAAAGAAAACACTTTAATTATCCTAGGTAAACAACAAGTGTTTAGCACTTATGAAATTACGGCTAACTGTAATTACGTTCAATTAGCCTTTTTGATAACAAACACAATAGTGACAATAGTGATAATGGCTATTCTTCGCCTTTGCTCTCTTGCAGTCTGACATAATGGCTATAATAACCATAAATGATTGCCCGTATAGAAGATGTATAATTGAAAATAATACAAACAATTAGCATAAAAAGGACAGGACATATTAGGACAGCTATCATTATCATCATCATCATCATCATCATCATCATCATCATCATCATCATTATCATTATCATTATCATTATCATTATTATCATCATCATCATCATCATCATCATCATCATCATCATCAGGTGTCAGGTCTGGAACAGACATCGGCAATTATGACTCTCCATTTCTCCTCGGCTGTTACAGCTGCTGTTTAGAGAGTTTTTATGATCATCTTCTCTGATTAAACATAAATCTAAGTAATTCCAAAAACAAATGTGTTCGTTTTCTTACTTTTGTAAATATAAGAAACTTATTTCCTAGATTATATAATATTGTAATTAAAAAAAGTTTTAATGTCTAAAAAAACTAACGCCTTAAATCGACAAACAATTAAATCAGGAAATGTTTATTTACAAATGTTTAACCTAAATTAAGTTTATACCCCTAATTAAATATTACAATGAAAACCATGCTGCTGGATTTGTATAAAGAAACACTAATTAATTAGTAATATTAGTTATATTACAAAACATAACTAGTTTGGCATCATTATAGAAACTAATTAGGAAACATAAATTTAACAAGAGGGAGATAATCAAACTGTTTTCATTAGGTTATTATTAATAACACGTTTCTTTCATTTTTTTATAATACAAAATAATAAATTACGGGCAATTATTTAAAAGGATTAAACTGTGAAAAATAAAATTATATAAATATTATTTGACTAAATAATTTATATGTACACTTTGAAACATTTTATTAACTACCCAAGTAGTATGATTACTAGGTATCCCTTCTGTTGTAATCAATATTCTATATCTTTTAATAAAAATGTCAGAACTTTTTTTTAGAATTCTCAATCACACTGAGAATTAAATAAATATTAAGTAGCAGAAAGGCTGCCTGGATGGTCCACTGAGCTATATATATTTATGGAGTCCTCAAGCAATTAAATTGCAGTTAAAAATGCGGACTTATACATTTTGATAAGTGCACTATATGGCATTGAGCTATATTATATACATAGTGTGATAAATCAATAGAATTGTAGTAGTAAAAGCAAACTCAATTTTTTTTAAATATTTATTTTTAAAACTTGTTTATGTGATCTGTTATTGCCACTTTAATAAAAAAAAAGAACTTAAAATCACATTATTTTAATAATTATCTTTGTTAAACATGTTTTTGACCCTGTTTTGTTCTTACAATAGATACATGTCGTATTAGTTATATGAGAAATACTCTCTGAGCTTACATTATGTATTTTGATGAATTATTTGTAAATGCCTTAGTCAGGTCTATGAACATGATAAAAATGGGTTTCTGTTGTCCTCTGCACTTTTCCTGCAACTGCCTGACTGATAATTTTGTGTCGGTAGATGACCTTTCTGAGCGAAACACGCAATGCGATTCTGTGTATAGTCTGTCTGCTAGCTTCTGTAGCCTGGCCAGGAACTTTTCAATAGGTCAGTGTTTATCGTGTTCATGAACTTCCAATGTACTTCCGTCAACACAGAACATGCTTTGGTTGGTGTTTGACTTTTTATTTCAACGTCGACGGCCAGTTCTGGTCTTTTTGGAATATTCAACGTTATGAGGAATCGGTTTTTAACATCAAAAGTAAGTACCGGTACATTATAATGAATCGTTGACGTGTAAGGTTTAATTAAACTTGATATATAAAATAAAGTAGTCAGAGCAGCGGTTCTTGGCTTAAAAAAAAACTACTTGTAGTTATATATCGATATATCGATATGAAAAACACCAATCAAAAATGCTTTTGCATCAAGCAATAAGTTTGGGGGAAAAAAAGGTGAATCTTCACAACTTACGTTCATATTCCAGCGTTTTGTTTTTTATCAATATCTTTTGGAAATGAAAGAGAATTTAAATACTTTATCTTTTCTTTCTCCCAGTGCAACCAGTAACGCAGCATACAGACATGTCTTGTTAGTAAATGAACGACTAGGACCGGAAATGTTATTACACGATAAACTTTTAGGTTCAGCATGCATAATCATTAAGACTTGTTCATTGATTATTTTTTTCTGTGGAATAACCTGAATCTATATTCTACGTTTTCAACCAGCTTACATTCTTTATCTAATATTTTTTTAACATTTCTCTGTTGTTTTTTTCATGTGATACATGAATAATGGCTTATTAAATATTATATTGATCACCATGTTCAGGCTTTCCAAGTATGTTATTCTTTGTCTTCCTCTGTATTTCCTACCAGATATCTCTCCACACAAAGCTAATCTTTTTATTCCATTTTCCCTAAAGACCTGTCCTAAGTATTTTATTTGTCCTTATAGTAAGGGCAAATAAAATTAATATATGAAAATGGTTTCATGTCACGGACGGGTTCAAATAGTTTTTCTTTTATTAAGGTCTTATTAGTATTAGTATCCCGTCGGACCAATTAGGGCACGTGACACAACTTTCATCAGTTTCTGTAGCAACGACATAATATTAAAGTCTTAGTTAAGTCATAGTAAACTTGCGACAAGTTTCCATAGAGTTTTCTTCCAATAGAGCACTGGTCGGCAAACATTTGGCAATAGTGTGCCTAAGTTAGATTTCTAATTTTCCCACCGTACCAACAGCCTTAAAATCATCCTGCTTTAGCACTTTAAGTTTCTTGAAGAAGAGACTTGTAGTGCCTTTCTGTGAGTCTTCAGCGTGGCATTGAAAATAGCTCAGCGTGCCAAACTGGCATGCGGTCCGTAGGTAGCGGACCCTTGCAATAGATATTTTCAGTTACCAGAATCAACTTTTCACAAGAACTATTTTTTAATGCCACGCGGAAGTTCCCGAAATAAAGGATATAAAATTAATAACATTTAAAGTTTCTACACTAGAGATTGACATACAGGCAATTCAACCTCTTCTTAGAAGAAATAAGGAGTATATAAGGATATTTGCTGTAATATAGTCTCTGGTCGCCAACTTAGTCGTGATTGATTGAATAGACTAACTTTTGATAAGGAAGGAATAACGGTTTTGCTTGATGAAAAAGAAAAACTACCACAGGATCAGTTTCTTGGATAGTTTGGCTACTGAAAATATATGTGTTAAATCCAGGCTTAATTAGTCATGTACTTCCTTAATGTTAGCTTTTAAACGAGAGTGAAACAGAGAGATAGAGATAGATGGTGCAAGAGAGAAAATGGAGAGAAAAAGAGAGAAAAGAAATACTCAGAGAGAGAGAGACAGAGAGAGAGAAAGAAAGAGAGGGAGAGAAAGAGGGAGACATATTGAGAAAGAGAGAGGCAGAGAGACAGAGAGAGAGAGAAAGAAAGAGAGGGAGAGAAAGAGGGAGACATATTGAGAAAGAGAGAGGCAGAGAGACAGAGAGAGAGACAGTGCTACGGATAGAAACAGACAGGGAAAGAGAAATAGAGAAAGAGAGAGCCAGAGAAAGAGAAATAGAGAGAGAGACAGAGGGAGAGAAAAAGACAGAGAAAAAAGGAGATATGTGTTAATAAATTGAGTAACAGGGTACGAAAAAAAAGTTAAAATGAGAAATAGAGAAATGAAGAGAACAAACATTGGTAATGAAGAAAG